>BSBM01000304.1:1612500-1620000 GCA_027924585.1 Larix kaempferi
TGTCCAAGCATACTCTCAGCTTTAAAATTGAACGTAACATTTTTAAGAATATTGTAATTGAACATGAGATCGAGGTTCAGCGAGAATCTAATTTCTCCTTCCTCGCCCGATGAAACAATCAGTACAGAAACTAGTAGCGCACACTGAATGAATTACCAATTTCTGACTCCCCCCAAAAAATACTTTCAGAATACCATGGCTGCAATTTATCCAACGATAGCGGCTACTACGCTTATCCCGAGCGCCTTAAATCTTCTGTCTGCTGCAAGATTCTTGCACACTAATTCTCAGTTAATTGGTTGTGTTCAGACTACAGAGAAAAAACCTTCCAAATGCAAATAAAAGCCCTTAAACAAAGTCCAGCATCTCACCATAACAAATCACTCTATGAGCGGAGTAAAACCAAGAGATTGTCCAATTAAACACATGCTACGTGAACTTGAGAGTTTATCAAGCGAAACTCATGTGATACGAAATGCAAACGAGAGTCCTATTTCAATGCAAACTTAAAGTTGGCAACACTCCAGGGAATGCTAGCTAGCAGCAGTCCAGTTGAAAATACCGATCAACCCAAAACTAAAAAAGACAACATATGTCACTATGGAGACAATACTTGAGATACCTGTGCACCCGCCAAATAACAGTTTCTTGGAGCAGCACAATGGGTCATGATTAGAGTTATGAATAAATCAGGGAACCGTTCAATCTTGTTTATTTTATTTCAGCTTTCTAAATAGTTCTGATCGAAAACTCTGACCAAAATTTTGACAATCTAAATCGATACATATTTAGATAAAATCCTCATGACATTGTTTCAACCCACACAAATCTTAAATCATTATAAAATTCTTTACAAGTTTCTTATAAAATTCCTCTTATTATATGATAAAGTTACTCCACACAGGGGCCTTTTCAAAGCAGTAAAACCAGCTCCATGTTTCTCTAACCAAAATCATCTTATAAATTGCTTGCTGCAATCAAATATTCCTCTAACTGACTCTTTCGAGCTCCGTCCTCTGTATTCAATTTGACCATGTTACGGTCAAGATTTAAAATATGGATTCCTGTAGTGTAGTGCTCCCTGTCTAAATTGTGTTCAGAGTTCTGATAAAAAATTTGACGATCTAAATCAATTGAGATTTTGACAATATTTGACCAAACACGAATCTTAAATCGCGACAGAATTCCTAAAACTTATAATAGAAAATTATTATCAAAATCCTAGGATATATTTTCTCCATACATAAGCCCTCTTTAAAACAACAAAACCAGTTCCATATTTCAGCTTCAACCAAAATCATACTGTAAACTACTTACTGCGACCAAATATGCCTCCAACTGAATCTTTCGAGCTGCGTTCTCTGTATTCAATATGACCATGTGACATATAGCCGAGGACTTAAATATGGATTCTCTTCTCGTAGTGCTCTCTGTCTACCATAGCTTCAAGGAAAATCAAAATGTGAACTCCCTGCGCGTTTATCCAGAGATGTATGCATTATCGTTGAACGCCAAATTGGTTTGGTTCTGCCTGTTGCCAAAGCGTGGATAGGCTTTACCGTGATATATAATATCAGAGATTCGTGGACTCCACAGTGCTTATCTGATTGTAACACTAATAAAAAAATTAATGCCGATCAGTAAATTTGATTTGGATGTGAGTTTTTTATTTCATACAACAAAATCGTGTGAAATTGGCCCGTGAAAAATACTAGACTATAAATTTTAATGTTGCCAACCACAAACTACACATCTCATAGTAATTCTCTTTAAATAATATGTGCTTTCAAATCATATTAATAATAATACTTACTAAAAACAACAAAGGGTCAGATTCATAAATGGATTCAACATTATTATTAGTATAGCTAGTTAATTTGTTGTAGGTAAATATTAATAGGTCCAAGTTAAATGCCATAAACAAGTTATCCATTACTTATTCTTTGTGATTATATTTTTTTATAATGGTTTATTTTAAATTTTGAACTAGCTTATAAAATCAATCTAGATAATACAATTGTTTTATCTTTTAAACAATACACTTAACTTATCCTCTCTTTCAATTTAGAAAAAATATAAATAATAATCCTAATTACCATTATATACGGAACAAGTCTACATAAAAGAGAAAAGTGTGATTTTTTTTGCTTACCAGAATTATAGCAGCGCAGCCATTGACTGAAAAGTTCATATTAGAGTACTTGTTACTCGTAAGGATCTGTTTGTGGATTATATTAAACATATAATTACCAAACCCTGCTCCCACCATGTAAAAGTTATATAACCATGGAGATGAATAGGATTGCTTTCATCCGCACAGAGATTGGTTAGCAGCACCAATGATTAGCCAACCAAGATAGCTGGCAGCACAGATGATTGGGCTTTGTTGTACCCTTTTGCAGTAAGTGTCTCCCTGAAGTCGAAACAGTGCAGTATAAAACTAATAGGTCTGATGGCTGTTCTGGTATTGGATATGCCCAGCGGGTAGCTGAATCTCTCTGGAATGGAGGCGTTTAATCAACATGTGTCTGCACACCCAATACTTGCAGAGAGGTTTCATCTGGATGGCCATATGGCTGACCTTGTCGACTGCTATAGCCTCGGCAAAGTTACACAGTCAGAGATTCAAGCAGAGTGTGTAGCTTGGCCGAGGCTATAGAACAAGTTCAGCCATACTTCCATCCAAACAAATCTCGCTGCAAATTTCACAGAGACATGTTGCCTAAAAGCCTCCATTCCACAAAGATTCACTTACCCACCAGGTGTATCTAATACCATAACAACCGTCAATCCTGTTAGTTTTATAGTGCAGTACTGTTTCGACTTCAGCTTCAAACAGCACAGACCATGTACCAGTCCTCACTTATTAAGAGAAGAGGAAGGAAATTACAAGTAGACATGGATTACTGAAATGCACAGATCAAGTATTTATATATCGGTAAATTACCAATTCAACTAAGTTTAGTGATTTGTCTACGTTGAAGTTGTTAAAGTGGTTAGAAATTGCGTTTACAAATGGCAAAGTTATTGAAGTTAAGAAATGAGTTGCAGAAATATCAAAATACAAGCGTGTAGTGGACGTGTTTGTCAGTGGAAACGAGGGGACAGCGGCATTTGAACAGTACCCGCATAGACTACAACAACTTTTTGAAGGGTATGATGGCGACCCTAACATCAATAATACCATTCTTCAACCTTCTTTCTTCGGTCGTGCTAACACTAGATGGATTTTTCCTTTTCATAATACTATTTTAATGCGATATATAATTTTATCTTTGGCAGAACATGCAGAGAGACTTAAAGATCAAGACAAGCAACAGTGAAACCTCGTAGTATGTTGGCACGCGTTGAAACTAACGCTAAAATGTTGACGAAATAAGCGTGATACGTCGGGGATTCATCCCAGACATTTGCCTTTACGTTGAAATGTATACATCAATGGCGTTTTTTTCTTTCATTTCGGTGAACAAAGTATAAAATATTTAAAATTCCTATACATCCAAAATTATAATCAAATATCAATTCAAAATTAAATAAATGTTCTAAAAATATTATTCCTTCCACGAGAAACATACATTCAAATCAATGCTGATACTCCAAGCTACCTATTATATATTTATACTAGATATTGTTGTTCACTTTTTCCACACATTCGTGACGTACAAATTATATATTTACACTAAATATTTTTATTCTTTTTCTAGACATTACCATCAAACAAAGAATTCCTATTTGAAATTTGTTATTATTTAATCCGCTTAAACTCATTATTACTAACTATTATTACGGCTGCTCATACTCGATGGTTACACCTAATTTCAAATTTTTTGTGTGACAAATTAATTTTTATAGTTAATTAATTTCAATCCACTCAACTATTAATTTCAAAATTTGTTACACCATAGTTTAAAATTTAAAGTTAATTAAATAAATTCCAAAGGCATATTTACACATTTTCAATCAAATAAATTTGAAACATAAATTTTGATGCTTTAAAATTTGATTGGTACAAGGTGACAACAAATTAGGTTTGGAACATAAATTTTGATGCTTGAAAATTTGTTTGCTACAAATTAAATTTGGAAAGTAAATTTGAAATATAAATTTTGATGCTTCAAAATTTGCTTGCTACAAGGTGACAACAAATTAAATTTGGAACATAAATTTTGATGTTTGAAAATTTGTTTGCTATAGATGAACAAATTAAATTTTGTAAATAAATTTTGGTGCTTCAAAATTTGTTTGGTAAAAAGTGATAATAAATTAAATTTGGAATATAAATTTTGATGTTTCACAATTTGTTTGCAAATTTTCAAGTGTAATTTGTCATTTCAAATTTCTAAGTTTATTTACACTTAAGTACCACCAAACACTATGAAATATTTGAATTTGAATTTACCATTCATAATAAAAGTTGATTTTATTTTTTAAATAACATTTATAATAACTATATGAAACATTAAATTTTCATATCTTATCTTATATAATGAAAAATAACAAAATTTACAAAAATATAATAAACACACTGATTAACAATGCACACACATAATGACAGAGAAGGTTTATTGTGGAAACCTTTAAATAGAATTATTCACAAGCAATGCAATGGGCCATTACTAGATACCATGTATGGAAAAAACCATGATTAAGTCAAGTTTACCTAACAAAGAGAGATAACAACACCATGGAAAAAATATTAATCACTTATAAAAATAAAAATGCACTTCAAAATAACGAGTAAAATTGAAATTCACATTTCATTAATGAAACATAATACCCATAAATATCAGACCATCATATTCCATTTTCTTTATAAACCACCTCAAACATCTCCCAATCTCATTATTACTTCTTTCCAAAAACAATATCTTTTCCAAAACTTACCTCAAACCACCACTCGGCTCTACAATTCAATTATGCCTACCATGATCCCAATACCATCTCATCCGCAACCTATAAAACTCGACATTTATCCAACAATATATATTAAATCTTATTATTCATGTTTCTTTTTAAACTATTAAATTATGTGATTTAGTTATTAAAAAAAACTTATAAAACTCAGTATTTATCTTTCACAATTTATACGAAAACTTATTGTTCATGTTGCTTTTTATATTAGGGGTTAAATTCAATGATTTAGTTCTTAGCAAAATTTGTTTTTTAATAATTTGTTCAATGATATAGATTAAATTTATTTTACTTTAAAATCACCATGTTTTTACAAACTATACAAAATAATTATAAATTTGATTTCTTTAAGTGTTCACTTTAGACTTAACTCAATTTTACCATGTGCATTGGCTACCATTATCCTCAAGCAAGTTCAATTAACTAGTTTAACTTATGTGAACAAACACGAGAATGTGCATTCATATGTTTTGGATAAGTTGAAATCGTCTATTGATGAGAGGGACTAAATTTTATAGCTTGGACACGTTACAATTGTGACTATTTGGTTCGTGGTTTAAATGTTGGGTATGTATTATATTTTTTGCAAGTGGGTTGTATTACTTTACAATCTTTTCTTATCACATGTTATGGAATATACTCTAGGCGCATTCATGGTGTTGTTGGCTGGAAGTTTTGCAAGGGGTGGGGGTGAGGGGGGAGGGGAGCTAGATCCCTCTGCTTCTTGAAGCATATTTTGGTGAGGGGTGATAGCCTTGGACCAGGAGGTTTAGGACAATGCCTCAATATTTTTTTGGTATTTTAAAAAATATATATAATTAATATTGATTAAGGGATTGGGTTATTAATCTAATTCAAGTTAACATATTAGGGTTTTGTATGTTGTGGAATACCTAAATATTGTATTGTGAATGGTTAAAAGAAACACAATGAGAAAGATAGAGATGCAGGTCAAGTTTTGTTGGTTTTCCAGATTAAGTTTATCCAAGGTAAATGTGTGTGTGTGTGTGTGTGTGTGCATGTCATTATTTAATCTCTTTTTTACTTAAGAATCTGTAAGAATTATTTCACTAGGTAGGTTTAAAGCTAAATATGGTATCAAAGATTAATTATTGGCTTCAAGGGGAAGCGTTTCTTTCCAAGGGTTTAACTCATTTAATAGAGCGAGTTCATCTTGGGTGTATATGATAAACCTGGGTTTAAGATTTCTAGTCGTGATTAGTTTGTTGAAAGAGGATGGCAATTAATTCTAGAATCGAGATTGAAATTTTAGCGATTATAATTTTGAGCTATGGAATCTCAAGATGGAAGATCTTCTTATAAATCCAGAATGGTGGATTGTTTTGGATCTAGGTACATAGATTGGGAGAAGCTGGAAAGGAGGGCCATGAGTATAATTCAACTCTGTCAATCAGATTCAATGTTGCTAAATGTATCTCGAGAATATAATCCATTGACTTCGTGGAATAGATTGGGGATTTTGTATCAATCAAAGTTTAGTAAACAAGTTCACTCTTCAAAAGAAGTTGTGTCAACTTAGGATGGATGATGAAGATTCCATGATAGATCATTTAAGTGTCTATAATACTATGGTATGTTAACTATCTCTATTAGTATTAAGATGGAGGAATAAGATTAATGCATTACATTTCTATGTTCTTTGCCATGTTCCTCGAATAATTTGGTTATAGCAATAGGTAGTGTTAATCAAGGAACTTTAGAGTTTGAGGAAATAATGGAATCTTTTCTATCAGTGATAATGAGGTGGAAAACCATGGATAGTCAAAGCATGGATGCAATGTTTAATAGAGGTCATCTCCAATATATAAATAAAGATAAGGCTTCATAGAGGAGATATGAATCTAAAGGTAGATCTAAATATCCATGAAAATATTTGAGGAAGTGATGGAATTGTGTTAAAGTTGAGCATTATAAGAAGGATTTTAGATCTAAAAATGTCGATAGAGAAAAGGGATTTGATTATGCCCCTTTCACAAAGCCAAAGAAATCCTTGGAAGAAGGAGGGGATGTGTACCTAGCGTCTACAAGTACCTATTTAGATCATGATGTGCGGTTGATTGACTCAAGTGTGTCTTTTCATATGACTCATCACAGGGGCCACTCCTATGAATATGAGAAGGGCTGGTGCAAGCTAATGAAGGCCACTCATGACGCGTTAGTTGCAATGGACTTCTGGAAAAACATAAATCTGAACGTCAAAAAGCAATATTAGAGCTACCTACACAACTTTTTGGAATATGGCGCAAGAAGATCAAACGTAGACAATCGGATTACCTTCCAAAATATATAAATATTATTTATGGAAATTAAGTATAAATCCCCAAAAATGGGGTTCTCCTTAGGTTGGTATGCTATTTTTTAAAGAAAATATAATGAATATGTTTGCATTAGCCCTCTGGTTCGGTATTCAAATGGTGGACTTTTGTTAAAAAAATATATATACAGTCGTAGATAACAAGCCATTCTAGTCCAGCATTATTTTTCCATATTTATTTATGTTAATTTTATTTTATTTTTAATTAAGGAAGTCAGCCCATCTGTAAAATGACTAGGCCGAGCATTAGCCCT
>BSBM01000304.1:1625000-1982500 GCA_027924585.1 Larix kaempferi
AATAAATGGTGTAAACGTTATAGAGGGGCGCATGCATGGGTTTGGGTGTGTGCATGCTCCTGACGTGTACGCATGAAAAACATGCATGCGCGTGTTTAAGCACGTGTGCGTGGCCCTGTTACTAGTTAAAAAAAACAAAGTTCTCTATTTCTCGGGAATTCTACCAAAAACATGGGTTTCACTTCTTCCGCAGGTTTCAAGCTCTCACAGGTTTCTTATTGGTTCACACTCATTGATATTTTGGACACTCTTTGATCTATTGGACACAAAATCACCCTTGGAATATATCAAACATCTTTAGTGGTCATGGAATCTAGTGGATTCATTCAAGCTACCAGTTTCCATTGCAAGTGGAGATCATTTCTATAGAGGTATGGTGAATTGTAAACAAGTCTTTTCATTCACAAGATTTGAGATGAGCCGATGCCTTTTTGTTTTTATAATATGCCCACAACAATATCCATGCATAGACAACAATGAATTTGACAAGAAGATTTCCCAAGTTCACATCTAAAAAAACTCATATGAAGACTAGACAAGATGAAGTATGCAACCTCCTCATTGTGTAATTAGTTCCCAAGTTAATTTTGTTCTTTTCACCTCATATTATGCTAGCAAAAACACCACACACTCACTAAACATAACTAAAAATATCACTCCAACTCATCCACAAAACCTCAACTCTCTCATCTCTTATTCAATACCATTGTATGGAATGAGGATATCTGTAAGTATATGCACCTTTACTTTCTCTATGAATCCAAATATGATAATATTCATCCATATTTACCATCCTTACAATATCCCCTCACCTTTAATAATGATTTTTTTTCCAAAAACCAAGACTTTCCCACTTCATGCTCTATTCGACATGATGATTGTTGGTATAGTCCCTAGTTCCCCACTCTCCAACACCTCCCCACCCTAGATATTGCACATTGAAAGGTCAAATTATATTACCCCTAATCACCCTTCCCAAGACCATGATCCTTGCTAGAAACCTTTGCATCCTCCTTAAGGTTTTGCACAAAACAAGGTATACATTTATTCTATTGTGATGCATTGTTGAATTCAACCATGGGTATTTTAAACTCAAAATCACATTCTATCATCTCAAGGTTTATAGATCTAAGGAAATAGTTTGTTGTTGTTTCTTCAACTCCTTTATGTGTTATATAACCTAGTAATTTACGATGGTAAAGGACATTGCCTCAAATGGAAGGATATACCATTCCACTATGAAGACAAAGCAATCAAACTAGGTGCAAAATTTAGAATTGATAAAATTAACGGAGAAAGCAAAAAATGCAACTAATTAAGGTTACCTTATTTGATGTAGAAAAACTATCAAACTATTCCCAAGGAATCTCTAGCCATCTCTATTGTAGGGTGTTACTACCATAATTTTTATGAATTCATGGCTAGGCAAGACACTAGTTTCTCCTCTCGACACTTGACCAACCATCATCTATATTGATTGGAATTGTAAGGGATAATGATGTTTATTCGAACACAAATAAACCAACATAGTCTGTAGTTGTATATGTTAATTTGTAAAGTGGTAAGCTATGTTGGAATGTGTCAGGTTCATTGTATAATGGCACTAATATCTTATTTGTTATTTCTTTTGTAGGGGTAGGCTTGATAGTTGTGTTAAAGAGACTTTTGGAGATGGGAAACTCATGAAACGCAAAAAAAAAAATAGAAGGAATCTACCCATTGAAAAGGTCAATGACTTAAGAGAAAAGGCCAGGTTGGGAATGGAAAGATTGAGACATGGTCCTATCATTGCCCCAGATCATGCCAATGATCCTAACATAGTTGTTGACACAACAACCTCTTGTTCAGAACCATGGGTAAAGTGGTTGCGTCCAATGGACCCAACTCAAATTCCAACATCAACACAATATCCAACCAACAATCCATCAATGAGTCATTCTGAAGTTCCTCACAACACAAGAATTTTGGAAGATGTTGCATGTGTAGAGATAGACATACAAGCCTTGCTTAATTTGCAATCTCCCCAACAAGACCACAACCCTGTCGACCACACTCCCATTATGGCCCAATCTATGAACGAAGCACCACAACAAACAAGCTCGGGTATTCATGTCTCATGTCCACCCTCCCTACCTTGACTATCCAGTGCAAGAACAAGAACTCCTAGACGTATTCATGTGGATGAGAGTGCTATGTCGGGGCTTGAAGGCAAGTTACCAAAACGCACTATCAAATGGCAATGCAACAAAATTGTCAAAGAATATTTTGAATCCAAAGGTGATGCAGGTAAATGTCAATTATTTCTATGTTTGTTAAAGTCACGTTCTTTAGCTGTTGTTAGGATAATTTTGGGTATAAAGATGGTTAAAAGTTCAGAGGCCAACAGTCATATTGTTAGAAATCTCCAACCTGCATTTAATGCGATTAGGAAGACATCTCGTACAAAATATCTTTGTGCGGCTCGTCGTGTTTTAGTGGAATCAATTGTAAGCAAGTCCACAAGGCAATGTCTCCTACTATCACACACTTCTCACATACTCAAATTAAATAGAAAAAGTATTAAAAAGTACTCTGTTATAAGAGAAAATCTTGACAGTCCGGGTGGAAATGATTGTTGGGCTTTTGTTGGTAGGTTTCCTCGTGCAAATAGGAAGCTAATTGATGTTGTTAAGGAGTTAGTATAAAAATTTTGGCATGATCATACTAGACCTTGATCAAACCAAAGAGACGTGTTAAAACTAAGAAAAGGTTCTACTGAACGTGAGCCCCATGTTAAACACTTCTTTGACACCAGATAAACTAAACTCTATGAGAGATTTAGGAACGAGCACACACAATTGAACTTGGGCCAAAGGTCCTTTGAGAAATGAAAACCATGGTACATTCATATATGCATTGATCGGAACACTTGTTGTTGTAGATACCATGTAGAATATGAATATTATTATGACACATATAAACATATATTTTGTGATTTGCATACTAACATTGTGCAGGGCTGCAATGAATCCATACTACCACCAAATGCATCAAGACACTTTATCCACAACATCATGTGTCCAAGGCCCGAAGGACAAAAGTATTATGAAAAATCATGTCTATATAGGACATGTTCTATGTGCAGTGGGTTTTCTCTTTTGAACCATTGCATTCATGAAAGCAAGGACACAGAATTTGGCATGATGGGTCTGGATATGTAGAGCTTCAAGTACATGACCTATGAATTAGATAGTGTCAGAGAAAGTAAGAAGATTGCATTGGTAAAGTCACGGGTACAAATGAATATTGCATATTTTTCATATTACATGTTCAATTTATGGCATATACATTTTTCCAAAGGCCACATTGTAATATTTCCCTTGTTTCCATGGTAATAGGTACCGATATGTGACTTCTTGATGGAATTCTACGCGAAAACCGAGAAGTATGTTCAACATGTGCATAGTGCAGGTGGGATCTTCCTTGGTCAAGGGAAGTACACAGTAGATATCCTGAAGAGATTCGAGATGATGGATTGCAAGGCCATGGCCACACCTATGGCATCGAATCTCAAGCTTCTATGTGATGCTTCATCTGAGCCGGTTGATGTCTCTATGTATCGTCAGATGATTGGGTCCTTGATGTACCTGACAAACACGAGACCAGATATTTTCTTTGCGATGAACACATTGAGTCAGTTCCTGACAGATCCGAGGAGTGTTCATCTGGTTGTTGTAAAGCATGTTCTGAGGTACCTAAAGGGTACAGTGGATTATGGGCTCAAATATGAGGCGAATCAAAAGTTTAACCTGCAGGGTTATGTTGATTCAAATTTGGCTGGCAATGCTGCAGATAGGAAGAGCACATCTGGGTGCTACTTCAGTATGGGATCAGGTGTGATGTCTTGGTTAGCAGGAAGCAGTCCTGCGTAGCACTGAGTACAGCTGAGGCAGAGTATGTTGCAGCCTGTTCAGCTAGTTGTGAGGTAGTATGGCTACAAAAGCTATTGTCTGAGTTATTTGATCTCCCATTGGAGGCTACTGGTATATTCTGTGATAACCAGAGTTGTGTGAAGCTGTCTGAGAACCCAGTGTTTCATGATAGGTTGAAACACATAGAGATCAAATATCACTATATCAGGGATATGGTGCAGAGAGGAGCTGTGAAGCACCTGTATGTTGCGACAGACGAGTAGATTGCAGATGTGCTGACGAAGCCACTAGCCAGGGTGAAGTTCGAGTACTTCAGGGAGAGGCTTGGCGTTCTTCAGATTGATGACACTTTGAGGAAGAAGTGATGGACACATTTGTTGAAGCCATTCCAACAATGTTGGAAGGAGGATCCTTCACATGGTTGTGGATGTAAGCGTTGGATGATGAGCATCAAGATGATGTTCTAGTATGATCAGTTGGATCATTTTACATGTATGTATGTATGCATCATGTTGGATGCCGGATATGATCAGTTGGATCATTTATATGTATGTATGCATCATGTTGGATGCTGCATATGATCAGTTGGATCATTTATATGTATGTACGCATCATGTTGGATGTTGGATATGATCAGTAGGATCATTTGTATGTATTTTGGATATGCATCATGTTGGATGCTTGGACCATGTATCTGTATATGTATTAGGTGGATACATTGTATGATCTGGTGGATCATGTATGATGATATGTATCATGTATTTGTATTTGTATCAGGTGGATACACTGTATGATTAGGTGGATCATGTATGATGATATGTATCAGGTAGATACTTGGTATGCATCAGGTAGATGCATTGTATGATCAGGATGATCATGGATGATGAGCTTCAGGATGTTGCTCCAGATGACATGTAGTAGGATGTTGCAGTGATGATGATTAGGATGATCATGTGTACATCAGGATGATGTAAAGTGAGTATCAGGTTGATACTCTGTGGCCATGGAACAGGTTGTGCAGATAAGCATGTAATTTGTTCCCTGGGAGATTTGCAGATAGTCTTTTGAGGTTTTGCCTACGGCATGTAATTTGTACCCTGGGATATCTGGCAAATGCTCTTTCGAGGTTTTGCTTGGGAGGACATATAATTTGTGCCCTAGGAGATCTACAAATAGTCTTTCGAGGTTTTTCCTATGGCATGTAATTTGTGCCCTGGGATATCTAGCAGATGCTCTTTCGAGGTTTTGTCCTATGGCATGTAATTTGTGCCCTAGGAGATCCGATAGGTTGAGCCGTGTGCTCATGATCAGTCCTGGAATGCTCTTTCGAGGTTTTTCCATGACCACATGTAATTTGTACCCTAGGAGATCCGATAGGTTGAGCCATGTGCTCGTAATCAGTCCTGGGATGCTCTTTCGAGGTTTTGTGGTGAACACATGTAATTTGTGCCCTAGGAGATCCGATAGGTTGAGCCTTGTGCTTGTAATTAGTCCTGGGATTCTCTTTCGAGGTTTTGTGGTGGGGTCACATGTAATAAGCCCTGGAGATCTGGACAGAATGAAAGAGGCCTCAGATGCTCTTTAGGGTTCTTGCTAGTCAAGAGACTCTTTTAAGGTTTTGTGACACACGTAATAAGTCCTGAGATTTCCATAGTATGGCCAGTGATGATGAAAACCTGTAGGTGGTGGGCCTACATCCAGTATGAAAAAGGATTGGCTCTGTAGAACTTCCTATGACGAGTGGAGTCAGAGATTGGTTGAGATAGCAGCAGCAGTGATGATGATGATGACGATGCATCGATGACAATGATCCCGAGAAGAAGACTTGTCTAGCAGATCTGTGTCGAGAAATACCTTCCTAGTTAAGAGGGAGTGTTGATGTATATGTAACTTCGGAATGTATTTCATCTATGTATTTCATATATATTTATTGTACCCTTATTAGAGATGTGTTATTCCTCTATAAGGAAGTGTCATCATGTGGATTGACAAGTGTCGCAAGTGTGTGTACTTGCTGATGGGTTATTAGACCACCATGTGTGGGGTCGGCCTTGAAATATATATTATATTGTGGATGTACCTAGCTAGACAAGTCAGCCCCATAAGGTCACTGGGAAAACAAGTTAGTATAAATAGAGATGAGGACATCTCTATTTAGATCATTCAAAAAGTTATATCTCTCTCACTCAGAAAGTGGCGCACTAGTGAGGAGGAGGATCATTTGTTTCTAGGAGACTATCTCAAGTGTATTTTGGTTGTACTTTGGTTGAGCCATTGCTCTCTCTATCTCTGAGGAATTTGTGGGGTTTTTCACCTTAGTGTTTTCCCCACGGAAACTCTGTGTCTCTTGTCTCTCATGCTTTTGATTCTTGTGATGCTTGTCATGCTTATTGTGATTGTTATGCATTGATATACTGTATATGTTATTCTCTCAGTGAAGATCCTAGAGTATTGTGAATTAATGCTCAAAATTTAACATTTCTAGCATGTTGAACCATAGTCTCAATTGATCCTAGAGTATGGAATCTCTTCAGGATGCAGGGACACATTTCCCATTGGAACCATAGTGTCAATTGTGGATTTTGTAGAAAATTATACCCTTTAGCCACAAAATGAAATCCAGAGTCAATACTACCATTCAGACCAAGTCAGCATCATGGTACATATTATGTATAGGCATGGGCCAGAGAGCAGCAATGACAAGAGGATAATACTGAAGGAGACAAACTTTTACATAAGTGATGATAGAACCCATGATCAACATTATGTGCAACATTGTTTTTGAATTTTCTATGATCAGTTGAAGGAGAGAGATATACAGATGGATCAACATTGGATATGGTCGGATGGTTGTGCGGGCCAGTTCAAAAATGTCCGAGTATTCCAATGGATGAGTACTTTGCATAATACTTATATTGTGCTGCATATCTGGAACTATTTTGAGACCGGGCACGCAAAGGAGAGCATGATGGGGCCGGTGCATGCAACAAGACCACACTACAAAGGGAAGAGATGAGGTTTTATAAGGAACCTCATATCTGAGATGCATGGTCCACAGTTCAATGGTGCTCCGCAACAATGTCAGAACAAGCAAGAGATCAACAAACATCATCAGTGGCAGGACATGTGGCAAGAAATTTTTGGCTAGTGGTTGACATAGATCGATCGCACTCCTATAGTTGCAGCACGGTACAAGGAACACACGGATTTAATTTAGTTCAAAGCTCAAACAACCACTTATTTGAAAGATGGATGCGAAAGCTTGCATGCTTTTGCAGCCTTTGCAGTAGTGGCGAATGGGATGAATGCGAATGCATGGATTGGGTTGATGAACGGGATTGTGTGTCACTTATAGTAGACCAACGTGCAGTTGTTGAAACAACCCAGTTAGAGGAGGTTCAGTCAGCAATTTCGACAGACTACGACCATATCTCAGATCTTGTACAACCAGGACACATATATGCATTTGTTGCACCGAAAGACAATGAATGGGGTGTGGATTATTGGTTGGCACGGTGCATCCAAGGTAAGCAAACCCTCTACGGATCATTAATCGATGATGAAGGAATTGAATTTCCTACTGGCTCGATGGTGGTTAAGGGGGAATATCTTACACTAGATGGGAAGTCAAGAAAGACTAGTAGGCATTTATTCATGGATTACAGACTAGGTTCAGAGGTGTATCAATTCACAAACTTGATCGTTGGCACAAACATCCATCTTCAGACAATGTCAAGCAAAAGCTCAACCAAGGTATGCTACTACCTGCCTCATTCAGAGCACGAGAGATTGATGGAGGCAATTAGCAACAGAGAGGATCCAGATGGATTTATTGAATGAGGCCAGTCAACTTTACATAAGAGAAAGAATTGCATCAAAGAATGCTATGTTCTACATCGAGGTATGTGTAGTTTTATGTTATTTCGTTGGTACATGCATTTTTTGTTGATACATAAATACATACATGTCTTTGCCTATGTTTTTTATTTTTCCTATATGTATTAAACTGTTCCATGCTTCTCTTTTATGTTGAATAAAATGGTGATGTGATTTGGATCAAATTTGAGTAATTTGAGTTAGTATTTTATTAAATATATCTATTTATGTTTGTAGCATTTGAAGATAGTGGTTTTGATAGGTTCTCAAGATTAGAATTACCTAGGTTTTAGGAAATTTTTTGAAGTACATAATCTATTACAATGGTCTTGAAAATTTAACTTGGTAGATGAAACCTTCTAGGAATCCATGTATGGATAGAAGGGTCTTCCACTTTGGGTAGGGAGTTATCATAAATTTTCAAGGGTGGTATTTTTGAGATCAATACTTGAGAAAAGCATTGGGGAACTGTGAAATTCCTTATCGATCAAATATCTCTTTAGTTGATCTCTCTTTAGTTTTGTGTCCACCCAAACCTTTTTCATGCTTTGGGTACCTTGAGGTATATCCCTAACCCAAAAAACTCTTATATTATGATGATTATGTTGGTTTAGGGTTTTGGTTCCCCATGCTCTTATAACCCAAAAAACTCTTATATCTCAAACATTTTTCATAGATTTGGTTCCCCATGCTCAATGCTCACCCAAATATAGCTATATTTTGGGTTTTTTCCCTTATCCAAGCATCGTGTCATCAACCTAGGGTTTCCACTAATATGTTTTAAAACATGCTCATTTATGGTTGGAGATTGATGCTTTATTCCTATAGATAACCACTTAGAGGCACTTGTCATCATCATCACCAACATCATCTATAGGCTCCTCATCAACATCTCCATCATCATCATCTTCTTCATCATCACCATCACCATCACCACCATCGTCAACGTCTTCATCATCGCCACCATCTTCATCATCATCATTAACTATAACTCTAACCCTAATTCAATTTCCTTCTATAACTCTAGCCCCAACCCTCACCCAAACCCTAGCACTAAGCCATCTTCTTCATCATCGTCATCGCCATCACCATCACCATCACCATCACCATCACCATCACCGTCAACATCACCATCACCATCATCATCATGTCTTCATCATCATCACCATCTTCATCATCATCATTAACTCTAACTCTAACCCTAATTCAATTTCCTTCTATGTCAATGTCACCATCATCATCATGTCTTCATCATCAACACCATCTTCATCATCATTGTTAACTACAACTCTAACCCTAATTCAATTTCCTTCTATAACTCTAGCCCTAACCCTCACCAAAACCCTAGCACTAAAACATCTTCTTCATCATCACCATCACCATGAACGTCTTCATCATCACCACTATCTTCATCATCATCATTAACTCTAACTCTAACCCTAATTCAATTTTCTTCTATAACTCTAGCCCTAACCCTCACCCAAACCCTAGCACTAAGCCATCTTCTTCATCCTCACCATCACCATCACCATCACCATCATCATCAACGTCTTCATCATCACCACCATATCCATCATCATCATTAACTCTAACTCTAACCCTAACTCTAACTCTAACTCTAACCCTAACCCTAACCCTAACTCTAACTCTAACTCTAACTCTAGGTTCTTCATCAACATCTCCATCATCATCATCTTCTCCATCGTCATCATCTTCATCACCATCACCATCACCATCACAATCATCATCAACGTCTTCATCATCATCACCATAATCATCATCATACATGCCCGGCGGACGATTTTGCAGAGTTGACCCCCGTGTGCAAAAATTGCACACTCCCTCATTGAGCAAAACCCTAGTTTCGAAGATGGACGTACAAGATGGCACCAGGGCCATAGGACCGTAGTAGAGGGGCACCCTTGGCACTATCCCGGTGTCCTGAATGTAACGGATTCGATGGTTCATCGATGGGAACCACGGTCGTCATTCTATGGCTCGTTCTGTCTCGCATCCAAAAGGTCTTCAGGGACACCTGCTTGATACCTGCCAGGGGCATAGTAGTCCAACCGTGTAGCAAAATCGAGTTTCGGGGAGTCGTGCAAATGTGTCTAGGCAGGTTCCGGCTATAAGTACCCGGCGAACGATTTTGCAGAGTTGACCCCCGCGTGCAAAAATTGCACACCCCCTCACTAAGCAAAACCCTAGTTTCCAAGATGGACGTACAAGATGGCACCGGGCCCACGGGATTGAAGGAGAGTGACACCCCACTATCCCGACATCCTGAATCAAATGGAGTCGACGGTTTGTTTATTGGAGCCACGGTTGTCATTCTATGGTTCATTCTATCTCGCATCCAAAAGGCCTTCAGAGACACCTGTTGAATACCTACCGGGGGCATAGAAGTACAACCGTGCAGCAAAATCGGGTTCTGGGGAGTCATGTAGGTGTGTCTAGGAAGGTTCCAGCTGGGAACGCTAGCCGTAAGTGCCCGGTAGACGATTTTATAGAGTTGATCCCCATGTGCCAAAATTGCACACTCCCTCATTGAGCAAAACCCTAGTTTCCAAGAAGGACATACAAGATGTCACCGAGGTCATGGCACCGGAGGAGAGGCACCCTTGGCACTATGTCGGCATCCGGAATCCAATGGAGTTGACGGTTCGTCAATCAGAGCCATAGTCGTCATTCTATGGCTCGTTCCGTCTGGCATCCAAAAGGCCTTTAGGGACACCTGCTGAATACTTGTCAAGGGCATAGAAGTCCAATCGTACGGAAAAACCGGGTTCCGGGGAGTCCTGCAGGTGTGTCTAGGTAGGTTCCGGCTGGGAATGCTAGCCATACCTACCCGGTCGATGATTTTTTCCAATCTTTTCATTTTGTTGAATTATTTTCATAATTTTGTTTTGTCTAGGTTTTTGACTTATTTTGTTTTAAATTTTTTATTTATTTTTATAAGTTTGATCTAGCTCCTATAATTGAAGTTTCATTTCAAATTATGAGTGAGTGAGTTTGCTTATGAAATGACTGATGCGATGCTTTAAGGAATAATACAAGCTGGCAGTAGTTGTAATTTTCTGTATATGCATATGCACTGCCAGATTGTCCAATCATATTTGTGCAGGTTTCAAAACAAATCATAGAAGGAAAATCTGATGGCAGAGCATGAATTTTGTTGGATGCCACTTGGCTGAAAGTAGTTACCGAGGACTGGAGGCGCCGGGGAAAATCCTACAAGTGTCCTTGAATGGCCTTGGGGTGCCCGACTAGAATTCCCGTGGCACCTGAACCGTGGCTCTATTCGTGAATCTGTCGATTCCGGTGGGTCCGAGACGCTGGGTTTCAGCTATGGGACCCCCCACAGCATCCCCCGAAAACCTGGAAGCTATGCCAACGAGCCATCTCCGGAGCTAGGGATTTGCTCAGTGATGGCCATTCCAAATTCTCTCAAGGGGTGCATTTCTCATCCGGAGGCCCTCAGGCTTGCGTAGCCACCGTGGATAGGTCCACAATGGAAACGTGGACCTGTGGGAGGCAACGGAATCCAAGTCCTCTTGCCGATTTGGGTTCCGTGGCCCCGGGGCAATTCCTCCAAGTGTCCTTGAACGGCCCCGAGGTTCCCGACTAGAATGCCCGTAGCACCGAAACCGTGGCTCGGTTCACGAATCCGTCGATTCCAGTGGGTCTGCGACGAAGGGTTTTAGCTAGGGGACCCCCCATAGCGTCCCCCAAGACCTGGAAGTTGTGCCAACGAGCCATCTCTGGAGCTATGGTTTTGCTCAATGATGGCCGTTTAGGGACACTTCGGAGATTTGCTCAATGTTGTTGGAAGAACTTACATATTTCAACAAAGGAGCATTTTACAGGTGACTTGAAAATCCCTTCCAATTTTCAGCAATAAAAAAAAGAAGTTCAACATACAGATTTTCAAGCAAGCTTACCAACCAATCAGACAACCGAATACAGGGAGATAACCACACCCAAAAAATTCAACCTATTACAAAACTCTTGTTTATCAAGATAAGGATGGACTATGTGTGCATTACGAGGAATATGAAAGGGAAGGTACCTATAGACCCAAGTTTTCGATGACAAAGGTGAATTACCACTTACCAGAGCACGAAATGCTGAACAAAGGGCTAATGGAACACAACGAAGGATTCCCTGGTTCCACTTGTTATTGAAAATGATACTTTCTCTTGACAAAACCAGTAAAAAATATGCCTCTATTATAAATGGAAATCCTGTTACAATTTTCATCGGAAGAAAAGAATAGATACCTACAACTGCCATATTTCCTTCTTAAGCCACTCGCCCATCAGAGTGTGCAATTTTTGTAGACGGGGTTCAACTCTACAAAATCATCCGTCGAACACTTACGTGTCCATTGTGGACCTGTCCACGATGGCCACGCATGTCCGGGGGACTCCAAACAAGAAATGCACCCCTTTAGCGAATTTGGAATGGCCTTCACTGAGCAAAACCCTAGCTCCGGAGATGGCTCGTTGGAACCACTCTCGGGTCTTCGAGGGACACTGTGGGAGTTCCACTAGCTGAAACCCAGTGTCTTGGACCCACCGGAACTGAGAGATTCGCGAATCGAGCTACGGTTCGGGTGCTACGGCCATTCTAGTTGGGCACCCCGGGGCCGTTCAGGGACACTTCGAGGATTTGCCCCGGGGCCACGGAACCCAACCCGATGAGATGACTTGGATTTCGTCGCCTCCCATAGGTCCACATGGCCATTGTGGACCTGTCCACGGTGGCCACGCATGCCCAAGGACCTCCGGACGAGAAATGCCCCCCTTGAGCAAATTTGGAATGGCCCTCACTGAGCAAAACCCTAGCTCCGGAGATGGATCGTTGGCACCACTTCCGGGTCTTCAAAGGACGCTATGGGGGGTCCCCTTGCTGAAAATCGGTGTCTCGGACCCACCGGAATCGATGGATTCGTGAACCAAGCCACGGTTTTGGTGCTATGGGCATTCTAGTCGGGCACCCTGGGGCCGTTCAGGGACACTTGGAGGAATTGCCCCGGGGCCATGAAACCCAAACCGATGAGAGGACTTGGATTCCATCACCTCCCACAGGTCCATGTGGCCATTGTGGACCTGTCCACGGTGGCCACGCACACCCGGGGGCCTCCGGACGAGAAATGGAACCCTTGAGAAAATTTGGATGGCCCTCACATTGGGGTCAACTTTGGAAAATCATTCGTTGGGCACTTACGGCTAGCATTCCTAGCCGAAACCTACCTAGACACCTGCAGAACTCCCTGGAACCAGGTTTTGCTACACGGTTTGACTTCTATGCCCCCAGTAGGTATCCAGCAGGTGTCCCTGAAGGCCTTTTGGATGCGAGACGAAACGAGCCATAGAATGACAAATGTGGCTCCGATCGATGAAATGTCAGCTCCATTGGATTCAGGACGCCGAGATAGTTCCAGGGGTGCCCCTCTCCTACGGTCCTATGGCCCAGGTGCCATCTTGTACATCCATCTTGGAAACTAGGGTTTTGCTTAGTGAGGGAGTGTGCAATTTTGGCACACGGGGGTCAACTCTGCAAAATCGTCTGCCGAGCACTTATAGCTAGCGTTCCCAGCCGAAATCTACCTAGACACACCTGCAGGACTCCCTGGAACCTGGTTTTCCTGCACAGTTGGACTTCTATGCCCCTGATAAGTGTTCAGGAGGTGTCCCTGAAGGCCTTTTGGATGCGAGACAAAACGATCCATAGAATGACAACCGTGGCTCCGATCAACGAACTGTCGACTCCATTGGATTTAGGACACCGGGATAGTGCAAGGGGTGCCCATCTCCTCTGGTCAAGTGGCCCGAGTGCCATCTTGTACGTCCATCTTGGAAACTAGGGTTTTGTTGAGTGAGGGAGTGTGCAATTTTTGCACACGGGGGTCAATTTTGCAAAATCGTCCGCTGGGCACTTACGGCTAGCATTCCTAGATGGAACCTACCTAGATACACCTGTAGGACTCCCCGAAACCCAGTTTTGCTGCATGGTTGGACTTCTATGACCCTGGCAAGTACCCAGCAGGTGTCCCTGAAGGCCTTTTGGATGCGAGACGGAATGAGCCATAGAATGACAACCGTGGATCCAATCGACGAACTTTCAACTCTGTTGGATTCAAGATGCCGGGATAGTGCTAGGGGTACCCCTCTCCGATGGTCCTGTGGCTCGGGTGCCATCTTGTACATCCATCTTGGAAACTAGGGTTTTGCTCAGTGAGGGAGTGTGCAATTTTTGCAGATGGGGGTCAACTCTACAAAATCATCCGTTGGGCACTTATAGCTAACGTTCCTAGCTGGAACCTACCTAGACACACCTCTAGGACTCCCTGGAACCGTGTTTTGCTGCACGGTTGGACTTCTATTCCCCCGATAGGTATCCAACAGGTGTCCCTGAAGGCCTTTTGGATGAGAGACAGAATGAACCATAAATGACGATTGTGGCTCCGATCGATGAACCGTCAACTCCATTGGATTCAAGATGCCCGGATAGTGCTAGGGTTCCCCTCTCCAACAGTCTCGTGTCCTGCGTGCCATATTATAGGTCCACCTTGGAAATTAGGGTTTTGCTTAGTGAGGGAGTGTGTAATTTTTGCACATGGGGGTCAACTCTGCAAAATAATCTACCGGGCACTTACAGCTAGCATTCCCAGCCGGAACCTACCTAGGCACACCTATAGGACTCCCCGAAACCCGGCTTTGCTGCACGGTTGGACTTCTATGCCCCCGACAGGTATCTAGCAGGTGTCCCTGAAGGCCTTTTGGATGCGAGATGAAACAAGCCATAGAATGACGACCGTGGCTCCGATCAACGAACCGTTGACTCCGTTGGATTCAGGACGCTGGGATAGTGCTAAGGGTTCTCCTCTCCTTCAGTCTCATGGCCAGGGTGCCATCTTGTACATCCATCTTGGAAACTAGGGTTTTGCTTAGTGAGGGAGTGTGCAATTTTTGCACACGGGGGTCAACTCTGAAAATAATCCACCGAGGACTTACGGCTAGCATTCCCAGCTGGAACCTACCTAGACACACCTATAGGACTCCCCAGAACCTAGTTTTGTTGCACAGTTGGACTTCTATGCCCCCAACAGGTATCCAACAGGTGTCCCTGAAGGCCTTTTGGATGCGAGATGGAACAAGCCATAGAATGACGGTCGTGGCTCCGATTGACGAACCGTCGACTCCGTTGGATTCCATATGCTAGGATAGTGCCAGGGGTGCCCCTCTCCTCCTATCCCATGGCCATGGTGCCATCTTGTAAGTCCATCTTGGAAACTAGGGTTTTTCTCAGTGAGGGAGTGTGCAATTTTTGCACATGGGGGTCAACTCTACAAAATCATCCATCGAGCACATATGATGATGATGATGGTGATGATGATGAAGACATTGATGATGATTGTGATGGTGACGGTGATGGTGATGAAGATGATGACGATGGAGAAGATGATGATGATGGAGATTTTTATGAGGAACCCAGAGTTAGAGTTAGAGTTAGAGTTAGGGTTAGAGTTAGAGTTAATGATGATGATGGATATGGTGGTGACGATGAAGACGTTGATGATGATGGTGATGGTGATGGTGATGGTGATGGTGACGGTGATGGTGATGGTGATGGTGAGGATGAAGAAGATGGCTTAGTGCTAGGGTTTGGGTGACGGTTAGGGCTAGAGTTATAGAAGGAAATTGAATTAGGGTTAGAGTTAGAGTTAATGATGATGGTGGTGATCATGAAGACGTTCATGGTGATGGTGATGGTGATGATGAAGAAGATGGCTTAGTGCTAGGATTTGGGTGAGGGTTAGGCCTAGAGTTATATAAGAAAATTGAATTAGGGTTAGAGTTATAGTTAACAATGATGATGAAGATGGTGTTGAAGATGAAGAGATGATGATGATGGTGACATTGACGGTGATGGTGAGGATGAAGAAGATGGCTTAGTGATAGGGTTTGGGTGAGGGTTAGGGATAGAGTTATAGAAGGAAATTGAATTACGGTTAGAGTTAGAGTTAATGATGATAATGAAGATGGTGGTGATGATGAAGATGTTGATGGTGATGGTGATGGTGAGGATGAAGATGTTGATGGTGATGGTGATGGTGAGGATGAAGAAGATGGTTAGTGCTAGGGTTTGGGTGAGGGTTAGGGCTAGA
The DNA here is from genome assembly GCA_027924585.1 of Larix kaempferi. NCBI lineage: Eukaryota > Viridiplantae > Streptophyta > Pinopsida > Pinales > Pinaceae > Larix > Larix kaempferi. Next base: position 1,640,961 of record BSBM01000304.1, read on the forward strand.
GTTATAGAAGGAAATTGAATTAGGGTTAGAGTTAGAGATGAAGATGGTGGTGACGATGAAGACGTTTATGGTGATGGTGATGGTGAGGATGAAGAATATGGTTTAGTGCTAGGGTTTGGGTATCGTGAGAGTGTAATACTCTAACTCTAGAGCACCTTGTTTGCATGGATAAATGGGCCAACTAAGTGCACTTCTATTGGGATTATCTGAGGCATGGAAGCATGTATCCTCCTAGAGATCTACCCCCCTCAACTTAGACTGTAATCCTCACATATGAGTGCCTAGGGAACTGCATTGTCTCACTATGCATGCAAAACTAAATAAAACAAAAAATGCAGAATTAGAATTGAATTGCTAATTAGGAAAAACATCTAAACTGAAAATTAATGGAGGATGGCGCATGCATGCGCTCCCTATCTCTCTCATCCATAAATGCTAGTGCATCCTGTTACATCTTGTTTTCACACCCAAGTGGCAAAGTCCTAATTCTCTAATGCTACAAGTGCGACTTCCGAAGATGATTTCCACTGTCACCTCAACACAGATTTTCCCAAGTTTTAGGCCTACTTTAAAGGCCAAGGGAGGCTTCTAGATCAAGGTTGGAGAAAAGGTCTTAGGATTTCAAACTTGTTTGAAGATTAAGATGTGTTTTCAATTAAGTTAAAGTCCCATGTGAGTGCTTAATTTAGAAATTTGCAAGTGAATTAATCAGATAGACACCTTTCATAAATAAATATTTGCTCATGTGTAAAATGAAAGATCATTCATGGATAAATAAAGATATTCACAAAACTTAAATCAACAATGAATCATAATGTTGGCTTATTTCCCAAAATCATCCACAAATGATATTATCTAATAATGCCAAGGTTATAGTTATTAGGTTACGAGTGATTATTTAATGAGACCCTCTCGGAGAAAGTAAATTTTTTGCAAAAGGGTGTCACCCAATCTATTAAGGGTCCAACTAGGTTGTAGTGATTTGAATCACTTCAATAAACATGGTTGAAATCTTATATTCAAAAACTTAATTAATTAAATGTTTTGCCATATGATACATGAGCATATAAATATAAAAAGATGTGCTGGAAATAAAATCAGTAAACCACTTGCACAGGTTTGGTAACTTCTAGAATGTAAATGATTAGATGATTGTAAACATTCATTCAATAAACCATAATCATTTAGGATATGTTGTGTGTAATTGCTTAAAACAAATTTGTGAAATAATAACCATTCAAATAACATGCAATTAACGCTATGATCCATAGATGAGAGTTATGAATCGTGATAGACTAGTCATTATATATGTGGTGAGGGTCCTATTTCAAATGGATTAATTTAGGATAATCAAATTATTTTAGGTGTTTTATATGAAGTGGTTATGGACCTAGTAAGTCCAAGGGTGAATCCTATAGATCTCGAGGATGGAAGGGTTGTTTTGGAAAAGGATGGTATTTGGTTGAAGGTTAGAGATGGAGGAGACAATTCTTTAAAGCATGTTGATAATGATAAAGGTGAAGCCAACAAAGGGATGTAGGTAAATGATTTTGGTAGTGTCAAAATGAAGAGGAAGAAGTGTGTAAAACATAAAATCTCTCTTATGAGGCTAGTCCTAGGAAGGGATATGAAAATGCATGAGGTGGTGGGAATGGATTCCCATGCTCTTGTTGGAACATTTCATGGTAAAAAGGTGGGGGAGTTGTCTCTAAGGGTGTAGTTATAGGAAAGATGGGCTCTTAGGCTTGGGTACATTCCTAATTTATTTATATCAACTAAAAGTTACCTAGGGTTTCTTTTCATATATCAAGAGGATTTTTGGGAATATTTTGGCCCATGATTGGAAGTGGGAGATGATTTTGCTTATGATATATATTTTTTTGTAGCCCTAAAGTCACAACACTTTGTAATGTGAATATCACTCCTTAGTTTGCTTGGTTAGGTATGTTGTTGCTGAAAGGAAAAGATGCAAGACCTATTCAAATACAAGGGACTCATATTGAGGTCACTTGGTGTCTAGAAATAACATCTATATGTATGTGAGAACTTTTCCATAACATTCTTATCAAAGACAAAATCATGTATGCAAAAATGTAATCAAAGACAAACTCATATACACAGGTGCAGATCCATCTATTAATATGCAAAAATTATCCAATCATGTACACATTTTGAAAAAACGGAACATCGTTCCCAGTGTCTATATAATGGAAACTCGTGCCCCATACAAAAAAATGAAACTCGTGCCCTATACAAAGTATGGCCCATGGTGCCCTATACAAATTATGGAAACTCGTGCCGAAAATGCCACATCGTGGCTAGTGTACATAGGAGGGTCTCTCAATCCTCCTGCCCACCCTCGGAGCTCCTAGGTGCATCTCCAAAATCAATCTTCCTCTTCTATGTGCTAGAGGAAGCTAGGTCCTTCTAGCATCTTTGAGCACGTCCCCCTGAGCCCTGAAACAACAACAATAATATGTCAACTTTTCCTGGCAATTATACAAGTATGAAACATAATTTCAAAATAAAAATAGTTTTCAAATCTTGGATAACTCACCGCATGCGAGACTGTAAGTCATGAGGGGGTCTCCCTCCTCCATGATCCAAGTCTCTCGGTAATGCCACCCTGCAACATTTAGAACAATCAGATCAATGCTGAAACTAGATGCATATAGTAATTTTCGTTAAAATTGAACAATATTTTGATAAACTAGTCAATCTCACTGTGAACAAAATTGGCTGCTTTTCGAGGCTGGCGGATGGAGCAGTCGGCTGGAAAGCCTGCTTAGATGCTAGGGTGGACGGTAAAGGGGAGGATGTAGCCACATCAATGGTGGCTACACCACTAGGGGGAACAGTGGAAGAAGGGGGGGGTGGCAGGAGGAGGCATGGACTGGGGTGGGCTAAGTGGAGATGGACATCTAGGGCTATAAACCCCAACTGGCTGTAGTATGGATCAGGGCACCCTGGAAGGGGAAGCGAGTGTGGTGGGGGAATGTGGGAGGGGGGTAAGGTCTGTGTTGCGGTAGAGGGATGGGTGACTGTGGATGGGTGGTGTGCCATGGTCGGATGGGGGAGGGTGGGAACATGGGAACCTGATTCAAAGGTGGAGTTGGATATGATACGTAAGGGGGAGCTGGATGGACCTGTGGTTCTATATAGGAGGGGGGGGCTGGATGGAAGGGGTTAGGGAATGGGGCATGTATGCCAGGGGATAAATCTGGCATATATGGTGGTCGAAAGGTCGGGGAGGGAGGAATAACGACACTGATAGGCCGAGGTGCTCGCACCTGCATACACCTTTATAACCTCATAGTTTAATATACAAAAATATAAATATACACAGACAAGTCATCATATTTGAAATTAAATTTATTCTTTAATGCACATGATACCTATGCACAGGGAGAACTGCTGGTCCCCGGTGGTGGTGGTTGGTCGCTGGAGCTCACGGACACATGTGCGAACACTATAATTTTTAGAATGAATTTATAAAAACAATATTAAGAATATTAAACACGATGCAAATGAGAATGACAACGATAGTACTTAAAAAACATGACTGCAATTAATTTATATTCAAGTTAGATGATATTCAATACTCTGAAAGGATAGAAGGTGGCATGGCATGAAATTAAAATTAAATAAGGTGAGAGGGAATAGAAGGTGACATGGTGAGCTTTTCCTTTTCTAGAGTCATCCCCATGAGTAGGTGAGCTTTTCCTTTGGCCCTAGAGAGATGTGCAGTTCCTCATAAGCGAATGGAATTCATGTCCATTTACAAATTTGAATTGCAAACCTATGTAATGTGTTTGGGTTCTTGATGAAGAGTTCCTAGGTTTTGATGTCTTCTTATAGATTTTTAGTTTCCTACAAGCTTGATTCACCCAGTGGAAAAGTATTTGCATCCCTATAGTGAGGATCTTGAGTCCCTTTATTTCCATAACATTTACATCATCAAATAAAATGGCATCTCATTGTTTAAATTTGCAAAGAGGTTCTAAATAGCAGTTAAGTTAGTGTGCATGTTATTTAATACACTTTAGAGTGTTGATCGTTAGAAAAATGAAGAAAAAGAAATCTTTTTCATGATTAAATTACTTACAAGCTTGAATGTGCCATGTTCTTTTGCATTGAATGAGTAATTATGTGTTCTTGATTGAATAGCTATGTTGTCAGAATGATATCACTTGATTGAAATGAAATAAATCTTGAGTTAAATGAGTATTCTTGATGCCAAATGTTTTACCAAGTTGTATTTGAATCAAGATAATAGCAAGGCCCCATAGACTATATTTGTAAGATTATCGCTCTTCCTTATGGGCCTTACATCATTTTCAAAAACTTTAGTGACAATACATGTGATAAGTTGTTTTACGTTGTTTATATGTCTTTCCTAATAGCATGTTCTAGGAGTAGTAGTATGATTAATTTCAGTCTTAAGTATTCGAATAAATTGGAAATCCCATGATAATAAACTAGGGTAATAAGGACATGAGAAACATCAGGTTCTTGAATTTCTAGAAGCTTGGCCACTATGATTCTCTTTTTCCTGAGAGTTTTGCACAATGCAGTGAAAATTCATAGCAATAAATAGTTTTTTATTGGTCTCGGTGGATGCGAAAGTGACAAGTACAACATATCAGTGAACTCAATTGATGCAACAAAGTTAGCAGAAGCATAGAAGTGATTTGACCACCTTTACCATTAAAAGAACCTATTAGTAGAATACGGGGGAAAGTGATAATTACCATGGTAATATATTTTCAAAGTTTAAGCTTGAAGAACACATGGCATAAGGGCATGGCAGAAAAGGTTGATTTGGTGGACAAAATGATGGGCATTGGAGCACTTGGCACACCTATTGATCCAAGATTCAAATGACCCATACTCTGGTCATTTGAAGATGATTTGGATAAGGAGAGTACACGGCAAAGATAACTTGGATGACATGGTGACAAATGGAAAAGCAAAAATAACACACATGGCATTGGTCAAGCACAGGAAGAGCAAGCAAGCATTGGATGGTAGTCTGACGATGAAGGACACTGCGGACATCACCAAAACCCCAGCTGCGGGCTCGTCATTGGTTAAGTAAGAATGAAAGATTTTCAAAATTTCTCTCCCATTTGTATAATCATCAGAGGTCTATGATGCCTAAAGTGAACATGGACAAATGTTTATAGTTTTCTTAGGTTTTCATGTTTTATAAGGTTTCATTTTTTTTTTTGGGTGGGATTATACGAATTTATAGCTCTCAAATAAATTATACAATATTATAAACACAACTGTAAAATAAAATGATAATATGGTAATTACTCAGTGCTAATTAATTTGTAATTACTAAACACAAATTACTCGTAACTGGATCTAATTATTCAAAGTAAAGAAGTTACCTGTGTGTATAGTGCCGCAATCTCCTCTACTAACACCATGGCTCCATCGAGGTCAAAGGAACCGACATCCTCCCACCTTGGGGATGGAGACCTAACACTGAATAACTGAACATTAAAACAAATAAAGTCAACAATGTGTAATTCAAAGTTAAATATATTAAACAATACGATATCAAATAAAATATAACAAATACTTGAACATTAAATAAAACAATAGCAAACCTGATCCATGAAGGCCCCTATGGCATGCTGCTGCGTATCACCATGGAAAGAATGACCACAGTTAGAACAATGATGTGCCATTGTTCTAGCGAAACTAGACGGCCCCACCTGGGTTCCACCTGTACCCGGCATGTCTCAGCCACCACCCATTGACTATGCAGCTGTCTGTGTCTCATCGATGTCCTCCCGGCTCTGGAAAGACATGGCCACAAATTTGGTATGTCTAATAAATTCATGTGTGGCACATCTGACGGAGTCATGAATCTCATCTAGACTGCTACCAAACCCAAGTGGCTAAGGAGGGGGGTTTGGCTCTCTCCTGGGTGTAGGAGGTCCTGTAAGTGGGTTGCAGTGCACCTGAGGTCGATCTTGGGCAGAGCCAAGACTGAAACCCCGAAACTCAGTGATGTCAAAATAGTTGACATGGTACCCTAGCTCAAACTCAGCCCACAATTATTGAAGGAAATACTGTGGGACCTCCAAATTGTTACACGGGGGCCTATCAAACACCATGAACCACCTCTTTCTCTAATTATCTCTCCATGGATGGTAAATGCACCAGTCCATGCAAACCCGAGCCCTCGTCAAAACTGGAGGCTGTCCCATCGAGGAAACTATGAACTTGCTATACAACTGGGCTTTGGTGATGTTGAGGTCTTTTATATGCTCTTTGGACAACCCAGTGGAGTAGTGTTCCCTCATTCGAGCCCTATATTGGCTCAAGTTAGTTATCTTACTGTGTGCAATATTGATTGATTCAATAATGTTTTGAAGTGATGAAGCCAAGGAAACCCAAGAGGGTTCCTTGGTACTATTCATCATTACTTAGTGCCCTCAATTGATTTAAGTCTTGGTGTAATTGATCTTCAAGGTTTTCATTCGGTTCATTGTCGGTTCCCATATTGTCTTCTAGAGGTCGGGTTTCATTGGTTTCATCGGATGGTTTAGGTGTGTCTAACATCTTGTTAGGTGTAGATGGCCTGCAGTTAAATTTCCTTGGGTTTTTAATGGATTGTAATTTTTTTTTATATTAAAATTCAAATGGAGAAAAACACAAAAATAAACACAAATTTGTGTTTTTAGGAGCACCTACCTGGAGAAATGGATGGCACGGTGGTGTAGGAGATATTTCTTGGTGTTGAGGATGATTTGGTTGCTTGAAGATGCATTTGCGAGGTTGCACAGTGCATTCGCGGGTTGGAGAATGGGCTCACGGGTCTGTCAAAAATGACAAACTCATGAGCTCTGGTTTTTTTTATAAAAAAACAGAGGCGTGCACGCGCCACTGATGCGTCTGCACCATTTTGTGCATACGCGTAAAAGGCACGCACGTCGCACACACCCCTTTTGTCCACATGGGCTAAACCACATGGATGTTCGGCATTGCTGAAGCAGTGACGCGTGGGTGCCTTTGGAGGCGCGTGCGCGTCGTTTTGTTTTTTCCGCTCATGCGCTATTGTTGCAGTTATTTTGGGTACCAGCTTCGTGCGGGTACCCAGAAGCATAAAAGAGGTGATGTTTTCTTAGGAGATAAATCAATAAACAAAATCATAGGACATGGAAGATTTAATTCGTTGCTCAAGTATGCAAGGATTGAACGCCTATTTCATTAAATTTGGACATATTAGGAAAAAATTGGACTAAAAAAGTGTGAATTTAGACTTTGAAAGTGTCAATATCAACCTTTCTAAAGTGCAAAATTAGGTTCCGAAAGTGGCAATATTGTCTTTGAAAATTGTGTTCTTCTATTCAAATAGTGTGTTTTATACTACTTATGAACCCTAAAATTGCAGTTTTTTATTACGAAACTATGAATTTCAATTAAAAAAGTGTGAATTTCAAATAAAAAAAAGCAAATTTTGATTTGAAAAGTGCGAATTTCAAATTAAAAAATGCAAATTTTGATTTGAAAAGTGCAATTTTCATTTGGAAATGTGAAATATTTTAAGGTGAAAAGTGCAATGTCTATAATATTCCGTCCTTGTTTGAATGGCAAGTTTATCAGTTCTTGTTTCTTTTTTGATACAGTATCAAGAATATCTAGCTTTTTACATATATAAATTTAGTATTTTCCAAATGAGGAAGGAATTCTTTGCGTAATCTGTATAGGCACAACTTACTTACACAGTAGTAACCAACAAACAGTGTATTTTGCATCACAGTAGTAATTTTTCTCAAATTCCTTGAGGCTTGTGAACGTTCCATACGCTCGATGTTTTCTCACCCATCCAGGTTGATATACAGACTAGAAGGATTGTAACAAAATATAATTTTTTTGGGCTAAGATCCCATCAAACAGTATCCATAGGAACATCCATCCCACTCTCAACACTATGCCCCATATGTTCTTGTTGTGCCTTAACTGCTGCAAGGCCCTTGTCATTTATTCTATTTTTTTTTCCTGTCCATCCTAGCCTTGGTCACCATGCCCATATGATGTTATTTACACCGATTATCATTTTTTTTTGCACCAACAACCCATTGTTGCTTTCTATTTAAGCATTTTTTGTACAAGACCTTCAGATCCTTCGATGATCCCATTGAATTCCACCATTGCACCTCTACTTTGTAAGACCCAAGAGTACTAGCATTTGAATACTGATAAATATTACCAATCGCCCTACCCAACCATATTGCACAATCTGTCTCTGGTGATTGCACAATAACCAAACTTGTCCCTTTACAACATCCACCCTTGGAATGAATTCATCTCTAGGATTGTTGCATATTGGTTTAACATAGCAATCCTGCAAAGAAGGAACATTTTCCTTCAAATAGGCATCCATAATTTCATGTTCAGATCTTGTAGGTTCACTACTATGAATATCAAGGCGTGTCAATGGCCAAAAGTTAGTTGCTGATTGATAACACTCTCGAAGGGACTGTCCAAAGATTTATATATAGCCTCCCAATAATTTAACTTGTGAAGCCAAAATTGTTCACGTCCCTTCTCAATCCCTCGATTCTAGAATGAAATATGTGTTTCTATTCCCTTTTTTTATTTCGTCATTGTCTGAAGGTATTTTTTACTGCAGATTTAATAACCTAGGGTGCCCCACCAGTAAGTCTGCACTACCATCTAGCAATGACCACCACGGATGAATAGGAGACGACCAATCTTCATCTCGGAGTGATTCCCTCCATTGCATGACTGGAATGTTATCTATGAGCTGAAATTTAAAAAACTAGCATTTTTTTATACTGATGATTTTGGAGTTTCCATCCAAAAGGTGAGATTTCACAAAACTCTTAAAATCATAAAGTTCATCAATTAGATAAGGGACATAGAAATTTTGATCTTTACATGTCCTATATGTATCCATAATTTCCAAGAGTGAAAATATATCCTTGCACATTAGCTTTACTGATATCCTTCCATAAGTTCCATCTATGTCTTCATGGGTGTGTCCAACCGGGAGGAATCCAACTTCAACTATCTTGAACACTCTCCTTGCTATTAAAAGAGATAAAAATGAAAATACAAAGCAGTTTTTGTTATCGCCTAAACAATTATCTATTTGCAACAACAATATGGGTGGTAGCTTTCTATTCGGCGTGCATTGATTAGTACCATCAACACACAATATATCATGTTGCATTACATCTTGTCTGTATATAACACACTTTTCATATGACTCTGATTGCAATAGAGCATCATGCAATTGGTCCTTAGATGTTCCACCTTTGTAGAAAAAATCACCATATTTATCATACACTAGTTCTTCAAGACTCTTCAAGCATTTAGCCAGGGATGTCCCAGTGAAATTCGATCCCATCTCTAAAAATGAGAGGCTGAAATGGAAAAAACCCCAAGTCTTGTTCCCATGAGTCAACATTCCAGTCAATCATATGGGAAGATTCATAGCATTACTAAAAAAAAATTCCTTCTTACCCATCCTTGGAATGGAAGTCTTTGACTTATCCATTTTGTCATGAACAATACTTAGAAAAGTCTTTGGATTTTTTTGTGAAGCTAATATGTGAGAATAATATACTTGGAGACAACTTGCGATATATCTATTATGAGTTTCCCGATGTCCTCGCAACCTTTCCACCTCAGCTGAATCAGTGGTGCCCTTAAGCCTATCATGTATTGTAATGCACTCATTACACCTTGCAAACGATTTTGATTTAGAAATTTTAACATCTCCAAAATATTCTCTCATCACCTTGCTAAAGGAGGATTGTGATACTGGAGGCAAACCAATACTCTTGATTTCTTCATTTGCCATTTTTTGCAGGAAACCATGGGACATATTGGCTGGCAATAATTTCAAGGTTGTCCATGTTCCATCAACATTGATTAATCTTGTAAGATGTGGAGATTTGTCTGAATTCTCTTCTACAATTTTATTAATCATAGCTACCAGTGCAACAGTGTTCGCACTATATTTTTCCAAGCCACTATTACCATGCACAGCTCTCACATCACCATTCAAGAACATGATTTTATAATTGTAGAAAGTGCTCATTTTTATCCCATGGCATTTATACCATGCATTTTGAAAGATGTCTATTGTGTCTAATCTCATTGTAAAAATGCTTATTTTTCTGTCATCTCCTTCTTTGACCACAGGAGCATTTTATCCCATAGAATTTATAACATATTGTCTTCTTGAATTTCCATTCGTACTATGAAATTTATTCACGCATTCAAATATCGATTGAAGTGAAATTTTTGATATAGAAAGATTTGAGCAACAATGTTCAGTAATTTGTTTTGAAAGGAATGCACCCTGATCAATTCTAGGCCTGTAAGGTACTGAGGTTGAATTTCTTTCAGAAATTTTAGTTCCATCTTGTCGCTTTATGGAATTGTATGGCCTTGTTTCATTACCTTTACCATCTGTATATTCACAATGGGGAGTACCTGGAACGACCATCTGTAAAGGACATTCTTAAAAAATATTGAAAAGGTTTACCATGTCTTCGTTTGTGTTCTTTTTTAGTATAATATTCAAATGAACATCAATGAGGCCAAGCAAATTGTTTGTAGGAAATCTTACAAGAGAGACTTCAAATACACCACAACCTCACAATTGCAGAAGACTTTAGGAACTAAAATACCAAACTCACCAATACCTAGTGGTTTGAATTGTACAATGTCTCCTTCAAAAACACTTGACATTATTCCCCGAGCAACATAATGTGGCTTTAAAGAAAATTGATGTATCAAATTAACTTTCTCTCCCACAAACTTGATATTGTGATTTTGTCTTAATACTTTCAAAGTAGTTTCAGATTGATTATTGTTGAAATTGATTTCAACAGAAAGCAATGTTTATGTATTAAAATATATGATTCTTTTATCGGCCATACAACAAAACCTCCACTACTTAACCCTGGACAACATTCCATACAAGAAAACACCGCTTCATCCACTAGAATACCAAAGGAGAAGTCACCCAAAAACGTTCCCCCAACAAAATCAGTCCCACTCACATTTGTTACAAAACCTATGAAAATGCAATCCTTGTATTCTAAACACTTATGTAACAACTTAAATTTTCTCATAATAAAAGAAGATTTATTCTCAGTTGTTATGGTATGTTCTACACTCGTCCAAGTAGAAGTTGGTATATCATCCACCTCATTCTCGTGAAGAGAAGATCCAATGTAGTTAACGATCTCAGATGCAATTCATTGAATATAACCATCAACTGCCTTTGACAATGTATCTGCACCTTCTGATGGATAGGGCAATTGAAGACCTTCATTTAAAGTCTTGGTAACATTTACAATGATACATCCATCATGAATGCTGATATTATGCAATATTTTTCTTTTTGGAAAAGATATTCCTTCAACAACTTTCAATCCATTCAAATGGAGGTCCACACATTGTTGAGAACCAAAATCCATTTCAGAAGCGATTTCTGAAATATAAAATAACAGGACACATTGTTGAGAACCAAAATCCTGAAGCGAATATTTATTCGTTCACACTATAAATATTACCAGAACACCTGGAATATTAGATAAGCCATTAATAGGCAAATAGATATTGATATTTGAATAGATAAGAAGATTATTTAATATTACAACATAGCTCGCCTTATATATGGCTTGAGCACTCATAGTGAAGGGTTACGTCCCTTCACATTAATAATGAACTACTTAATGATTAACAATTATTATTTATTTAATATGCCATTTATATTCATAGCATTGCCACTCTCTTTAAGTATAATTAATTATGTTTATTATTAATCTACTATTATGTTCGTAGCAAATCCATTTTAGAAGAGATTTATGAAATATAAAATATCAGGAGCACATTAAAAATAATATTTATTTTAAACAAAGAATATTTTTTTCCACTAGTATATATTATCAAATAAGTCAATGCTCTAAAGTTTAATAGAATTATTGTATGCTATCATTCTCCATAAGACAATAAATTAGAAAACGTTCCTCACTATGAAGAAAACGTTTAGAGTTCTAGTAACAACAATCTCATGTAGATTTACCATGCTATTATTTTTTAAGGAGGAATCGATTTCAGAAGGAGAATGAATCAATTTACTATGCTATGTTTAATGTGTTGATATCTACTTTCCCCACCCATAAAAAAGAACTCCAGGAGAAAGGAATGAACGCTCTTTCTCCTCACAGGATTCTTTCAAAACCTCAAAATAGAACCACTTGGAGAAAGAGCGGTCTCTCTTTCTCTGAGAATATTTCCACTTGCTAGCAAACTGTGAGAAGCAATGTTCCTATGAAATTTGTGTTTAGAGTGTCGATATCTACTTTCCCCACTCCTAAAAAAATACCTGGAGGAAGGAGTGGATGCTCTTTCTGTTCAACATGTACTTCCAACACCGAAAAATAGAACAACTTGAGGAAAGAGTGTTCGCTCTTTCTCTCAAAAAATTTCCACTTTTAAGCAAATTGTTTAAGGAAAAAATCCTACGAAATTTGTGCTTAGGGTGTTGATATCAGCTTTCACTACCCCTTAAAAAGAGCGCCTGGAGAAATTAGCGGATCCTCTTTCTTCTCAGCATATATTTTCAACTCCCCAAAATAGAGCAACTTGAGGAAAGAGCGGTCGCTCTTTCTCTGAAAAAATTTCCACCTACCAAAAAATCGCTTGAAGCAAAATTCGTATGTCAATTTTGTTTAAAGTGTCGATGTCTACTTTTGCCACTTTTGAAAAAAGAACCCTTAAGGAAAGGAGTGGATGCTGTTTCTCCTTAACATCTAATTCCAACACCCAAACATAGAACAATTTGATGAAAGAGCGTTCTCTCTTTCTATGAGAAAATTGTTGGAAAAATGAATTACGAGCTGATGTATTTCAAATCCCATCCTGACTCAGTCAGAGTCCGTAGAAGCGCAGAGATGTCAGACAAACTGTCAGCATGCTTCGTGCACACTTCCTTTTTTTTACTCAGTCATGTTTGTATTATGCAAATCAAAATTCTTAGGTAGAAATTAATTAAGTCTTTAATGTAACTAGGTAGCTTCCAAGTGAAGCAAAGACGAGTTTGTGTATATGTAGAATAATAAGATATGAAAAAAACAGAGAGGGAGGAGAAGAGAGAAGGGAGAAGAGAAAAGAGTTGAAAAACAGAGTAAGAGACAAAGTATATGAAGAAAATGTCTGTGATGTGTTTGTGACCTCAAGCTCATAGTCATGAAATGTATTAAGAGCCCAAGCTCTGTAAAAGGTGAAAGATCGAAGTAAATTTCATCTTTGTGTAATGCGGCGAAGTTGCCCTATTTTAACGCGGTAATATATAAGTCTATAGTTTTGTGTATTCATTATCAAGAATGTTGAATATTAGATGCCGCACATCTTCTCTAGATTTACTTGTGTGAATGTTGTTTACATTTACGGTTTGTAAAATAAATCAAGATTTCCCAAATATTTCACAGTGGGAAAAGTTATGTTTTAACGCAGAATAACTTCGACGTAAGTTTCATTTAGTGTTTTGGTTATTTGATATAGTGGGATTTTCTTAACACTATTGCGTCGAAGTTTATCTTAAGTTACTAAGCCATGAAAAGTGATTTTTATGTCTTAGAAAGAAACATTTTAATATAAATCATGTTTAAGAGTGGGCTCGTCAAAGTTGAATCCTGATGAAGTTAAGAGTCTGCGAAGCAGAGTGCTTTGCAAAGTTAAGAAGTCCACGATGTAAAAAGTACTCCGTGAAGTTAAGAAGTCCACGAAGTAAAAAGTGCTCCGCGAAGTAAAAAGTGCTCCATGAAGTTAAGAAGTCCGCGAAGTTAAGAACTCTGTGAAGTAAAAAATGTGCTAGATGTGAATTTAAGAGGTCTTCTAAGTAAAGTGCTCGTTTAAGTGAAGTTTACTCCCATGAAGTGAAGTCCTTGGCGAAGAAAAAAAATTGGGGTTTCCTGTTGTATGTCCGTCGAAGTCCCAAAGAAAACAGGAAAATATATATTTACTGCGTGGTTCTTTTTTCGTCTTCGTAGTGTTTCTTTTGATGTGGTATCAGAGCTCGGTTTACGGAGAGTAGAAACTCTATTTACAAAAAAAAAAAAAAAAGTAATTAAAATTAAGGATGGCTTCCACTTCCAGTGTACAAATGTCAAATTTGCAAACTCCAACATTTTCAGGTAAAAATTATGAATATTGGTCTCTAACTATGAAATGGTCTCAAGATGTATGGGAAATGGTCCAAAATGGCTATGCAGAACCAATAGATATGACAACATATAACAATCTCACACAAGTTGAGAATGATGTCTTGAAGGAAAATAGGAAGAAATATGGAAAGGCATTGTTCTACATACATCAAGCAACACATGAAACCAGTAAAGACAACTAAGGAAGCATGGGATACACTTGAAACTCCTATCAAGGTTTGAACAAGGTAATGACTGCCAAAATACAACTCCTTAGAAGAGATTTTGAATCTCTATCAATGAAAGATACAGAGTCACTAGAATCATTTTATACTCGAGTTATTGGTCTGATTAATCAAATAAAGTCTCATGGAGAAAATCTAGCTAACCAAAGAGTTGTTGAAAAAATTCTTAGAAGTCTTCCTCAAAATTTTGAATCTTTAGTTGTGACCGTGGAGGAAAGGAAATATATGTCCTAATTTACTATCGATGATTTGCAAGCCTCACTTCTCAATCATGACATAGAATCAACAGATCAAATACATCATTAGAAGGTGCATTTGCAGCACAGTCATACATAATTCGTGGAAGAGGCAGGGGAAGATAAAAATATAGAAGCAGACGAAGAATTTCTTTCAGAGGAGGATGCAGCAGCAACCCTTTGTATGTTGCTGGTAGAGGTCAAAATCAGATCCCCAGTCATCCAAGTGGACAAAGGTTTGATAAATCAAAAATTCAGTGTCATTACTATAAAAGGTTTGGACACTTTGCATATGAATATAGGAAGAAGCAGTATTACCAAGGAAACCAAGGTCAAACAAAGTCAAGAAACACCAACACTTCGACCAACACAATGTTCTTAGCATGTGCATCTCCACTTGAATGCAATGTTATCAAAGAAAGTCCAAGTGACATATGGTATTTAGACTCGGGCTGTAGCAATCATATGACTAGTAATTTAAATCTATTCTCTATTCTAGATAAATCAGTTCAAACTAATGTCGCACTTGGAAATAATATTCAAGTCATTGTTTTGGGTAAGGGTATCGTTTATATTCTAACCAAACAGGGGGAGCAGAAAAATATGCATGATATTTATTATGTTTAAGGTTTGATGCATAATTTGATGAGCATTGGAAAAATGTTAGAAAAAGGTTACAAAGTTTATATGACAGAAAAGCATTATCTGATTAAGGACATATATCCAAGAAATCACTTAATAGCCAAAGTGCAGATGAAAAGCAATCGCTTATTTCCCTTGAGGATAAGACCAAAAATAAAAGGAGAAACAACTCAAGTTGTTCATGGAATTCATAATGGAAACTTGGGAGCTGCATTCCAAGAAGAAAGTAAAGAAGTAGACAATCACTACGATGAGAAAGAAAAGGACAGTCACAAAGAAATACAAGCAATGTTTCAATCAGAAATATGAGATGAATCCTGGTTGTGGCACTTCAGATTTAGACATCTGAATTTTGGTGGGCTAAAGCTACTACACATGAAGAATATGGTGAAAGGATTTCCATTGATTGAAAAGGTAGAGAGAATTTATGAAGGCTGTATTTTTGGAAAATATCACAGAGAGAATTTTCCAGTTGGAAAGTTATATAAAGCTCACATACCACTTGAAATTATGCACTCTGATATTTGTTAACCAATGAAAACACCGCCCATAGGAGGATGCACTTAATTTCTCATGTTTATTGATGATTTCACAAGAAAAAACTGGACATATTTTCTAAAACATAAATCTGATGCGTTTGGATGCTTTCAGTAGTTCAAGGCACTTGTGGAGAAGCAAAGTGGTTACAACATCAAGATATTAAGGACATATAGAGGTGGTGAGTATGTTTCAAATGATTTCTTAAAATTTTGTAAAAACAATGGCATACACAGGCAATTCATTGCGCGATACACATCGTAGCAGAATGGTGTCATAGAGAGGAAGAACATAACCATTATGGAGATGGCGCACAGTATGTTAGCAACCATGCATTTGTCAAATGAATACTGGGGTGAGGCAGTGGCAACTACCGTATACATCATGAATTGATATCCAACGAAGAGTGTTAAGAACAAAGTTCCTCGGGAAGCCTAGATAGGTATGAAACATAGTGTTTCACATTTAAAAGTTTTTAGTTGTGTCGCTTACGCATATGTTCCAAATGTCCTAAATATTTCATAGTGGTAAAATTTATGTTTTAACGCCGAAGAACTTCGATGTAAGTTTTATTTAATGTTTTGGTTATTTGATATAGTGGGCTTGTCTTAACACTATTGCGTCGAAGTTCATCTTAAGTTACTAAGCCATGAAAAGTGATTTTTATTTCTTAGCAAGAAATTTTTTAATATAAAGCATGTTTAAGAGTGGGCTCATCGAAGTTGAATCCTAGCAAAGTCAAGAGTCTGCGAAGTAAAGTGCTCCACGAAGTTAAGAAGTATGTGAAGTAAAATGTGCTCTGCAAAGTAAAAAGAGCTCTGTGATGTTAACAATTCTGCGAAGGATAAAGTGCTCCGTGATGTAAAAAAAGTTCTCCATGAAGTTAAGAGGTCTACGATGTAAAGTGCTCATCGAAGTGAAGTTTACCTCCGCGAAGTGAATTCCTTGGCGAAGTAAAAAAATTGGGGTTTTTTGTTGTATGTCCGTCGAAGTCCCAAAGCAAAAAGGAAAATATATATTTACTGCGGGGTTCTTTTTTTGTCTTCGCAGTGTTTCCCTTGAAAAATTGCCTCTTGCCAACAAACTCTTTGAAGCAAAATTACTATGAATTTTGTTGTTAAAATGATTATATCTACATTCCCCACCCGAAAACATAACCCATGGAGGAAGGAGTGGGCACTCTTTCTCCTCATTATCTATTTTCAACACCCCAAAATAGCACATATTGAGGAAAGAGCGGTCACCCCTTGCTCGAGCAAATTTCCACTTGCAGGAAAACTGTTTAAAGAAAAGTTATTGACAAATTTGTGATTAAGTTACTATCTATTTTCCTCACCCCATAAAAATAAAACCTGGAGGAAGGAGAGGATGGTCTTTATCCCTAGCATATACATTCATTATCCCAAACTATAACAACATAAGGAAAGAGCGGCCTCAACTTCTCTTAGAAAATTTCTACTTTCCAGCAAAATGTTTCAAGCAAAGTTTCTACGAAATTTATGTTTAATGTGCTGATATATACTTTCCTCACCCATAAAAAAGAATTCCTGGAGAAAGAAACAAATGCTCCTTCTCCTCACAAGATTCTTTCAAAGCCCCAAATTTGAACAACTTGAAGAAAGAGCAGCTGCTCTTTCTCTGAGAATATTTCCACTTTCCAACAAACTGTGCGAAGCAATGTTCCTATGAAATTTGTGTTTAGACTGCAGATATCTACTTTCCCCACTCATAAAAATATACTTGGAGGAAGGAGGAGACGCTCTTTATCCTCATCATCTACTTCCAACACCCCAAAATAGAACAACTTGACGAAAGAGTGGTTGCTCTTTCTCTTAGAAAATTTCCACTTTTAAGAACATTGTTCAAGAGAAAAATCCTAAGAAAGTTTTTCTTAGGGTGCCGATATATTCTTTCCCTACCCTTTAAAAATATCTTCTAGAGAAAAGAGCAGATTCTCTTTCTCCTCATCATATACTTTCAACTCCCCAAAATAGATGAACTTGAGGAAAGAGCGGTCGCTCTTTCTCTGAAAACATTCCCACCTCCCATAAAACTGTTTGAAGGAAAGTTTGTATGCAAATTTTGTTTAAAGTGTCGATTTCTATCTTTCCCAATTTTAAAAAAGAACCGATGGTGGAAGGATCAGACACTCTTTCTCCTCAGCATCTACTTCCAACTCCCCAACATAGAACAATTTGATCAAAGAGTGTTCTGTCTTTCTTTGAGAAAATTTCTGCTTCTCGGTAAACGCTTTGAAGCGAAATTACTATGAATTTGGTTTTTTAAATGATGATATCTACATTCCTCACCCAAAAATAGAACCCCTGGAGGAAGTGGGAGATGATTCTTCTCCACAGTATCTATTTTCAACACCCCAAATAGCACATATTGAGGAAAGAGCGAGCGGTCGCCTCTTGCTCTGAGAAAATATCCACTTGTAGGAAAAATGTTTAAAGCAAAGTTCCTATAAAATTTGTGATTAAGGTACTATCTACTTTCTTCACCCCTTAAAAATAATCCATGGAGGAAGGAGCGGATGTTATTTCTCCCCAGCATATACTTCCATTAACCCAAAATAGAACAACATGAGGAAAGAGCGACCTCTCTTTCCCTAAGAAAATTTCCACTTTTCAACAAATTGTTTCAAGCAAAGTTCCTAGGAAATTGATGTTTAATGTGTCGATATATAATTTCCCCACCCCTAAAAAATAATGCCTGGAGAAAGGAACGAATTTTCTTTCTCCTCACTAGATTCTTTCAAAACCCCAAAATAGAACAACTTGAAGAAAGAGCGGCTTCTCTTTATTTGAGAACGGCTTCTCTTTATCTGAGAGCGGCTTCTCTTTAGCAAACTATGCGAAGCAATGTTCCTATGAAACTTTTGTTTAGAGTGATAATATCTACTTTCCCCACTCCTAACAAAATCCCTAGAGGAAGGAGTAGACGCTCTTTCTCCTCAACATCTACTTCCAACAACCCAAAATAGAACAATTTGAGGAAAGAGTGGTCGTTCTTTCTCTGAGAAAATTTCCACTTTTAAGCAAACTGCTGAAGGGAAAAATCCTATGAAATTTGTGCTTAGGGTGCCGATATATGCTTTCCCTACACCTTAAAAAGAGCACCTAGAGAAATGAGTGGATTATCTTTCTCCTCAGCATATACTTTCAACTCCCCAAAATAGTGCAACTTGAGGAAAGAGCGGTCGCTCTTTCTCCGAGAACATTTCCACTTGCCAGAAAACTATTGAAATTGTGTTTAAAGTGTTGATGTATAATTTTCCCACTTTTAAAAAGGAAACCTTGAGGGAAGAAGTAGATGCTCTTTCTCCTTAGCATCTTCTTCAAACACCCCAACATCGAACAATTTGATGAAAGAGCGTTCTCTCTTTCTCTAAGAAAATTTCCACTTGCCAACAAACTCTTTGAAGAATTATTACGATGAAATTTTTTGTTAAAATGTTGATATCTATGTTCCCCACCCAAAAATAGAACCCTGGAGGAAGGAGCAGATGCTATTTATCCTTGGTATCTATTTTCAACAAACCGAAATAGCACAGATTGAGGAAAGAGCAGTTGTCTCTTGCTCTGAGAAAATTTCCACTTGCAGGAAACTGTTTAAAGCAAAGTTCCTATCAAATTTGTGATTAAGGTAGTATCTACATTTGTCACCCCTTAAAAAGAACCCCTAGAGGAAGGAGCATACACTCTTTCTCCCCAGCATATACTTCCATTATCTAAAAATAGAACAACATGAAGAAAGAGCGACCTCTCTTTATCTAAGCAAAATTCCACTTTCCAGCATATTGTTCCAAGCAAAGTTCCTACGAAATTGATGTTTAATGTGTCAATGTCTACTTTCCCCACCCATAAAATAGAATGTCTAGAGAAAGGAATGAACACTCTTTATCCTCACCAGATTCTTTCAAAACCCCAAAATAGAACAAATTGAAGAAAGAGCGGTCGATCTTTCTCTGAGAATATTTCCACTTGCCATCAAACTGTGCGAAGCAATGCCTCCTATGAAATTTGTGTTTAGAGTGCCGATATCTAATTTCCCCACTCATAAAAAATCCCTGGAGGAAGGAGCAGACGCTCTTTCTCCTCAACATCTACTTCCAACACCTCAAAATAGAACAACCTGAGAAAAGAGCGACCTCTCTTTCTCTGACAAAATTTCGACTTGCCAGCAAACTCTTTGAAGAAAAATTTCTATAAATTTTATTGTTAAAATGTCGATATCTAGTTTCCCAGGATGACACATGGAACGTTCAGATTGTGACATGTGGCATATTTGATTTTTAAAATTAGTCTAAATATTGTATAAATAAATATTAAGGATATTAATGGTACCATTTCAACATAAACGTATGGATTGAAGTTATAGAAATTTTTGGAATAGGTATCAGGGATCAAATTTGAAGGGTTGAACTTAATTTCAGATTGAAGGTTATATATTCATACAACCCTTATAGCATGAAGGGCTTTAATTAAAAAAATACACTTCAATTGACAATAATAAATTAACTCAACATTTCATTAAAAAAATGCTAAACAAAATATTACTAGATATGAGTAATACATTACATATTTCCCTCCATACACTTAAAGAAACCGAGGTCTAAGAATGCCATGCCACCCAGCTTAATGAGGAACATCTAACAAACTATTCAACTGAAATTGATCCTATGGAAAACTATATCTCCCTTGTTGATATAACTACAACTCCATTCAAATAACCCCTATTATTTTGGTCTGTTAGATGTTTTATGATTGGAAAGATCAGAAGTACTAGTGTTTCAGTCATGTCCTGTAGTTTAGATTATATGATATTCTGTAACAAGTATTGGTATGGACCCACCAGTATGTGCAATTTTGGTTTATTGTTCTGGTTAGACAGTATTATGATAAATCTCATGTTTAAGGTTAAATTTCCAAGGTACACAGCTTAGTGTTAAATTCTATGCAAAAGATGTTCATCATGTTTATAAAAAAATTAATATATAAATCAATCATAAAAAAATTAATATATAAATCATTCATGGTTTTGTATATAAAGTTACAGCGAAAATAATAATTAACCCCATATCAGAGATTTGTTTATATAAGAGTTCAATATCCTAGAACCTGCGTGGACTTTGGAGTAGACCGAGCCTAGAATGGGAACTAGAGTGTGGTAGCATGTGACTGGAGTGTGGCAGCATGAACCTAGAGTCTAGACCAAGCATGGAACCTGCCTAGGGCTTGAGCTGCGTCGAACATAAATGGGACCGAGCGTAAAACAAAGCCCACTGTGTGGAACTGTTACCCGAGCTTCGACTTCCGCACCAGATATTTCTTGCTATTGCAAGGGAACTCGAACCTAAACCGTCGAAAATTCTATCTCGTAACTACTTCCTGGAACTACTGCGAATACTTTGGAGGTCAGGTAAATACGATGGCGGCTAAACAATGTCCATGAAAACTTGATGCGTCAAATGAAGTAATTTAATACAAAACTCACCTTTAGTACATGCTACCACCAGGAAAAAACGGGATCATAATGGTTAATGAAATGTCTTGTAAAACTTTATAAGAAATCAACGTTTTAGATTCGAGGAGGGTTGAGATCTTTGGCGGACAGGGAATCCGCTAGGAAAAGGTGCATGTTCTATAACATTGGTAACTTTGGCGAAATGAATTTTGGTGCATTTTAAAGTTAGGAAAAAATATATGGTGGATGAGCGGCAGAATAAAAGATCGATGGTTGATGTTTATTTCGCACTTTCAACTAGTGCGGAGAATGAAAAGGGTAAGTGGTAGCTGAATTTTTACCAATTACCACGTGTCGAGTCAAGGATCGTTCCGTTGAATGAAAAATTGTAACGGAAAACCACTTCTCATGATCCTAAAACCACCTACACGAGATATTATAAAAGGAAAAGGGGTCATGAGAATATTTTTCACTTTGTGCCTTGTTGCTCCCACAACATATCCCATTTTTTTTATAAAATGTGAACCCCTTAGATTTAATTTTGATAAACAAAAATCTGTTCTTTGCTTCGAATTTTTTATATTATTGAGTGACATCATTTTCTTAGCCTCATTTTTAATAAATGATTTGAACAATATTCATACTCGATTTTGAAATCCCAACTTATCTTTTCCTTTGAAAAAAATTTAAAAATTTCTCAATCATAATAAAAAATATAGATCTTCTTTGCTAAATTTTATGACTCCGACTTCCCAATGCCAACTATGGAAGTCGAGAATCAGAAAAGCAATTGATCAATTTATTTTAACAATATAGTATCCTGAATCCGCCATTCACCATTAGCACCATTATGATAACTGTCATTTCAGAATTTCATCATATAAATCATCGTCATGTCAGCATACAATCCTTTCTCAAGGCATCGATTGGAGTGATACATGTACAATTACTCCAACAAAATATACAGTCGCTGCGGATGATATCTATGACCACCATCCCTCCATACTATGATAATTATCATTCCACATCCGACTCTCCAGCCTAAATATATATAGTTTACAGACAGTTACATAATGACCTGTCGTTTCACTAACCGACATGACTAACTGAATAGACATGTGGTGTTCGACACGACGGTTCGACATGTTCTCCGAAGTGGTCAAATGGAGGACCTAGGATCCTCCAACATCTCCCCCACGAACAAGATATTTCTTCGTCCTGAAGAAATCAAAAGATAACTAGAGCTTGATAAATAGATGAACTTCATCGCGGCTTGTCTTGTAACTAAGTGTAGACAGTTAATGACTCCGAGTTGGTACCGGCTACTATCGTGGCTGGAAATGGGTCGTGAAGTTTGGGACCATGTCCATGCTGGTAGAAGAAGCTGACAACATGGTATGGTACCAAACAACTTTGGATGACTACTACAAGCCTAACGTTGACAATAATGGAAGCTCATGTTGTTTTAGAGAAGGAAGTGTCCAAGAAAACAAGTACATGGACCACTAATATTCTCACATCCATTCCAACTTGTACACCAATCAGTTAGTGAAAGAAGAATGATGAAAACATGATTGGTGGCAAGGAACATAATGAAAAATCCTGGCCTTGGGGCTTCGAGAGTGCTCGAAATGCCCATATATCATGGTGTGGTGAGGATTTGTCAGGGAACTGATGTCGAAATGCTCATATATCATGAAGATAACTAGGGAGTGACCATAAGACTCAAGTATTTATGATAAAAAAAAAGGAAAGGGAACAGAGGTGGTAAATAAGAGTGCCATGACTTCCCAAATATTTAATTTTGCTGAGATATGGGGTATGGTTTAGCCTATATATAGGGAGGGGCTAGTGAATTGGTGAATTGACTGGGATGGGATAGATGGGGAACAGTAATTATCACAGTATTGTGGGATCGTGGTCATAGATATCATCTATAGTGACTATAGATTTTGTTGGAGTAATTGTACATGTATCATTCCAATCGATGTCTTGAGAAAGGATTGTATGCTGACATGGTGATGGTTTATACGATGAAATTCTGAAATGGCGGTTATCCTAATGGTGCTAATGGTGAATGATGGCTTGTATCACTTGTGTGAAGAAAATAATCTCATCATGCTTTAGTCGACATTATGTCTTGTCACAAACAATTGATAGTGATGATGATGATTTAGTCGACATATTTTTGGTTGGATTTTTGTCGGTTCGGTTGAGCATATTTGTTTAACATGTTGTGTCGACTATATGGATTACCAAATTGTGTATTTTTCAAAGCAGAATGGGAACCTCTTGTGCATCATATTCTCAACACCTGTGAATCTTTCAATTGGGCACATATACTATCTGTGGTAATGAGGCAAACTATTGATCACTTTATTTTAAAAATATAGTATCCTGACTCCTCCATTCCGATCCCGACTTTCCAAATTCGATTTCTTTTGAAAAAATTCAGCTTTAATATTGAGCATTCAATCTTGTCAAATTAATGGTCATGTTTTAATTTTGCTAAAAGTGCGAATTTTTTAAAATAAAATTATTTGAGTTAAGTTTTTCTTTTACTTTTTACTCTAAGATTTTACCTAGCGCCGTGTTTTACCATAAGCATTTCTAAACTTCTGGTTTTCAGTGCTCTACAAATTCTTGTGGGTAAGTATTTTTCAAATCTTTGACTAGTTCCGTGATTTCAAAATTTATTTGGGAAATTTTCTGAAACTTAAAATCTTGTTTTATATCTTGTAACTAGAAAATTCAGTTAATTTCAATCATGTCAAGAAATACTAGGTCCAAGTCAGTTTCGGATGAAATGAGGATGAAATACCCAACTGTCGGAATATTTTCTGATACTAAAGGGAGGGTTTCTGATACCTATTTCCTCGACTGGTGAAGAATTTATTCCATATTTTATAATGGATATTTGTCTGAAATTCAACATGACCAACAAGCATACCAGAACATTACTAAATCTCAAATCCATGCCATTGCATCCAGACCACCATTGATGCCCTATACCGACGTCGACGCTGTGAAATGGATTATACATAATGTTAACCCTGCTGGTCTTCTTTTGAGGATGTGAACCATACCCAGTTGGCCTCTTTCAGGCCTAAAGTTTTTACTAGGATTTATGCCCTAGGAAGTCCAAAACAACTTCTTTCTAAGATATTCATGACTTCTTCTGTAATTTGTTTCAATTTTGATGAAATGTTGAAGTATTGGATGGAAAACCCCGCCATTTTTGTTCCCAAGGCTGATAGGAAATATCCTATTTCACAGTTAAGAGAACCATTCTCCTTGTTTGCAGCCATGTTGTGTCGACTGTATGGATTACCAAATTGTGTAATTTTCAAACCAGAATGGGAACTTCTTGCACATCATATTCTCAACACCGATGAATATTTTAATTGGGCACAGATACTATTTGTGGTAATGAGGGAAACTATTGATAAGTAAAAGAAATATTTTGTTACCAAAAATCGAACATTCTATGTTTCAGGGTATGTGATGGCCGTTTTCTGCTCATCTTTTCATTTCCCACCATGGGATGGAAATGGAAAAAGCATCACCACCAATTCATATCTATTGCTCTGCATTATGGGAAGGAAATTACATTCCTTTCATCAATGACATATGTGACCAATTTTTTGGGTGTATTCATTTTATGATCTTCAATGACAATGCACCCAGATTTTCACCAAAGGACAAGTCTTTGATTGCTAATATCGAAGATTGATATCTGGGAGAGTATTTCTCTTATATCAAGATCCGAGGTGGTAAATGAGTTCATCTTCTACCCAGAATTGTACCTGATAAAATGGTACTTAAGGAAATATCGTATCAGACGGTGATTGAAGGCATTTATCATAAATGTAGTGCCTCAAAAATAAAAGCTTGGCCGAAGTTTCCTCTTTCTCTTGGACATTTGGTTATTCAAAGTTCTACACATGCTAGTTTGCTTGGGAAAAAGGTCACCACTTTGAAGCTTGGAGAAGCTCCTAAAATAATGCATGATCCCAAATCATTTTTATATGGTCATTTCTCACAGGCACACTTGAAAAGCAGCTATGTGCATGAAACAGATCCAAATGATCTTATTTACCAAGAGAGCCAAAGGAACCCTTCTCTTTTCTTAAAATTCTTTGGGTTTTCATGTTTATTCTTAGTTTGATCATAGGCCAATTTATCTTTTCTCATTGCTTCATAAAGTATCTTTGGATTATCAAATTCTAGTCTATCTTTATAAAAACTTGGTAAACAACTTAAGAATCTTTGTATTTTTTGCTTTTTCTTCAGTAAGGTAGGGTACATACCTTAGTAATTATAGAAACTTGGTATAGAAGTCATGCATTGACATCTGTCCCTTTCTTAATTCATAAAATTATTTTTCTTCCCATTCATAATAATATTCCAAAATATATTCTTTATTAAATTCTTTCTTAAACCATTTACAACTTACCTTCCGTTCGTTAATACCTTTATCCTTCTTTAAATCTTTCCACCATATTTCAACTTTTCGAACTAGATTAAATATGACCATTTTTGCTTTCATTGATTTAGAGTAGTTATACATTGTAAAATACTTTTTCATTCTTAATAACCAAGCCTCAACTTCCTCTCCATTTTTTACTTCACCATCAAATATGGGAGGCTTAATTTTCTTAAATTTGCCAATTATTTCATCCTTATACTTTTTCTTCTTCCCTCATTTACATTCAGTGCTACTATTGGAATCATCCGACTCACTATCAATAGAGCTATCACTAGAGGAAAAAGGTTCAAAAGAGGAATCAATTATTTTATATTTACATTTATTTTTATTACATGCTTGACCTATATCCTTAGGTATCTCAGTTAATTTAAATAAAAGAGCTTGATTCAAATCTTCTTGAGTTCTCATACTCGTTCATGCTCAATTTTAAAGGTTTGGAGTTCTTCCTGTAAATTCCTTACTGTTTGTAAAATTTCATCTTGACTATTGTTATTATTATTATTTTGTTCTTCCTCTTTCATTTCTACCCAACTAGGTGGGGTAGGGGGTCATCCTTCATCCATTTTCCTGCAGTTTTAATAACACAACTTTCTTCTATACAGATAAGAAGAAACAAAATAACACACATAGTCAATTTTCTCATTCTATAAATGGACTCCATAAGGTCAAGTGTTGTTTCCTTTGTTCTGATACCACTATGATAGATTTCCAAGCTTGTTTATATAATCGGCTACCAAAAAGTACTAAAATGCTTAACCTTTGAATTAATATATATACTTGTTTGTATAATGAGCTAACAAAAGTACCATATACATAACCTTTGCAAAATAAACTATTCATTTATAATTTGAAAAAAAAATTACCACATCCTAAAAGTCTCGCGACCTCGTTAGGAGAAAGGGTTGTCAATGTAAACGTTTAAGGGAAGAGACTTGATAAAAAAAAGGTGGTTCCCAACCTCATTCTTAAACAAAACATACAAATAAAACCAACGTTGCAAATTCTAAATCTTGGATACCTGTTATATAACCAAAGTATTACGAAGGACAACTCCTAGGGTCTCACAACTCCTTAGGAAACAAGGTGGTCAACTTTGTTAATATACTCACATCCGAACCGATTGCTTATCCAAGGTGTAATAAAATTAATACGGCTATCGGAATCGAGGGACGGTAACAGATTGCAATCTACTTCACATGAAATTACTTGCAAGGTTTAATATTATGAGTTTAATGTAGGTACACCTGACAATTCTAATTACCGTTTGTTGGGGAGGGTAGCCATCTTGGGGCATTCAGTGTGTAATCTGCAATAAAATCTTGAACAACCGCATTAAATGGGTAAAAGTTGTGAGCCATCAATCATACCGTATCAACGCCATCCAGAAACTAAACAAGCGATCAATCCCAAGGACATGATTGATCGTTGAATTGGGTTGGAAACAATAGTAGTAGGTTGTTGATCTAGACGTACGTTAGTTCAAGTTCACATGGTTTCCACCGGTTGATACATGATCTACCAGTCACTTAGAGATATACAAAACAAAGAAATTAATTTCCATTTTGTTCATTTGCACGATAGGGGATAGGAGGGCGAGGGTAAGTCGCTCTGCGAATCCCTTGATATCCTGCGACCGTGTTATTATATAATTACTACTACCACTCCTGCCAGATTCTAGAGATGGTTAATGAGATTTTGGTAAGATCATCCCGACCCATGTAAGAGAGGATCCCGAGTACTAGATATCGCAGATAAAGTATAATTACAATTTCATGCTTGTTTTTTATTATTATTTTAAACCACTCATGCCATAGTCTGTTATTAACGTTGTTTCTTGTTCCACAATGCAGGTGCTATACATGATTTGAATTCACAGTGTCTTGTTCCCACTAAAGGCGGTGCTATTGGTTGTTTGCTGCCGTTTACCTTTCCCTGTGGCTTATAGTATTGATACTCTTGTTAAAAGAAGTGGTAGAATGATATAGCTATCGTTCGCCTATTCCATGTGTGTTTGTGCAAATCGTTTGTTGGTTTACATAGATTTTAGTTTACTGTGAAATTTTAAGTGGATATCCCACTATAAAAACATGAACAAAATTCGTCCGTCTAAGAATAAGGACTTACTTTTCCTGCGAAGCTATCATAGCGACGCCGCAACAACAATCTGGTTAAAATGTATAAATATAATTCTCTTATTGTGTTCCTATGGTTCATATGATTCAAGTTTTATTTAATACAATGCAAGTTTACTTTTTTTCTCACAAGATCGATTTGCTCTGGTTTATATAGTGTACTTGTCTCAATAGTAGTATTTATGAACTCAATCAGTGAGCCTGTAGGCGTTTCTCTTATTGTTTCAACATAAAACGGGAATATGGCCTCATGGCCTTAACCTGCCTATGTAATTGTTTGATAATGTGAATGAAAGTATGAATAGGAAGACATGTTTATATATCTCAGTCTTATTAAATTGTTTATACATATATATTATCATTTTTTTAATGTTTTATTCTTTGGGTTAAATATTCGATCTCATGCCATATGCAGAGCGGGCCCTACGACTGTCATAGCGATTTGGTTTAAATTACATATCGAAGCTTGTAAACACTCAAACTTTATGATTTGGATATCTATGTGTAATGTCCAACATGACTGCTATCCTTTCGATCGACATCACAGTTTTAATATCAGTCTTGTTAGAAACATTTTCCTATGATTGAACTAACCTGAACAAGTAATAAGTTGATATAATTAATCTATGTAACTAATAAAAAAGACCTCTTTAGTTTCGAGATCTTGTGGGAAGAGGTTTTGTTTCTTCAAGTACAAAATACAAAACTTTATTCATATAGTCATTGGTATAATTCTCTCCTTTGTGTGTTGACATAATCTCAAAAATAGATATATATATATACTTATTAAACGTAAAAGATAGAGAGTGTTCACTATACATATTCGTAGAATAAAATCTTAATTCTATCTATACGAAGATTGACTTATTTACTAGCTCACTGTTAAGTAGATTCAAAGGAAGATTATGTAAATGGGTTCTATTTAGACTTATTTGAATTTATGTTTACTCATACAAGTTCTGATCTAAGTCTTAAGGATAGATCCTTAATTATAATTTTATCATAATAATTTATAAGCAAACAATGGATTTACTATTTGCATAATATAATGATTCCATCCCTATAAAAAGATAATTTCTCTTTTAACACAATACCTGCTAAAAAATTATTAATTTAGCAGGCTACATTATACTCATAACAATCCATAATATAAATGCATAACAGAACTAAAAAATTCAATTTTCCAAACAATTAAACATAATGTAGTGTAAAACAAACTACTTAAGATCAAAGGGGAAAACACTTTAAGCTTTCGAGTTCCTTCCAACCGTAGAAGAGGATAGCCACGCTTACCCTCCCAAATTCACCCCTGAGTTAGACCACCATCATAAAACAATGAACTCAACTAATCCAATCTGAATGCAAACTCCTCCGAGACATCTATAGCATATTCAAAGATGGAATTTTTAAATAGAGAAAAATAATACTCAGCAACCTACTATCCTCATAGCAACAATTCTCTCTAGGAACCACTCAACATCCTGTGTCTCCTTAGTGCACTCATATATATAATTTTTTCTTCGGTCTTGTGCCATCTCAATCAAGTCTCAAGATGATCTCTTGATCCCTATAATTGTGGATCTGGTCAGCTTGCTGAGCTTTTGAATTGGATTTGATTGATATCAAATATATTTCTTGTTGTCCACTTTTTCATTGTCTTCTGATGGTGTCCCATCTTTCAACCGGTGGCTCCAAGTGTCTATTTTTATGAATATTAAAACAATATTTATTGTTCATAATATTCACCCACATGAATGTGAGTATTTTTCCTCAGACTTTTATAACTCTTTTACAAAATTAATGTTGGAGAATATTTTTCAAATAAAAATACTTAATCAAATAATTCAAAAGTCTTGGGGGTATTACATGATATTCATTGCAAGCTCAACTTGAACTGGAGCATTGAGAAAATGATTAATGAAGGGTGGAAAGCTTATTTTGGTCTTGAAAAAAAATTGTAAATCAACAAACTTTGTGATGTGGGATAAAAAGAAGTTCCTTTTTTGAAATTCTAGTCCATGTCATTATCTTGTACGATTGTAAATTTTGCGGTTACAAAATCTATAGAGAATCCTAGAGAAATATAAAACAAATCTAGAATATTTTTATAACCTATAAACTCAAAATTAAAATCAATACACCATATCCTATTCTCCTAATAGAAGTGGGTCTTTTCACCATCGAGAGCATCACTATGACTAGGCACATGGGATATCAAATACTTCCTAAAATTGTTTTAAATTCCATTAAAAACCACCTAAGGCTCAAGAGAGATTGGTATAAAGACACCATGACTTGGTTACACCATTGGGGGATTGATGAGAATGCCACTTTGCAAAATATCAATACCAATAAAAATATTATTATTTCGATGTTTAAAGAGAAAATGTGGGGTGGAAAAAACTTAGAGGTTAAAAAAAAATTAAGAAACTATAACGAGGTCGTTAACCCTAATCTAGAAGATCAAAAGTATCTATTCTTTTAACTAGTTCGAAGAATAAAATTAAAAGCCAAGATAAGAATGAACTCACATGAGATTCATAGTGAAACAGGGCACTGGAAAATTCATAAAACACCATGGGTGGAAAGGATTTGTCATCTTTGTGAGACTATGAGCGTTGAGGATGAAAAATCACTTTCTCTTATAGTTCCCTACATATACCCACATTAGATCAAAGTTCTATAATCTGTGTTGCATTACATGTCTCCCTAACATTCTAACATGTAAAAATTATCATGACCTAGAAACACTTCTTTCTAAGTTTTTTGAGCATCAGAAGAAAATTTTACAACAAACTAAATAATTCATTTATTTACTCATAAAGTCCAATAAACAAAAATTTGGTTGCAGTGTACGTTAACAGTCGTCGTCGTCGTCGTCGTCGTCGTCGTCGTCGTCGTCGTCGTCGTCGTCGTCGTCGTCATCATCATCATCATCATCATCATCATCATCATCATCATCATCATCATCATCATCATCATCATCATCATCATCATCATCATCAAAATTATAAATCTATTTCTTTTATATTTTTAAAAAATAAAATGATTCTCAAATACAAATAATGAGATGAATAAATTTATATCAATGTGAAGAATTAAGTTCAAAAACCATCATCATCATCATCATCATCATCATCATCATCATCATCATCATCATCATCATCATCATCATCATCATCATCATCATCATCATCATCATCATCATCATCATCATCATCATCATCATCATCATCATCATCATCATCATCATCATCATCATCATCATCATCATCATCAATCTATTTCTTTTATATTTTTAAAAAATAAAATGATTCTCAAATACAAATAATGAGATGAATAAATTTATATCAATGTGAAGAATTAAGTTCAAAAACCTTTATAAATATTAAAAATACATCTATAAATATTAAAAATATTTCCTAATAAAATTATTCTCTAATGCTATGCAAAATTTGAATTTTGGTTGTAGGTAAAAAATTCAACCCATGCATTATGGATAAAGTTTCAAACAATCAACGGTATGGAAATTTTAGTAAAGCTAGTAATACTAAAGGGGAAAATGCCTTAATTGATGTTTCTTTAAAATAATTAATGCAAAGTGTTAATAGCTATCGTTGTATTAGATTTATATTATCGTGTTATAGATAAAATAATTCCTACAATCAAACTAACCTTATAGAATGACACAAAGTTAATATATCATAGAATTTCTTAACTTAATATATTCTAGAAGTTCTTTAAAGTTTTAGTAAAACACATACTAAAATTTTAAAAAGGAATATATAGACATGTTTTAAGGAGGCTCATGAATTACAAAAATTA
The DNA here is from genome assembly GCA_027924585.1 of Larix kaempferi. Lineage (NCBI taxonomy): Eukaryota > Viridiplantae > Streptophyta > Pinopsida > Pinales > Pinaceae > Larix > Larix kaempferi. The sequence continues at coordinate 1,672,746 of BSBM01000304.1, forward strand.
AGATTGCAACTTAATTGTACTTTATCATAAGGATGTCTTAGCTTATATTATAATATACTCAACTTAATTGTATTTTAAAACATTATTAATATAATTGTATATTTTAAAACATTATTAATATAATTGTATATATTTTTGTTGGCAAACTAAACAATCTATGTAAGCTACACAAATATTGATGTTGGATGGAGTAATTTTGTCCTTATTTGCAGAGTAAGTATATATGTTGTTCATGTTTATATTTTTCCATTTCATATAATATTCATTTACAATCTATGTAAGCTACACAAATATTGATGTTGGATGGAGTAATTTTGTCCTTATTTGCAGAGTAAGTATATATGTTGTTCATGTTTATATTTTTCCATTTCATATAATATTCATTCCTCGCCACCTTCTTGCAATATTTTCTCTATTATCCTCTTTTCTTATTTCATTGTCATGTTCTTGCCACAACTCTTTATTGCCCTCTTTTATACCCTGTCCTGAATGGCCAATTTTTCAACCAACAAATCTTCTTCAACTTTCTATTTTTTAATTTATTTAGTCTTGTCAAAGTCCTAACCCTTGTCTTTACATGCCAATAATCTATTCTTATCCATATTTTTTTTTAATATATGTACTATATTGACATAATACTTGTGACATCCTTGTCCCTCACTCATAATCAGGACATAGGTAGCCACAAACAAGGATTTGAAATTTTGTCCCTTAAAGATAATTTTCTCTTAATACCAAATCATATAGACAATCTCCTATAGAGGAACATATCAAATTGAAACCCATGCACAATACTTGTGACATCCTTGTCCCTCACTCATAATCAAGACATAGGTAGCCACAAACAAGGATTTGAAATTTTGTCCCTTAAAGATAATTTTCTCTTAATACCAAATCATATAGACAATCTCCTATAGAGGAACATATCAAATTGAAACCCATGCACATTGTGAATTAAAAAATGTAATGGATTAAAATAGCATCAGTTCAAGCCAGTTCATGGCAACATTATGTGCATGAATATAATGAAACACATTAGCATTGCATACTATGTGTTACTTGGAAAATCGATCACCCACATTAGCATTGGTTGACAAAAATATGCATGATGTATAGACTAGTAAGAAACCCTCTCTTGAACATCTAGAAGTTTTTGGGTGTGATGCTTATGTACATGTTCCAAAATAAAATTAAAAAACGAGTAAGATGGATAATAAATATGGAAAATGTATCTTTCTTGGCTATAAACATGGTGTGAAATGCTATAAAATTTTAAAAAACAACAATAATAATAGAACACAATATTTATATGGAAACACTACTATACACATGTAAAGCCATGAGGAAATGAAAAGTTAGATATTTTATTGTTACTCAACAAAAAACTTACAATGATTTCTTCTATCTCTCTTGTGTTACAATGTTGTGGGTTGCTCCACTTTTATACAATACATATGAGGGTTCCAGAAGGAACCAAAATACACCAGAATGGTCTAGTAATTTTCTCCTCAACGGATTCACCCCTGAATCATTGGAAAGTGGAGGATGGCTCCCACATCCCCAAAGGGGGGACCTACCCCCCTCCTCTAATCCCCCTGCATGCTCGGTCCATACAAGTAATGTCTACTCCTAGTCAAGATCTTTGCAGGAAGAATTGGGGATCTAGATCTTGGCTTCATCTCCTTACATAAAAGGTTTTAAAATTTGGAACTTGGTTACTAAGAATATTTTTTACAATTGAGATGTTGTTCTTAGAGGGGTTAAAGATTCTCCAAAATAGGAAGTCATTCCAATGGAAAAGTTGTTGTTCGTAAATCAAATCAATTCAGGATTAACCAAATTGTTGATCTTCCCCTACCCTCGAGAAAGCCTAATTATGAGATCTATTATGAACGAAGGAGGTTGTGTCAAGTATTCTTTACGAGAAGAACTTTAATTTTTGTCAAGTCATTTAGATCAAATGGACATATTAAAGATTGAATAAATGATTTTCTCTCTTCCACATGTTGTGCGTGTAAACTTACATTTATCTTCCATTTAATGGATCTATTATTAAGTGTTTCAAGACACTTCGCCTATGCAGACAAGGACAAATATCTCTAGTCTAAATGATGTAGATCTAGAACAAAACATGACAGAACATATAAAATTTCCTAGATTAATCATATTACAAAGGGTGTAAAGGGATTGCTTACCTTTCAACTGCAGTGGTGTCTCGTCATTTAATGTAGCCTTTGATCTTCAGCTACAAGACAACATACAACAAACAAGTAGAAACACGACAATAATAACATGCAATATTGATTAATTTAAACAAGTGGTCAAGGAAACTAGTTCTAAATATTGAACACAGAGAATCTTTATGGGAAGAGTATATATTACGGTATCAAAACAAGTACAAAGGGATATATTACAACCATTCCTTGACATCCCAACTTCTTCGAACAAGCCTTTTGCCGCAAATATCCAACCTTGTTCTTAATAGAAAAGGGACACTTAGTTCTAAGATGATTTTAGCAGCATTTGGATCCTCTCACTTCTCCTCCCCCATCCCATGAAGGTAATCTTGCATTTATAGGCCAAAGAGGATAGAATGGGTTGAGGATATCATGAAGAAGGTTAGGGGATATTCCCAAAAGGCTAGGGGTTCGACTGCCAACTATACAGATTTGTAGGGATAAACCTCCATGAGAGCTTCGTTTCAGAAGACTCTCGAAACTTCTCTTTTTTCCTTTTAACAAGCAGTGACACACCATGTCAAAGAGAAACATGCATAACTGAGGGGTTACACATGCTTAATGAAGACAACAAGGGTCAATGAAGCACTTTGTCAATATGTAGAGTGCATCATCACATGCCTGGCACATGTTGTAAACAGGCAAGGTGCGACAATGCCCCAAAACTAGGAAATTGAAAGGAAAAACTTATTCCCAGGTCATTTGGAATTTGACACTTTAGGTATAATGGTTAACCAAAGGATACATACCTCATTATCATAGTGATGACGATATTTCAGTGTAACATTAAGGCACCCCAAAACTATGGTTTGGTTGAGGTTTTTGTATCCTACACTACGTGATTCCCTTTCATTTTTAAATAACATCATTTGTAGCTATCTTCAATAGAAGAGGTTGAACTCATGAAACACAAAACCTTGTTGTAAATATAGTCAAAGGATCTTAACATTCCAAAGGATTTCCTAGGGCGATAGAATAGGATTCAGTAACCTGAAAAAAAAAAGAGGGTTCCCACCCTTGATTTAAGGACTGGATCAATGGACTAAAGTGGCGAAGGAAGGTGTATCTCCCACAACCCTCATTGGCCTTCCATACCTCCTATAGAGTTCCTACATATATTTCCAAAACTAGTACCCATCTTTGAAGCACATGCAACAATTAATTAATAAGAATATGCGAAATAGCAGAAATGACAGAACTCAGAATCACTTTTATATTGATCATAGGCCACTTTGAGGGGGCAACCTCCTATGAGAAAGCTCAATACAAATAACTTCACGGTGCCTTCATAGGTCTCAACACACACTTATATACTAAGTCTAGGCACCAATACTATGGGTCAAAACCATGGGCCACTACAAACTATGGATCAACAATACTACGGGCGACTTACAAAGCATATGCGCCAAGAACAATAACACAAACTATTGATCAACAAATACTATGGGACGACTTACAAAGCATATGCATCAAACAACAATATACTAACAAAGTAAAGACATGGGTTCCTAACATCCCCTCCCCCTTAAAAAAATATTTGTCCTCAAAGCTTTAGATGTGGAAATTGTTCTTGAATCTGAAGGAGTGGTTCCCATGTAGCATCCTCTAGTTTCATGTCGTGCCACTGAATTAAGACCTCTGTGATAGAGCGAGAGCGAAGCTGACAAGTGCGTCGATTGAGGATGGCCTCCGGCTCCAAAAGGATGGATCCTTCATTATCCAGTTCGGGTAAAATCGTTTGTCCACTGATGTTGGTGCCAAGAAATTTCTTCAGACAAGAGACATGAAAGACTGGATGAATGCGGGAAGAAGGAGGAAGTTTCAATTTATAAGCAACGGACCCAATCTTCTGAAGAATCCGATATGGCCCATAGAACTTTGGAGCGATCTTATGACGCCCTTTGAGTTTCAGGGAGGATTGCTTGTACGGCTGGAGATGAAGAAAAACCATATCGCCTACTTGAAAAGTGGGCTCAGAACTGTGCTGATAAGCTTGTTGCTTCATGCGATTTCTTGCCATGTGAATATTGTCCCGCAAAATGCGAAGAATCTGATCGCGGTTTCGAAGGACCGTGTCAACTTCCTGAACTGGTGAACTGTTACGGGTGTATGGAAGAAGAACGGGAGGTGCCTGACCATAGACTGCTTCATATGGGGTCATTTTAGAGGCAGTGTGGTAAGAGGTGTTGTACCACCATTTAACGAGAGGGAGCCACTTTTCCCACTGATGTTGTTTTTTAGTGGTGAAGCAACGAAGATATGTTTCCAAGCATTTATTGATAATTTCAGTCTAACCATCTGTTTGTGGGTGATACCCTGAACTCATCTTCAGTTTGGTGCTAGTGTGGCGAAATAGTTTTGTCCAAAAATAACTTGTGGAAGTCGCATCATGATCCGAGACAATGGAAGAAGGGATGCCATGAAGACGAAAGTTTTGGTCCAGGAAAATTTGAGTGACTGAGGAGGCTGTATAGGGATGGTTGAGAGCACAAAAATGACTATATTTGAAGAGGTGATCAACCACAATGAGAATCACTGTCTTCCCGCCAGATTTAGAGAGCCCTTCAATGAAATCCATAGAAATATCTATCCAAATCCATGTAGGTATGGGAAAGGGTTCAAGCAATCCTAGAAGGAGTGTTGTTTCACCCTTATTGCGCTAGCAGGTATCACATTTAGCCACCATCTGTTGAATTGTCCTTTTCATGCCCTGCCAAAAGAAGTTACGTCGTTCCCATTCATACGTTTTGAGGAACCCAGAGTGCCCTGCCAATGGAGAAGCATGGAGTTCATAGAAGACAGCCTGTTGAAGATCTGTGCTCTGGGGAAGCACCAGACGACCCTTGTATCTCAGAGAAGCACCATCCCAAGAGTAATGTGGTACAGCATAAGGGTTGGTGGTCAAGCATTGGATGATTTGAGATAAGGAAGAGTCATTGACATAACCCTGTTGAACAGATTGCAACCAATTTGGAACAAGCATAGAAATAGTTGAAAGAGAACCTTGGGCATCAAATGTGCAAGAAAGAGCATCTGCCACAATATTGTCTTTACCCTTCTTGTAAGTGATCTCATAGTCATAACCCATGAGTTTGCTAACACATTTATGTTGTGCTGGGGAGGAGACACGTTGTTCGAAGAAATATTTCAGACTCTGGTGATCAGTCTTGATGCAGAAATGATTCCCTAATAGGTATGGTCGGCACTTCTGTACTGCATGCAAAATAGCCATCATTTCCTTCTCATAGGTAGAGGCAGCTAAATTCTTACCTGAAAGGGATTTGCTAGTGAATGCAATGGGGTGTTCATCTTGAAGGAGAACAACACCAAGTCCATTGCCGCAAGCATCACTCTCAATAGTGAAGGGATTGGAAAAATAGGGCATAGCTAGAATAGGTGTAGTACACATAGCTTGTTTTAGTTTGTCAAATGCACACTAAGAAGCATGTGTCCATGTAAAAGCATCCTTTTTCAATAGAGCAGTTAATGGAGCTGCAATCTTCCCATAATCCTTGACAAACTTGCGGTAGTATCCAGTCAACCCCAAAAAACCACGAAGGCTCTTGAGTGTCTAAGGATGCGGCCAATTGTTCATGGCATCGATTTTGGCAGGATCCATGCAAACCCCTTGTGATAAGATAATGTGCCCGAGATACTCAACTTCCTTCTTTCCAAAAACACATTTAGACTGCTTGGCGTGAAGATGATGGTGAGAGAAAATTTGCATGACAAGATCCAGAAGCTGGAGATGTTCATCCCATGTTTTACTGTAGATGAGGATATCATCAAAGAATACCAGAATGAATTTCTGCAAGTCGGGTCAAAATATTTTATTCATTAAGGCTTGGAATGTGGAAGGAGCATTAGTGAGGCCAAAGGGCATGACCAAAAACTCATAATGGCCATCATGTGTGTGGAAAGCTGTTTTAGGGATATCATACTCATGAACCCGAATTTGATGATACCCATAACGAAGATCCAACTTGGAGAAAAATTGAGCCCCATGAAGCTCATCAACAATAGGAATAGGAAACTTATCCTTGATGGTGAGGTGATTAAGTGCTCGAAAGTCAATGCAGAGGCGCCATGACCCATCTTTTTTGCGGACAAGAAGAACTGGAGAAGAAAAGGAACTAGTGCTTGGGTGAATAATACCTTTCTTCAATAAGTCCCGAATGAGCATTTTAATCTCTGTTTTTTGGTGAAATGGGTAGCGATAGGGCCTGATGTTGGGAGGAACGTTTCCAGGAAGGAGATGAATACGATGGTCTTCTGGCCTTGAAGGTGGCAATCCCACTAGTTCAACAAATACACCTGTATATCGATCCTGAATTTGTTGTAGATCCAAAGCAGTAGTGGAGACCGCTGATGGTTGCATCTGAATGGAATGGATCCGAGCGATGACACCATGTGAATTCATCTGGAGGATTTTTTCCATGCAATGCGAACTGATGATGCTGAGAGAACCTGGTTGTAATCCTGTCAATGTGTGTTTTTTTTCATTGAGGGAAAACTGCATCCAAAGTTCAGCAAAATCCCATAAGATAGGGCCAAGTGTGCATAGCCATTGAGTTCCCAAAACCACATCACATCCACCTAAGGTCAAGGAAAACATGTCAGAGCGTAAGGTATAATCTCCCATAGAGATATGCACATTTCGACACTTCCCTTTGCAAGGTAAGGTTCCCCCATTGGCAACCATGACTTCAAAGTTGGAGCAAGGATGGATAAAACAATCAGCTTGTTTGGCGATCCGAGGGTCAATGAAATTATGAGTGCTACCATAATCAATGAGTATTGTAAGAGGAAGCTTCTTGAAGTAACCCCTGACCCGCATTGTTTAGGCGGTGGTGATTCTAGCTAAAGCATGGAGAGATATCTCTAGCTGGTCATCCTGAGACAGAGGGTCAATAGGCAGTTCCTCAATGTCGACCTGAGCATCCATTGTTTATGGATCTTCGTCACCAATTTCAGAGGCATGCGGAGAATCCACATCCAAGAGATAGAGCTTTTGCTGAACACATCTATGTCCCCGAGTGAATTTCTCATCACAATTATAGCAAAGCCCCTTTTCTCGGTGTGCTTGCATCTCTGTTTCAGACAAACGCTTGATAGGAGTTGGTCGAGGAGCCTGCGGTATAGGTGGTTGTTGAGAACCCATATCTCGGAAGGGAACAAAAGTGGGCTTGAAGCGTTGTTGGGCTGGAGTCTTGTCTTCTTCCAACTTAGCCAACCCTAGGGATTCCATCATTGTGTTGGGACATAACATTTTGACCTCAGAGCGGATGGCATCCTTTAGACCAATGATAAAACAACTTCGGTAAAAGTCATCAGACAATCCTTCAGTGTGGTTGGCTAGTTTCTCAAATTCGGTTTGATACTCTCTCACAGTGCCAATTTGGCGAAGTTTAGTGAGGGCTCCTGTGAAGTCATCAAAAGCACTAGGACCAAATCATTGCAAAAGGAGCTGGCAAAAGTCTGGCCATTTTGGCTCTTCATGAGCCTTGATGTACCAACGGTACCATTGAAGAGCTTCTTGTTCTAAATGAAAGGATGCAAGCGGAACTTTGTTGACATCAAAAGTATTATGTAGACTGAAATACTGTTTTGCATGATAGATCCATCCAGTTGGATCAATGCCATTGAAGCGAGGAAAGTCAAGCTTCGGACCACGAAAATTGCTGGAAGAAGAGAACCCATTGTCTGATGAAGACTCGGACTGCCATTTGTTGTTCATAGCTGAATGTTCAAGATGGAGGCTGAGAAAGTTTTCATCCAGATCCTGGAGTTTGGCTTGGATGGCTGCAAGTGCTTTTTCCATGGTTTTTGCTCCTGCATGGGTGACAACCATAAGCAGGATTTTTTTTTTTTTTTTGGTCAACTGGGTAGGAAAACAAAAACAGAAACTGCTTCAGTAAAGAAAAATCTAGACTTGGGAAAATATCTGAAGGGTAATTGGGGCTTGACTAGGTTTTGGACATTGTCGAATAGACAGGGAAGCAAAAATGAGGATTTCAAAATCGGGGTGAAAGAATCGAAAAATTTGGTAGAGGGGGACAAAGAAGCAGAATTCAGAAAGGAAATCTGTGGTAAGATTTGAAGCTGATTGGGTGAAATCTAAGGAAGTTATGGCAAACCCTAAAAATAGACAAATGTGGGATTTCGGGCGTTGGGAAGGGGAAGTGGGGATAGGGTCCTTAGGAATGAAATATACAGAATGGGATGACAGGGGTTCCCTGAAAATTTCAAGGGAAACAGAGTGAAAACAAGGCAGCGGCTACGACTCAGAAGGGATCTGAAACAGATAAATTTGCAATGGCCCAGAAGTGAGCGGAAATAGAGGGATCTGAAACAACGCCAAATGGATTGAAAATGACTAGATCTGGAATGGCTTTCAGAATGGATCTAAATGACTGGATCTGAAATGGCGCAACAGTGATCAACAACAGTTCAGCTGAAAATAGATATGGACCCCAGGTATGTGCATTTTCCTAACAGTTCAATGGTTTCACTCGGCCACCAATGTTGTTTGATGGCTTGCGTATTGGGGCAATACCCCTCACTCCACAACTCAAGTAAAACTGATAACCACTTTGCCACAAATGATAGCTCTTGGTTTACCTCACGGGTGGGAACTAGTCAATCAGGTAGGGGTCGTTGCCCTTTTCGCTGGCAGGTCCTCTCAATGGGCCAGCTACTTCGGGGTTCCTGTGGTACTCCTCACAATGAGTTTTAGGGCTTATGCCCAGGTACTTCCCATAGTTAAGCGGATAGGGATTATTCCCAAATCCGAACCTACAACAGATGTGAAAAAACAATTTGGTAGAAATTTCACCCAGCGAGCCCAAGAAAGTGCTATGATACCAGATGTGAAGCACCTGCAACAATTAATTAATAAGAATATGCGAAATAGCAGAAATGAAAAAACTCAGAATCATTTTTATATTGATCACAGGTCACTTCGAGGGGGAAACCTCCTATGAGCAAGCTCAATACAAATAAATTCACGATGCCTTCATAGGTCTCAACACACACTTATATACTAAGTCTATGCGCCAATACTATGGGTCAAAACCGTGGGCCACTACAAACTATGGATCAACAATACTATGGGCAACTTACAAAGCATATGTGCCAACAACAATAACAAAAATTATTGATCAACAAATACTACGGGATGACTTACAAAGCATATGCATCCAACAACAATATACTAACAAAATAAAGACATGGGTTCCTAACACCATCTGCAGTAAAGAACTTTAAGGGAGACAATGGTAGACATGGGGTATTGAGAGGTACAACCCGGGAGACAACAAAAGGAACTAGAGAGAATAGAGTTTGAGCTTGCTTGTAGTTATTTCCTTTCTGTAGAGAGATTTGATCTCCCTTGGATATCTTTACCTTGATCCAAGATAGATGGGCGCTATATATCTATAATTTCCACTCTAGATCCAATATTGATAAGAATATAGAAAGAAAAGGTAGAAATCTAGCTCACCTTGATTGTAGTGATGTCAGTGGATGTAGATCCCTTGATAGTGTATATCTGGTGGACTATGATCCAGATCCTTGCACTTGCTTCCTAAACACAATCGAACAAAAATTCCCATATCAAAATAAAGTATACCAATATAACCAAGATATAAATTATATATAATCTAATATGCTCAAGGACAAATTAGATCCTCCACATATAAGAGATGAAATCATAAGCACAATTAAAATAATAATTCATACATGAAATGGAGGGGGGAATATGCATATATCTATATAGAATCAATCATAAATATACATCATCCACATACCTTGAGTCATGATGCAAGTATTTTCCAAGATCCTTGTTCCAATCCTTCCCTGATTTCAATAAGATATTTAGGAATTTACTCTAGAATTCAATAGCATAACAACACTCTCTTCAATCCCCCTTCCTCCCTTAAATTTCCTTCATTATATAGATGTATGGAAGCATAAAATAGAATGCATCTAGAATCCTAGGGATTATCACATTTGATTTGGGATTGTGAGTTCCCAATCTCATGACACATGGATACAATTCACCACAATCATCTCTTGGGAAAAACACCAAATACGAAGGTTCTAAAGCTATCACTCCCTATCACTAGTGCAAGGAGCGATAGTGAACCGTTATCACACCCTGCATAATGTAGAGAGTGATAGGGATGAAATTTACAACAATGCTTAAGGTCAAGGGTGAGAAAGGTAATGTCTAGGAATAACAAGTATAGTGAATCTCCTATACCTTGGAAATAAGGGTAAATAGATTCCCCCTAAAGTGTGAGGTGAGAAGAGAAACTAATGGTGGAACACTTTATAATAATAATAAGCTCGGAAGGAAAGGAATTATAGATCAAGGAATTGGATTGTACGTGCAATCAATCATCAACCAAATATGTATAGATATCATCCTTGAGGTAGGCGTTACCATGCTCAATAAAAAGAGAAGAAAACATGGATGCCAACTCAACACACTATGGATCCATGTAATAAGATGCTAGATCATGGCCACAAATATTAAGTACATGGTGGAACCATGTAATAAAAGAATCATAGCCATGAACAAGTAGAATGTGGATCTATGTCATAAAATAATCATAACCACAAGAAAATACGATGTGGATCTATGTGATAATTTGTTTCAGGAAGACATAATGCTCTCCATAATACTCAGAAAATACACTCGACCACAACTTGGGGGTAAAGCATGGATAAGTGGTGCCACCCGAAAACCCAAGGTCTTCATCTAAATGCCAATGGTGAATTTCCACAACATGTGAATAGATGTGTTGAAGTTGAGGATGTGAATAACCATATGATTACCAATCAATAAGGATATCGTCAACATATGTGAGGGAACCCATACTTGATGATAATGGGCCCCAAGGTACCTAGTACAATCTAGAAAGTGTGAAAAAAGGAGTTTATATCGAATAGTCATATAATCAATCGATCAGGGGTCAATTGGGGAAACCCACTGTCGAGTGCGAAGACACTGTTAGGGTTAACCTTTACTCGGGATCGAGTCAAAGTTGGTTAGGTCCAACAGATGCTTTTGGGCACATGGTTTGTTGTAGCCCATGGTATTGTCGCATGGTATTGCATGTAAGGAAGCCTTTATAAGGCTTGAGGAGGCTCCATTGTAAATTGGCCTGGAGTTGACTGGTGGCTATCTCACTTGGCCCGGATGGCCGATTTTTCCATGTAATGAAGATCTTCATTGGGTGCTGGTTTTCCTCGTATGGGGTTTCCAGGGTATATTATGTGTCATTTATGTGATTTCTTATTGCAAGTTGATTTCTCTTGTAATTATTATTTATGCTTGTTGAAAACCTAACAAGTGGTATCAGAGCCATGGTGTTTGCAGTCCCATCCGGTGAACATAAAGGGGTCCGGGGGCCTCATGGAGGCCCCTAGCCTGAAGGTTCATTAGGGTTCCAGGGCAGTAGCCCCTGACAAATTGTTTTTGGCCCATTTTTAAAAATCTGGGAAGTGAGAAGCTGAAGTGAAGTAGCCAGGGAGGAGAGGTGGTGGAGTATGTTCTTTGTGAAGAGACGTGAACCTGTGTGGGAGCCGTCGAGCTCAAGAGAGTCGTGTTTCCATTCAAAGAGTGTCGCCATTTCTGAAAGAACAGATGTGAGGAGCAATCCTGTGGCAGAAGTGCGGACCACCAAGAGGGATCTGCGCCACCACTGAAAGGGAGCTGTAATCCTGTTGAGGAGTAATGTAACCGGTCCCATGGAAGACTGCGAGTTCAGACCCATGAAAGAATGCGTGAAAGGGAGCCTGCAATGGTGGAGGAGTCGTCCTGTCCAGGAGAAAGATGCAGTGGAGGAGAGCTCGCGTGGAAGAGTCAACCGTCAAGGGGAGAGCAGCCCACGCATTGACAGGAGGATACCTATGTGGAGAGTTGTCAAGTTGGTGGTAGAAGAGCCTCATGCGTAGAGGAAAGCTACCAAGATGAGCCGTTGAGAGTCTGAAGTCTGCAGAGCCAATGCTGTTAGATATCTGTTGCCCAAGAGCAGTCTAGAGGAAAAGAACCTGCGTGAAGTGAAGATCGATTTGTTTGGCGAATGCATAGTCTACCCAAGTAGATCTGATTGAATATGTAGATCTGCCATTTCCTCTGTTTGAATGTGTGACGGGTCGAATCCAGTGTCGTTTTTCCAAGCATGAGTGTTGAGTCTAGCAATGAGGACCCGCTTGAGCAGAGCCACCATAGTGAAAGGAGTTGTTGACTATTGGAGGGAAACAAAGATCTCATGGAAAGTAATAGAGGAAATTCCCAGATCTGTCTTTTGCTGACATAAGGTTGCAGTCAAACCTGGTTAAACTGAGGAATTGCATTTTGTGTGTGGACCGACGGAAAGAGAGAAACCCTGCACATGAAAAATACAATCGGAAAAGTGTGGATCGCCCATGCATTGGAAAGTGGTCATGGTTGAAACCCTAGTAGTGCTCTCATGAAGATCCATGAAAAAGATGCCAATGTTGAAATGGTAAGAATAATGGTGAAGTGAAAACATGAAAACAACACCATAAAAAAAATTATATAATTGTGATGTCATTTAAGAAAAAGAATGAAAGATTGTTTTTAAATCCACTTATGAATTAAGAAAAAGGTTTCATGGAGTGTGACGTGAACATGAATTTTATTTTATTTAAAAAGGTTTCGCATGGATATGTTTTTGTATGAGAAGTTAAGTGGATGGTGTTGGATATTAAAGTTTTGGGTCTATGAAATGGTGAAGCATGGTTTTAAATCATGGTCAAGAAAATTAGCATGGAAAAGTGAGAGGATGAAGCAATGGATGGTGATGGTGTAGTCACCATGAAGACATGAAAAAAAATTAATGGAGCAGTTTGCATGTAAAAGGGCATATGGTTGTAAGACCTCGTAAGGCGTGCATACCCTTGGTAACTCACCGGTAAAGTTGGGAGAAAGACCTAGGTGATAGGGGGGTGTATGTGAGATTCCTTGGTTAAAGTTTTGAGGGGGGTTGGTGATTACTCTAAGTCAAGTTTAAAGGGGGGATTGTTAGGGTTAACCTTGAATCAGTATTGAGTCAAAGTTGGTTAGGTCTAGCACATACTTTTGGGCACATGGTTTGTTGTAGCCCATGGTATTGTCGCATGGTATTGCATATAAGGAAGCCTTTATAAGGCTTGAGGAGGCTCCATTGTAAAGTGGCCTGGAGGTGAGTGGTGGCTATCTCACTTGGCCCGGATGGCCGGTTTGGCCATGTAATGAAGATCTTCATTGGGTTTTGGCTTTCCTCGTATGGGGTTTCTAGGGTATATTATATGTCATTTATGTGATTTCTTATTGCAAGTTGATTTCTCTCGTAATTATTATTTATGCTTGTTGAAAACCTAACAAGTGGTAGTACCTCTCAAATCCTTGAGAATCCACTGTACTGCCTTCCAATGTTCTTTACCTGGATTGTTCATATATCTACTCATAACTCCCACTGCATGTGCAATATCTGGTCTTGTGCACACCATGGCATACATCAAGCTGCCAACTGCTGATTGATAGGGCATCTTGGACATGTAATCTGTCTCTTCTTGTGTCTTGGGACACATTTCCTTACATAGACTGAAATGGCTAGCCAAAGGTGTACTTACAGGTTTTGCATTCTGCATTTTGAACCTCTCCAACACCTTTTGTATGTACTCACTTTGAGACAATGTCAATTTGCGATTTTTCCTGTCTCTCGTTATTCTTATACCAAGGATTTGATTTGCAGCACCCAAATCCTTCATCGCAAATGAATTAGCTAGCTTCCTTTTGAGTACATTTATATCCTGCATGTCAGACCCTGCAACAAGCATGTCATCCACATACAATAACAAGATAATATATCTTCCATTGTCTAGCTTCTTGAAATAAACACAGTGGTCAGAATGACATCTACTATAACCTTGTTCTGTCATAAACCTGTCAAACTTTAGATACCACTTCCTTGGAGCTTGCTTCAAGCCATACAAGCTCTTTTTCAACCTGCATACCAGATCCTCCTTACATTTGACCTCATACCCTTGTGGCTGCTGCATATATATTTCTTCCTCCAAATCCCCATGGAGGAAGGCTTTTTTTACATCTAACTGTTCAAGATTCAAATCTTCTGCCGCCACTAGACTTAAGATAGTCCTAATGGAAGTCATCTTAACAACAGGAGAAAATATTTCATCAAAATCTATACCTTTCTTTTGTGCAAACCCCTTTACAACAAGTCTGGCCTTGTACCGCTTCTTACCTCCTTCTTCTTCCTTCAACCTGTAAATCCATTTGTTTTGCAATGCTCTTTTACCAGCAGGCAACTGAACCAAATCCCAAGTCTAGTTTCCTACCAATGAGTCCATCTCCTCATTCATGCCTTGCTCCCACTTCTTTCTAGTTTCCACCTGCATTGCTTCTTCATAACATTCTGGTTCACCAGAATCAGTCATCAATAAATAATACATTGAAGGAGAGTATCATTCAGGGAGTCTACTTAACCTGGTAGATCTTCGTACAGTTGGAGGAGTTTCAGGTACTTGCTATTGCTCTTGATTTTTTGGCACCTTCGGAACTTCATTTTCTTTCATTTCATCAACCACTATGTACTCTATGTTTTCCTTTTCCTGTTTCTTTCTGTGCAACTGATCTTTATACATGACCTTTTCATTGAATATCACATCTCTACTCTTGATGATTTTTTTATTTTCATAATCGACACCTTCCACTATGGAATGCAACCTATAAGGTACTAACTGGTGTCTAGATCCACCTCCTAGATAAGTAGTTGACATTGATAGGAATAAATCCATCGAAGGAGGGCCTTGATATATCCCTCAACAATCGACATGACACATGAATTGAGAGCATAGGTGAAGATATAGAAATATTGAGCACAACTAAAACACACATGTCCGGCATATGAAGTCAATGGGACTACAGAATGGCCAACTCAGGCTATACTTCTCTTGAACATATAGAATGACACATGAAGGACTTGAAAACATAGACTCAAGTACACCATCTAACATTAAGGTATCATCCATAACAATTGGAAGAGTAACCAATCAGAGAGATACTATGAATCACACTATAACGAGAACACCTTCTAGCAGAGGTTGTAGTGACACCCCCCTCAAAAAAAGTCCCTTCTTTGTTTATAGCAGAGGTTTCTAGCAGAGGATGGTGGGTGGAGGTTTTAGTGGATGTTTTTTATTTTTATTTTTGAGCCTAAACCATTATGGTGTACTAGTGCATCTTCAGTTTAGGTGCATCGGTGCTTTTTTTTGGTAATGGCGCACCAATTCTCCTCGTTGGATTAGAAGCACCGATGCTCTATGACCGATGTGCACTAGTGTGATTTTAGAAAAAAAAAATTGGTGCTGCACTTTTGTAATGGCGCACCAGTGCACCAACATTCCTTTGTAAAAAAAACATTAGTGCTCCACTTTTGAAATGGTACATCAATGCTCCTCTTAGGTTAAGGCACACTAGTGTCAGTTCTCCTCTTTGGTTAAGGCACACCGATGTTGATGCTCTTCTTTGGTTAAGGCGCACCAGTGTCGGTGCTCCTCTTTAGTTAAGGCGCACCAGTGTTGGTGCTCCTTTTACAGTATAGGGGCACTTGTGATCCTTTTACAATCTAGGTGCATATGTGCTCATTTTACAGTATAAGAGCATGGATGCTCCTTTTACCATATAGGTGCATCGGTGCTTCTGATAAACAAAAGAACTGAATAGTAAATCCTTTTTTTTACTTATTGAAAAAAGAGGGAACTTTTAAATGATTTAAAGACGCGGGGAAAATGTATTCAAGAGAGGAAAAAAGAGGCTTTGTTTCATTTCTTCATTTCAAGTGGTTCTGCTAGAGAGAAGAGGAAGACGAAGAGTATTGTAGCCAAGCAACCAATTTTTTTCCTCTTCATTATTTCATTTATTCTTGTTATCTATTTTATTTATATTATTTTTCATTTCTCACTATATTTATAATTTCTTATTTGGTTATGTTGTTTGTTTTGGTTGGTTTGAGGGTTTTTCCTTTGTTGTAGGTTAATGGTGGATTTATTTTAGGGTCTTACATCAAAATATATAGGTTTTCCCTACTTATTGAAAGAAGTGTTTCTTTTTGCACTTTTGAAAGAAGTGGGAAAAACATCTTAAGGAGAGGGGAAAAAAGAGGGTTTGTTTCATTTCTTCATTTCACACGGTTCTATAAGAAAGAAGAGGAAGACAAAGAGTATTGCAATGAAGAAACATGTTTTTCCCTCTTTGTTTTTTTATTTCTTCCCATTATCTATTTTTTTTTCATGTGGTTCATAGCACTGGAAGATGGAGGGCTCTCTACATCCATGGTAATAGATCTCAGGGGGGCCACCGAAAGGGGCCTCACTTTGTTAGATCTAGGTTTGGGAGCGTAACCCCAAAGGACACATATATTTGAACCAATGACCTCGACTACTTTGGTTTTGGAATTGGAAGCTCCAACCAACTGAGCTACCCCTTAGGGAATCTATTTTATTTCTATTATTTTCCATTTCTCACTATTGTTCCTAATTTCTTATTTGGTTTTGTTGTTCATTTTTGTTGGTTTGAGGGTTTTTCCTCTATTTTGCAATTAATGGTTGATTCACTTTAGGGTTTTTCTTCAAAATATATGGATATCAAATGAGGGGCAATTTTAGAAAAAAAAATGATAATTTTTTTGTGCAGCATGGGTGCATATCCATAAGGGTTTTCACCTCCTTTTATTTACAGGTTAGTAAGGTATTTGTATGGGTGGAAAAATATTTTCTATTTATGGCATTATAGATTTTGTTTGAGGTGCTTCCGTGCTTCTATTATGTGTGAGTGCAACAATGCTTCTCTTTGGTGAAGGCACACTGGTGCATCTTTGGTATAAGTGCACTGGTGCTTCTCTTTGGTGAAGGTGCATTGGTTCTACTCTTTTGTGAAGGCGCACCGGTGCTCCCCTTTGGTGAAGGCGCACCAGTGCTAATTTTTTATATAAGTGCAATGATGGTCCTATTTTAAGTTCTAGGCACACTAGTGCTCTTCTTTGGTCTAAGGGCATTGAATCTCCATGTTAGGCATATTATCTCTAGTGGATGAGTGGTTTTGTAGATTTCCCATAAAAAAATTCATGTAACAATTGAGTGGTTTTGTAATTACAAGAGATCCACTCATTATGTGGTAAATTGAGTGGTTTGACACTCATCATGGTTTTGTATGGGTGGCTTCATCAATATTAATATAAATTGTAATGATTAACATTTCAACATTAATTATTGTACATTTTGATAATATTATTTTTATTTGTATTTATAATGTCTTATTTCATATGCTTTTAACTGTAATTTTTTTTTTCAAACAATAAAAATTATAATTTTTCTCTAATATTTGCCAAGTATTTCATTCTTAAATTGTACATAAGAGATTCATTAATAAACAAGGGTAAAAACTAATACCTGGAATATTTAAAATCGAAGTTATTACATCACTACATTTTAATAATCTTATATTTATTAAATCACATCCATTTATTTTGTACGTTCATGAGGTTTTTGTACATGACATATTTTTTTTTGTCATCATTGTTCCTCTTTCGTATGGTTGCAGCGATGCTCATTGTTTGTTAAGGTGCACACGTTCTCATATTTGGTGTAAGTGTATCAATGCTTCTTTACTGCATGTGCACCAACACTACATGAATATAAATTGTAATGCTTAACATTTCAATATTAGTTATTATACATTTTTATAATATTATGTTTATGCGTATTCCTAATGTCTTATTTCATATGCTTTTAACTATAAAAGTATATTTCAAACAATCAAAATTATAATTTTTGTTTAATATTAGGCAAGCATTTCATTCTTAAATCGTAAATAAGAGATTCATTAATAAATAAGGGTATGAACTAATACTTAGAATATTCAAAATCAAAGTTTTTATATCGATATATTTTAATAATCATGTATTTATTAAATCACCTCCATTTATTTGCAGGTTCGCAAGGTTTCTATACACAACAATTTTTTTTTTTTGTCATTGATGCTCCTCTTTGGTATGGGTGCACCAATGCTCATTGTTGGTTAAGGTGCACCGATTCTTATCTTGGTGTAAGTGCATCTATGCTTATTTACTGTAGGTGCAACAATGCTCCATGACCAATGTTTATTAGTGTGGTTTTGGCCAAAAAAACATTGGTTCTCCTCTTTGGTGAAGGCGCACCAGTGCATTTTTTGTATAAGGGCACTAGTGCATCATTGGTATAAGCGCACTGGTGCATCATTGGTATAAGAGCACTGGTACAAATTTCGTATAATTGCACCGATGCATCTTTGGTATAACCATACCAGTGCGCTTGTCTCATTAAAGCACACTGATGAAAAAACCTCTGCTAAAGCCTCCAGTCGTCGAGATTTTTTAGTTATAATAAATTTCTATAAAACCTCTACTATAAAATCCGGTGCCATTAGCAGAGGTTATAGAGGAGGTTTTTTTTAATGTTTTCACTAATATTCTAACACTAAAAATCACCACTACAACCACCACTAAAGGGCCTTCATTGCTTGTTGTTTCATGAGGATTGTAAGATCCTTAACCAAGCTATAACCTGATTATAAGACACTAAGAAAAATAAATGTCATGTTCAAGGTTGATGTAATGGACTACTGTTATTTCCTCAAAGGGTAGACAATGATCCCCCCAATCCTTTTTATTTTTTGGTTTCTCCTTCATAGTTTTACGAGGGGTAAAGAGAGATAAAAGTATGCTTGATAGTATATTTTTTGTTTAGGTTTTGCGAGCCCAAAAAAGAGATAAAAATTTACTCGAAGTTTCTTTTTTGTATGAATTTCATGAGCGTGAAAAAGAGGTAAAAGTGTGCTCAATGAGGTACATTTTTCATTCATTTTTAACAAGACTGAAAAAGAGGAAAACGTGTAATTGATAAATATTCATTTTTCGTTCAATTTTAATGACCCTGAAAAAAAGATAAAATCATACTTGGTGTAATGTGTATTTTTTATGTTTTAACAAGCATGAAAAAAAAAGATAAAAGTGTGCGTGGATAGAGAGAATGAGTGATATAATGATATGTAAATTTCCATGCATGCGGAACCAACTAAGTGATAAGCGACACAGAGATGAAAAATTGAGTGAAGAGGGAACACTCAATGGAAGGGTTTCCTCCATGGGTGAGGGAAATGTTGTGTGGTGGAAATGCAAGGTATCAACTGATAGGTCAAGTGTGAGAGTAGTGGTTGAGGTGAGATATGTGGCAACAATACAGCAAGCAACATGACATATGCGACCAAGCAAGTGAAAAACAATCATATAAAATGTTCGAGAACCCCCTTGGGAAGTCCAAAATTATAAAGGGAAGAGATAAAATGAAGCTCAACCTCGAGTCATAGTGGGACTAAAGAGGGTTCCTAACCATAAATAATCTTATCATGGGCATCAGAAAGAAATCATAATGCTAATCTAGGATTCCCATGGAAGGTAGGCACTATCGCACAAACGATATTGTGGAAAAAGGGAGGGATAATTTTGTCGCTTGGCAGGATCAATACTAAGGTAAGAAATGGGAATAGTTATAGTTAATAATGCAATGGAATGTGCAAGGAAAAACATATCCCTATATGCCATTTTAATAAATGTACATCAAGTTCGGTGAATGATGTCAAACCATCGCATTATTTTTGTTTTTATAAATATATATTTTTTTCCTTTTTCATATAACTTATAAAATGCTATATAATATAGTGGAATAAATGGGTGTCACAATGTATGTAGCTATTTTCCACATGCATGTAATAAACCTATGCAAAGCAAAATGCAGCAAAGGTATTGTGCAGGAGGTGGAGTGTGGATGGTCATTAACATGTTTTTTGTAGGGATATGATTCATAATGAAAATACAATAGATGTGAGTAAGGAGAGACATAATGAATTCAATGGTGGTATGAAATTTGCAGCAAAGCATTAAGAAAAGATGTGTAAGTAACAGTGGGAAAAATCAAATGCATAATGAACAAAAATGGGAGCCTTATAGGAGATGGAAAGAAATAGATGAGAAAGAGATGCATAAGGATTCTTCATATGGTTATGGTATAACTAAAAGGGATCTCGAGCCTACAAGAAAAATTCAACATGGGCACAAAAATGACAATAAAGGTGCTAACTATGATGCCCATGATAGGTAGGCTCTTCTGTTGGATACATCCAAGACTAGAGAAGAGCTGGAACATACACTATATAAGTGTATAGAATATCAAATTGTACATAATTGCCATGAAATATTTGCAAATATTGTGGTAATGAATTCCGAATTTATGTCCCAAAGTATTTAGTAGTATACATGAATTGGAGGTTCACTAGGGTGCCACCGTTATCCTAGCTCTAGGAAACTATTGTACTAAGATGCTATGTCTAATAGGTATGAAGACATAAATAATGATGTTGGGATTCCTACAATGGTATTCTTAGCTTTGGAGAAAACCTAGTTTAGAGAATATGAAAAAATTGAGGCCTAGTTGAAGGTTATACATACCTATGTCACTTGATGAATTAGAGGAATGTATTCTTCTTTAAATTTCATAGCACCCTCCTCCCCATAGAGAATTATTATTAGAGAAGTAGTAATTTTATAAGGATTCCTTGGATATTTGGTGGGATAAATTCATGTTCTTCTAGTTATGAATGCTTTCTTTTTTTTCCACCAACTCTTCAAAACATTTTGATAACTAATGGTGAACTACAAAACCAATTCTTCAAACAATTCCACTTGGTGCATGGGGAACTTTAGAATACATCTAAGTTTGAGAGATGGAATTAAGCAACAATCCTTCCTTTATCATGGGTTATCGGTTGATTTTTTTATATTGGTGTGACTTATCATCCACGATATTGCTTCCGCACATGGGAGAACCTCTTTCCTAGTAGCCACTTTATGAAGGGATGGCCTTGTGATCACCTAATATAATCCCTCATTAGGATTGATTTCCCTAGGTTCAAGAGATAACTAAAGATGGGTATCATCTCTAAACATTTGATAAATATCATCCCATTGAGATCCGGTGCAACTATCAATTTTAGGCTAGGTATCTCCATAAGAGGGGCCATAGATAGTGATGTCTACTTCATTCTTAGTTTATGTTGATTCTTATATCTTTGGCCTTTTGGAAGCCATTTATAACATCTATTTCATCCATAAGAAAACAATCATATTCTAATTAAGTGGGAGAACACATTTAGTTAGTAGAAAACTATTTAGACCACTCAAATATATCCCATAATGCATAACTTATTTGAAACGAGGCATCTTAATGCAAGCTAAGTGAGATATTTGACATCCATGAAATGTTTTGGATTTTTAAAAGGAGAAATGGCCACATCTGAGCATTAATATCTCTAGCACCAATGGCCACACCTAAGCATTGAGCTCTCTAGTGCCAATCCGTTAATATGTTGAGGATTTGGTCATAGGTTTTGATAATGAATGTATTGGGAAATCATGGGAAGAAGAGGGTTTTCCCTAGAAAAAGGAGGCATTAAAATGAGCAATGGAGGAGCAAGTGGTTTCCTACATCAATCCACAATAATCGATCCAAGTAGATGGTTCTAATATATATAAACAGAATAGGGTTCGTTAATTAATTGATGAGTTGGATGGTAAATATGGGTGTAGAAAGAATGCAAATGATTGGATAGAACCCTTGATTAAAATTTTAATGCAATTAATAAATAAAATTCTAGGATGTTCTTTCCTACGAGGGTGGGATAGGATCTAGATGAAAATCTAATGGAATCCTCTAAAAATAAAATTGTCGATAACTCCTTTCCTCTACTTCAAATAGTGGTAGATCGCAATAGAGAATTTGTTAGTTGAGGGCACCAAGGTCTATGCTCTTTTATTTTGTAGTAAAAAAAAGTGTCAATGGATGGTGCCCCTTTATGGGACCTTTTATAATGCATGCAATAAGTGTACAAGGAAGAGTTAATGGAACAAAGAGATTTCTAATCAAAGTTTGTTTAGAGACTGAAATTTCATGGGTCACCCAAATTTGTGTGATGAGATGTATCACACAATGTTGGGGTTTCATGCTAGAAATTAGTTATAAGTTCATAACAATATCATGGCTCTTGCTTCATGTAAAATTAATGTTAATGTAACCTATCACATTATTTTGAAATTGTATTGTTGCATGATATATCTCGTCGTGAAGCATTTAAAACATGCGACATATTCCGTGGTGAAGCATTTAAAATGTGAGACATCGGAGAGTTCTTAGGTGATGGAATCTTTGAATGTTGTGATAAAGATAAGTTAGAATGAAAAATGATATTTATCAATTCTGTTATAAATGATTCAAGGACTTCAACTTTTGACAAATGAAGGGTTCTTAATGGTTTGGATGTGAATTCAAGGTTTTTGGCTAAAATATTTTAAATCACAATAGAGAAATCAAAGGGTTAAATGCTTGAACAATATCACAAAGTAAGAAATTTGTTGAGATTGCAATGAATCGTAAGAGGACATTTTCCTTTTTTTCTATGCATTGAGAAGAATAAATTCTTAGGGATGTTGAAACATCTCTTGTGATTAAAAAAAATCACGCTTGCATTAAGGAATAAACATTGCTACAAGGAGAAAAATTTCATGATAGTGTGATATGTCAAATATCTTGCACTTCATAATGGGAATGAAAGATTTTAATCTTGAAACACATCACACTATAACAATATTTCAATCATGTGACATATCGTGAGCTAAAAAAATTGTCAAAATTTTCACTAAACTTGTCAAGGCGTGGACATAAATAATCATACTAACACGTCATTGCAACATTTTCTTAGATCGAGATCAAGACCATGGCAATCACAAACTCAAGGAAGTAATCAAATATGATCTCATTTAGACAAGTCATGATCTCATTTAGACAAGTTGTAACATTAGGTAGAATGGAACAACTCCAATGCAAATATAGTAGGAACTCATTTTTAAAAAATATTTAATCAATAAATGAATATTGGTGATGAAGAAGGTACAAATGCATTTGGACATAGAAAATTTGGAAGGAAAGATTGATGCAAAATCTGTAGACAACTCGATACAACAATTATAGTTCTATTTCTCTGTGAATCAATTTTCTGAGGCTGAGAATGTCACCATTGCATCTGAAGATGTCAACTTCTATAACTGCTAGTGGGGAAATATTTCAATTAAACGGGAAGAAGAAGGTCACCCCATCGACACATGGTCAAAATTTGTTGAACATGTCAGGGTGGAAACTTTTATCCACCCAAGTACATAGAACAACCATATAAGAAATGCCAACAATTAAGACCATGGAAGTAACATATTGTACATAGTTATAGTGATGAATCCCATCGACTAATGGCTCGAATTGGTGTTAGGGAGGAAGAAAATGTGATTGTTTTGAAGTATATCAATGGAATAGATCCTTATATACGTGGAATAACTCCTAGTAGTAAACATATTTTATGTATTAAAATATGTTTTTTATTGAATTTTTCATTTCTCATGTCGTGGGTGCCTCAAAAGTATGCCATGTGGGTATGTGTTGGATGTGGAAATGAATTCCACATCTAATGAGTGCCCGAGCCTGAAATTTATATAAAATGATAAGGAGATATGTCAAAAATATAATAAGAAAAAAAGAGTTTTTACTTTTCTCCTCCAAACTTCTGAGCTCTTATTTTATTATTTCAACTCTTATTTTACGATGAGATATGTCAAAAATACAATAAGAAAAAATGGTTTTTATTTTTTCCCTCCAAAATTCAGAACTCTTATTTTATTATTTTAACTCTTCTTTCATTATTTCCCTTAGGAGGTCCATTTTAGACCTCAAAACTCCCCTAATGTAACCACGAGATTACAATCAATTTGCTTCATGAAAATCATTGGCAATGACATTGCTTCTTATGTTAAGATTGATCCCATTTTTCCTTTCTTGAATGACCTTCTATTCATTGGACAATTTTTCATTTTCTATTTCACTTTGGCAAGAACCAGTGAAAATTGTAAGGATCCATAGTTTTCTTAAACTATGGAAACCTTGGAGAATCCTCTTAATTATCAAATTTCCAACCATAAAATGTTTGACAATATATTTTAAAAATATTCAAATTTCTAAAGGTTTTAGATATTTTTTGGACATTTTTGGCGATTTACAGAATAAAAATTTTTAATCCTATGGAATTTTGGAAAATCATATTGGAAAAAAATGGAAATTGACGAATATTTTTTTGGAAAAGAACCTCAAAAATTAGCCCATGGGCTAAATTTCGCCCCTAAAATTTTCCCTAGAAAGTATCGACGATCAACTTGTCAAGGAGAGGGGAGATTTGGAGATTGGGAACCTAATATACTTGAAGATATCCATTGATAATTATCTCTAATGGGTAGGACCCAAAATTGTTAGGATAATATCCTACGAATGTTTTAATAGCAGCCACAAGTGAATCAAATCTGGGAGTAAACCCTTTTCATTTTCTCTCAACCTTTGCTTGTTCTTCATAGAAATCATCAGTTATTTTCTCAAACCACTCATACTGTTCTGTTAGACCTTTGTTCAATAGTTTTTACAGTATTTTTTCATCCTCTGTGCCAATATTCATGTGCAAGTCCATCAAGGAACTTCTTATCTCTAGTACAGGTACTGAATATAGAAATAAATTGTCCTAGTTACAATTATAAAAGGGGGATACTTGAATCAAATTTTGGGTGTGTTGCATGTTGAAGCCTCTTTTATCCATCCATCCAACTTATTTTTCTATACATGCAAGTGACAAAAAAAGTTATACATATTTAACTTACTTGACCCTATCATCCACCAAGCCACACATGAGTGAGTATCTGGGTAACCCTTGTTCTCTCCCTCAATGACTCAAGGGTAAGTTGATGGTGTGGTCTATGAATCATAATAATCTATCTGAAGTCGCCTACCATAATCGTTGGTTGTCAATCTTTGTCCAAAAAATGCTTCAGGCATTTGGGAAGAGGTTATTCCCTCGACCTGGAGGGAGAGTAATTTCAAATACACAACTTAAAGGAAGAGGAATGGGAAATTTAAATATGATTCCTTTCTTATTCATATGGTTATGTATGCCAATGAGTTCACTAGTCTAGGTATCCATAGAGATTGAAATAAACCTATTCAAGAATATGTGGTCTCATGCATCAGGAATGGGGGATTCAGCCTTGGCATTCAAAAGGATTTTCTTTGGAGATTTAAAATTGTAGTGGTCTAGACCCTTAAGCTTGTAGCCCGGAGTGCCTCATATCCTTGAGCCCACAACCTACACCGCCAGTCAATCTTGCACACGGGAACTGATTGGATTGTACAAGTGTCAATACAATATCCACTTCAAATTTAATGCATAAGTGGTAAGCATGCAATTTAATATATAGGCCAAATATAGGAGTATAAAGATAGGATTTTTATTTATTTATTTTTAATTTCGTTAATGATAAAAATAACAAAATCAATGTTTTTAATCTAATAATAACTTGACACCTATTAATATGATTTATTAAATATTTACAATTAAATAATATATTTTATAAAACATTATAAAAATTTAACAATTCAACTTTGATTACGGTATAAGAACATGTGTTTCCTCTTAGGAGGTTACATGTTCAAATCTATAGGGGGGTAGGGTATGTACACCACTGTAGACTTTAGTAGTTAAATAGTTGCGTAGAGGGAGGTCCTTTATCCCACAAGTAATGGGGTTTCATATACCAAATTGGTGTCTCGTGTGATGGTGACCTTAACTAGCACAATCACTTAACTTGTGTCTGGTGAACACCGATAGGTTACAAATTACATGCCACAAATAAGTTACTTGTTCTCCATGTACGAATTGTTTGTTATCTTTGTCTCAGCTCTGAGTACCAATTGTACATGCATAGCTACCAATTATTTTTTATATTTTTTATAGTCTGCCATAAAATCAATCTCGAGAGTACACTTGTTTCATCCTTGTGCAATCTAGGAAAAGCGTAGGCACTAGTCCACGCCAAATTCTAAAATATAAACACCTATCTCTATAAAACCTATTCTTGTAATTAAAACCCAAAGGTAAGTACATTTGAAATTTTATTCATTAAAACCCAAAGTTGTTGTAATTAATTGTTGAAGTATAAAAATTGCTTTTGCTTACTTCAAATTATTGTATGGATGCCTTTATATAATCCATTTTCATTATAAAATGGAAATAACTACATTTGAATAATTTCAATATAGAATGGAAATAACTACATTTGAAACTATTATTCACTATTATTCATTGAAGCCTTGAAGGATAACACTGACATGAAATCAAACTCAAGACAAAGCCCTCTCAAGTCAAGTAGAATCTATATCTGTAGCACTTTAAAGCAAAGAGCCTAAATGAAATGCATTAACGCTATTATTTACTGGTTCAAAATAGTGGTAGTAAGAGTTTAAGTCTGTCGCACTTCAAAGGAAAGCAAAGAGCCTAAATCAAATGCATTAATGCTATTATTTCCCAGTTCAAAATAGTGGTAATAACTAATTGTGTGATATTAACATAGATAAATCCTTCCATAAAAACAAAAGTTCCATGGATCTAAAAATAATTAAATTAGAATGGGTAAAGCCTTCCATAAAAGCCAAAATCCCATGGATCTAAAAATATTTAAATTGATTTATGTGGGAATATTTTGAAAATAATATGATTTATATTAATAAACACCCCGTCATTAGCTATTTCGAAAACCAAATCCATTGCATCTCCAAGATTGGAAAACCAAATTCATGGTTTTAACAATGTAGAATCCCCATGTAAATGATGAGAATCACGAAATAATATCGTGGCTCAACTACCTTGTGAAGATGAAGTTGGTCCTATCACTACTTACAATATTTGTAATGAAACTTAAAATGAGATTATGTACAACTATTTGACATTCAAATCAACCTCTAGAATAGATAGTCCATGTAGCGTTAGTCTTTTTTCAAATGAAGTTTGCACTCTAGGATCTAATAAATTAGTATCCTCGAATATTATAGGAGCATGCATAAGAATATTACCCATCATTCATCGACGCCACTTAATTCTCTCTCACAAGTTAGAGAACCAACGTGTTAGGAACGTGTGTCCCGTATCTACTTAACTATGGGAAGTACCTGGGCATAGCCCTAAAACTCATTGTGAGGAGTACAACAGGAACCCAAAATTAGCTATCCCATTGAGAGA
This sequence comes from Larix kaempferi, assembly GCA_027924585.1. Taxonomy (NCBI): domain Eukaryota; kingdom Viridiplantae; phylum Streptophyta; class Pinopsida; order Pinales; family Pinaceae; genus Larix; species Larix kaempferi. The sequence continues at coordinate 1,700,262 of BSBM01000304.1, forward strand.
ACCTTCCAACGAAAAGGGAAACGACCACTACCTAATAGACTAGTTCCCACTCATGAGGTAAACCAAGAGATTTCGTTTGTGGCAAAACGGTTATCGCTTTTACCTGACCCATGGAGTGACGGGTATTACCCCAATACGCAAGTCATTAGACAACATTGGTAGCCAAGTGAATCCCCTAAACGTTTAGGAAGCCAAGCATACCTGGGGTCCATATTGTAGATTGTATCTATCCAAAGTCATTGCAGATCAATTCTAAGCCATTGCACATCAATTCCAAGCCGTTGCAGATCAATTCTAAAAAAAGAGTACAAATTTCTGTTTTTTTTTAATATCTTCCTTGCTTTAGCTCCATTTCCCTTGAAAAATCAATGGAGCCCCTGCACTTCCATTCTACATACTAAATTCCTGAGGACCGTATTCCAAATTCCACTTCCCGAATCCAGAATTCCCACATTTGTCTATTTTTAGGGTTTGCCATAAATTCTTTTATTTTCACCAATTGCCTTCAAATTTTTCCAAAATGTTCATTTCCTATTTTTGCTTCTTTATCTCTCTTGGAAAAATTTTCCCATTCCTTCACCTTGCTTCTGAAATCCCGATTTTCTGCTTCCGTGTCCATTAGAAAGTGTCCAAAACCTAGTTAAACCCCAATTACCCATTAGAGTTTTCCCAAATCGAAATTTTCCTTTACTAAATATGTTTTTGTTTTTGTTTTTCTACCCATTCTCCCCTTAAAAAAGAAAAAAACCCTGGTTATGGTTGTCACCCGCACAGGAGGAAAAAAAAATGGAGGAAGAACTTGCAACCCTCAAGACCAACTCCAATATCTTGATGAAAACATTCTCGGCCTCCATCTTCAGTATTCAGCCATGAACAATAGTCGATAGGTAGAATCTTCTACAGACACTGGGTTCTCTTCTTCCAGCAATTTTCATGGGCCGAAGCTTGATTTTCCTCACTCCAATGGTGATGATCCGACTGGATGGATATACCAGGCAGAACAATATTTCATTCTGCATAATACTTTTGATGTCAACAAATTTCCACTTGGATCCTTCCATTTGGAACATGAAGCCCTTCAATGGTTTCGTTGGTACATCAAGGCTCATGAAGAGCCAAAATGGACATATTTTTGCCAAATCCTTTTGCAACAATTTGGCCTTAGTGCTTTTGATGACTTCACAGGAGCACTCACAAAAATTTTACCAAATTGACACTATGAGAGAGTATCAGACAAAATTTGAGAAGCTAGCCAATCACACAGAAGTATTTTTTGATGACATCTACAAGAGTTGTTTTGTCAGTGGTTTGAAGGATGCAATCCAATCTGAGGTTAAAATTTTCTATCCCAGCACAATGATGGAATCCCTAGGGTTGGCTAAGTTGGCAGAGGACAAGATCATAGCCCAACAACACTCCAAATCCACTTTTGTTCCATTTAGAAATTTGGTTTCCCAACGATCTCCCTTCATGTGAGCTCCTAGAGCTACTCCTATCAAGCATTTGTCTGAAGCAGAGATGTAGGCACATAGAGAAAAAGGGATTTGTTATAATTGTGATGATAAATTCACTCAGGTACATAGATGCGTTGAGAAAAAGCTCTATCTCTTGGATTTGCATTCTCCACCCACAACTCAAATTTGTGAAGAAGCTCAGGATATAGTAGATGATCTGGTCGACATTCAGCAGCCGCCTGTTGACCCTCCTTCTCAAGACAACCACCCAGAGATATCTATCTATGCTTTAGCTAGACTCACCACACCACAAATAATGCGGGTCAAGTGTTACTTCAAGAAGCTCCCTCTTACAATACTCATTGATTCTTGTAGCACTCATAACTTCATTGACCCTCAGATCGCAAAACAGGCTGATTGTTTGTTCCATCCTTGGTAAAACTTTGAAGTCATGATTTCCAATGGGGGTACCTTACCTTGCAAGGGGAAGTTTCGCAATGTGTGTATCTCTATTGTATATTATAAAATTCGCTCCAACATGTTTTCCTTTCCCTTAGGCGGATGTGATGTGGTTTTGGGCCCTCAATGGTTACGCACACTTGGCCCCATCTTATGGGATTTCGCTGAACTTTGGATACAGTTTTCAAACAATGAGAAAAAACATACATTAAAGGGCTTACAACCAGGGTCTCTTAGCATCATTAGTCACATCGCATGGAAAATCTCCTTAAGAAGAATTCACATGGTTTCATCGCTCAGCTCCATTCCATTCAGATGCAACCATCAGGGGACTCCACTACTCCTTTGGGTCTACAACAAATTTTGGATAGATATGCATGAGTCTTTGTTGACCCAGTTGGATTTCCACCTTCAAGACCAGAGGACCATCATATTTAACTCCTTCCCGGAAGTGTTCCTCCCAACATCAGGCCCTATTGCTACCCTTTTCACCAAAAGATAGAGATTGAGATGCTCGTTCAGGACTTACTGAAGTGTAATATCGCGAATTTTGGACTAACTATTTTGTGTTATATTGGGCCACGGCCCCAGCACCTATGTTTTATTTTGAGTATTGGGCATGAGCCCTAGCACCTATGATTTATTCTTTTATATATATATATATATCGACATATCATGCATGGACCCTGACTGACTTCTTTATTTGAGTATATACTGGGTGAGAAGGCCCCAATGTTTTAATGATGTTCTTCAGCTTTGATAAGGGTACAAACCCTAATATACTAAGATGATCTTTTGTTACTTACTGTGCAGAGCTATGATTTTTACATGATTTGAATTATGAGTGTGTTGAGCGTGGACTCAGAAACACACATGTAACCTACATACTGGGCATAAGCCCCGATGTACCTAGAAGAATGTTTATGTACTGGGAGTAAGCCCTGGAGCACTCCAAGCTTGATAAACGAATATTGGATCTGAGGCAAATTAAATATTCTAGATGTGCCTCACAACCACATTCTAGCACTAGTGTTGAGTAGAGGCTTTGGAATTGCACTAGTGTAACACCCATGTGAGATTGTTGAGTCAAAAGGCTCTAAAGAGCACTTGGGGTTACTGGGTCTTAAAGTGTTTTCGGAAGGACTCTGAATAGCACTTTTACTTCATCACACTTATTTTATTTGATTAAATGATTCATGTTTTATCTATCATCAAATACTATGGGAACTACCATGTTAAACGAGGAAATACAACATACAAAGAGAGAGACTAGAGGTGCCTATCCAAGCTTATCGAGACCATCCAAAGAATTGGACCTTGTCCTTAAAAGTTTTAAAAAAAAAGTATCATGTGAGGATACATAACTAAATAAAAGATAATTACCAGTAGTCTTTTATGACTAACATGTAGAAATGCCTCAAGGCTAATATTACTATTAAGAGGTTTAATAATAATGGTGTCACTATTTAATTATGGAATATAATTAGTATATATGATGTATGCATTATTTAATATTATAAAGAATTTATTAATAGTTAAGTGAAATATAATTATTGTTATTATAATTATTTTTATTTTAATTATTACTGAGAGCATAAATAAAAATCACTTATAGTTAAACAGTTGGAAAAGTCCTAAGTTCAAAAGGACTAGGTATTTAGTAAATAATATCTTCTAAATATTAAATTTATTAATTTAAAGAAACAAATTATTCCAACAGTAATAATTAAAGAATCCCCTACATAAAGAGGGAAGATCCCAAGTTGGAGAATTACCTATCTTTTCATTATCATTCTCTGATGGTAACTAAAGGAAAAACTTCTGCTCCAAGAAACTGAACCAGCAATAACCCTAGGTCCTCTATCTCTTTTGCATGTTGGAATCTAGCTCGGCGGGATCTATACAGAACCAGGAATGGTTGTAGGATCATGGTTGGGAGGAACATGGTATCCCTAAAGTCATCCAGCTAAGGAATCACTCTAACAGGTCAGCTAAGCTCAGACAATTTCTACACTAATTATTGTTTGAGTGTGCAGGCCTCTACAGGAGCAGGTCGAATTTCAAGACAACCAGGTATGAATTATTTAACTCACCACTTCAAGTTATATGGACAACTAAGTATTAAGATTAGGCTTGTTATTACAGTATTCTGTTTCCTTTAACATTTATAGCATTCATTTCCCCTATCGAGCAAGGGCCTTTGGGCATAGGCTCTTGGGTTATTATTTTTATTATAGGCATAAAACTTTATACTCTGAATTCTTAGGACTCAGAACTTGTTTGGGAACCGGCTGTTGGTCTAGCAGGGCTAGCTAAGCGAGCCTGTGCTAGACAACCAAGCACATCGAAAACCTAGGATCTTTACCTTTTCTTTCTTTTACTAAGATCTGGTCTTATTGAAGTAGAATTTATTTAAATTGAATTTCTTTTAAATTCTGAACTGTACATTGAATTTTGTTTTAAAAATCATTATCTAGCCAGGATTACATATATATTATCTATGTTAGACCATTTCTTTTTACTTCTGCCTAGACATTGCAGTCAGTGCATTTAAATGCTTTCATCATAGTATTATATTATATAATCCTTAACATTTCTCCAACCATTCTTTAAACACCAAACCAGTAATTATACGACTTTTTCATTGTAAAAAACGTGCAGTAAGTTTTGTAAAAACTCAAGTCTCGTTATCAAACCCCACGGCCACCCTCTTTCTTTTAAGGATGAAATCCAGAATTAGGATCTTCTACCTGTTAGCGCAAATCATAACCCAGACCTGGAGCATTACATTATCAATTCCTTTTATATCTACGTTGAAAACTTAGCAAACCCTAATTAGTAGAATTCATCTGATTAAGTACCATTTCCAACGAATACCATCATCACGTTACCACTACAATATAAAAACAAAGAACCAAAGGCGTAGGTCTGAGAACCCATCTCATAGCCAATGCTAAACTTTATAATATGAAAACCGAGGATAGATTATCCAAGCGACTTGTGGAACTAGTCTAGTATCTATCTAAGGGTTACGACTAACAGCTGAGGTTTCATTTCATTAAAACGAAAATAGGAGAATCTGAATTGCATAGGAAACTTTCAACAGACAGGCAGAGTCACCCTAGAAAACACAGAAATTACTTGACATTTCCATACTACTTAAAAAAGATCGACCCATAGTTTATCCATCCATACCATTTCTTCATAAAAACAAAAGGGATATGTTTCTTTTCCCAACAATAGTAAATGCTCAACGTTTCACAGACAATCTCCAAGTACCACTACGCTACAAGCTTTGCATACAAACTATACATTAAGGTTCTCCATACTGTGATGCCTTCAACAAAGGCAGAGCCATAACAGGAATCTAAGACCAGAGCATAATCTAGCAGCACATCCAATATAAACGTATAAGTCTAACTAAGTCCAAAATACCCACATGAGTTCCATTGAAAGAAATGCAGAGGATTGACAAACATACAATCCACATATAGAGGAACGCAAGGGTCCAACCATCTACTTATCATTCACACATGTTCAAAGTCCAAAGGGAAAAATACAGAACAAAAACCATGTTTACAAATGGGCATTAGTCATAAGAGCCGAATGACCAAAATTATTACATTAAATCCAGAAACCCTCCAGGGTTGAGAGTTCAGTAACTAAAATGGACTTAGCCAATAACTGGTCCATCCAAAGGGATACCCCATGGGAGCTCCAAAAGTAGATACAATGAGCTAAAGGCATCACGAGCCTCCCACACAAAAGCATAGCAATAACATTTCCATATCTATGACAGGAAGGGTGGGAATGGGTATCAAACCTTGACTTACAATGCTATGCAAATCCAAAGAAATCACCACTAGTAGAAGCCCACACCAAGATATCACGTGACTCCACCTGTGAAAAGGGACACATTGAAACAAAATCCCAACTTAGAACTGAGACGAGTTTTACAAACAGAAATCACCAAAGAGTAGTTTCAGCGAAGATGAGTTAAAAATATTACCTGATAAACGATTCATGGCTAACCCAATCTACATTGTTCACCATTGATAAAGAGCGCTCTCACCAAGAGAGAAGCTCAGTTCAAGTGCCTCTACTTACAGGAACAACTGAGAAACCCTCTCCACCATGTTTGGGACGATATGAGGAGCGAAACAAAGGAGATTTTTGAGGCTTAAACCCCCCTCTAGCTATACACCACATCACTTCTAAACATTAATGATACCAACTACCACCTCCATTCCTCCATTTAGATTCGTATTTCAAGTTTTACACCCAAGTCGCATAGTTTAAAATCCTTGGCTTGTGATTTTCTTCCAAGTCTTAAACGCTTGGTATAGTCGTAATCCTTTAGGATTTATTAAGTCTCAATCCTAAGCCTTAGCGGTGAATAGTTCAAATGAGAGCCATCATGTGTGACTTGTAAACAAATACAATACAATGCATTAGCAAGATGCTAAGTAAGTCAGGTACCTGTTTCAAATCACCCTTACCTCTTGGCAGCCATGCCAACAGTATGTGGTTCATTATCAAGTCTCCCAAGGAGTTATAACCTGCATCAATCAGTCCACCATGCCTGAATGAAAACATTTAAGATAGTTTACATCTTAATGTGTATTTAAATCCCAAAAGGAGGAACTAAGCATTCTGTAACCATGCCTTGGAAATTCTTCACTTATCTCTTTTCACCGCATTGCTTCCGCAGAATTAAAAGAATTAAAACTAGTAAGACCAAATGGTCTTAGGAAAACATAACACTCTTTTCGATGAAAACAAAGTACCAATGATCTTTTTTCAGTGCTAAGGATAATTTATAATACATCATCTTTGATTAGCTTTAATTATTGTAACGGAATTTTTTAAAAAACTTTCTACTATTTGAGGGACATTACATGAAGCAAGGTATTATTTGCTTTAGTACCAATTCCTTTTCTTCACTAGTTCTTCTTATCTGAAAAAAATATGGGTCATGGCGCCTCTACATTGACTTCCGAGCACTTAATCATCTCACAATCAAACATAAGTTTTCAATTCCTATTGTTGATGAGCTTCATGGTGATCATTTTTTCTCCAAGTTGGATCTTCGTTCTGGGTTTCACCAAATCTGAATTCATGAGTATGATATCCCTAAAACATCTTTCTGCACACATGATGGGCACTATGAGTTTTTCGTCATTACCTTTGGCCTCACTAATGCTCCTTCCACATTCCAGGAATTGATTAATAAAATATTCCGGCCCTACTTACGGAATATCATTCTAGTCTTCTTTGATGATATCCTCATCAATAGTAAAAAATGGGTTGAGCATCTCCAGCATCCGGATCTTGTACTTCAACTTTTCTCTGATCATCATCTCCATTCCAAACAGTCTAAATGTGTTTTTTAACAGGAGGAAGTAGAGTATCTCGATCATATTATTTCAGCACAAGGGGTTCATGTGGATCCTCCCAAAATAGATGCCATGAAAAATTGGCCGCATCCTCAAACACTGAAGAGCCTTCGTGGTTTTTTGGTATTGACTACCGTAAGTTTGTCAAGGATCATGGGAATATTGAAGATCCATTAACCACTCTATTGAAAAAGGATGCTTTTACATGGACATATACTACTGAGTGTGCATTTGACAAAGTAAAACAAGCTATGTGTGCTACACCTGTTCTGGATACGCCCAATTTTTCCAAGCCCTTCACTATTGAGAGTGATGCTTGCGACAATGGACTTGGTGTTTTTCTCCTTCAAGATGAACATCCCATTGAATTCACCAACAAAGCCCTTTCTGGTAAGAATTTAGTCGCCTCTACATATGAGAAGGAAATGATGGTTATTTTGCATGCAGTACAAAAGTGGCAGCCATACCTATTAGGAAAACATTTCTGCATCAATATTGTTCACCAGAGTCTAAAATATTTCCTTTAACAACAGGTATCCTCCCCAACACAACATAAATGAGTTAGCAAACTCATGGTTTATGACTACGAGATGACTTACGAGAAGGGTAAGGACAATCTTGTGGCGAATTCTCTTTCTCGCACATTTGATGACCAAGTTTCTCTTTCAGCAATTTCTATGTCTATTCAAAATTGATTGCAATCTGTTCAGCAAGGTTATGTCAATGACTCCTCATTATCTCAAATCATCCAAAGGTTGGGAAAAAACCCTTATGTTGTACTGCATTACTCTTGGGATGGTGCTTCCCTGAGATACAAGGGTCGTCTGGTGCTTCCCCAGAGCACAGATATTCAATAGGTTGTATTCTATGAACTCCATGCTTCTACATTGGCAGGGCATTTTGGGTTCCTCAAAACGTATGAGCGGGAACGACGTAACTTATTTTGGAAGGGAATGAAAAGTACGATTCAATAGATGATGGTTGAATGTGATACCTTCCAATTTAACAATGGTGAAACGACACTCCTTCTGGGATTGCTCGAACCCTTTCCCATACCTACATGGATTCAGACATATATTTCTATGGATTTCATGGAAAGGCTCCCTAAATATGGAAAGAAGACAGTGATTTTGGTTGTGGTTGATTGCCTCTCCAAATAAAGTCATTTTTGTCCCCTCAACCATCCCTATACCACCTCCTTAGTCGCATAGATTTTCCCGGATAAGATCTTCCATCTTCATGGAATCCATTCTTCCATTGTCTCATATCGCGATGCAACTTTCGCCAGTCATTTTTTGACAAAACTATTTCGCCACACCGGCACCAAAATGAAGATGAGTTCAGGGTATCACCCACAAACAAATGGTCAGACTGAAGTTATCAACAAATGTTTGGAAACTTATATTCATTGCTTCACCTCTGAACAACAGCATTAGGTGGAAAAGTGGCTCCCTCTCGCTGAATGGTGGTACAATAACTCCTACCACACTGCATCTAAAATGACTCCATATGAAGCAATCTATGGTCAGGCACCACTAGTGCTTCTTCCATACACCCCCAACAGTTCTCCAGTTCAAGATGTTGACATGATTCTTCGAACCCGAGATCAAATTCTTCGCATTTTGCAGGACAATCTTCACATGGAAAGAAATCAAATGAAACAACAAGCCGATCAACACTATTATGAGCACACTTTTCAAGTAGGTGATATGGTTTTTCTTCGTCTACATCCTTACAAGAAATCCTCACTGAAACTCAAAGGTCGTCATAAGATGGCTCCAAATTTCTATGGGCCATATAAGGTTCTTTAGAAGATTCAGTCTATTTCTTATAAATTAGAACTTCCTCATTCTTCCCGCATTCATCCATTATTTCATGTATCTTGTCTAAATAAAGTTCTTTGCACCAACATCAGAGCACAAACTATTTTACCATAATTAGATAATGAAGGATCCATCATTTTGGAGCTGGAGGCCATCCTCAATAGGCACACTCATCATCTTCACTCTTGATCCATCACAGAGGTATTAATTCAATGGCACATAATGAAACCAACGGATTCTACATGGGAACCACTCCTTCAGCTTCAGCAACAATTTCAACATATACATCTTTGAGGACAAAGTTTTTTCTAAGGGGGAGGGGATGTTAAAAACCTTTGTCAACCATTCTCTTTACTTTGTTAGTATATTGTTGTTGGACACATATGCTTTGTAAGTCATCTCGTGATTATATTGTATTATCCCACATTCATGGGGAGTAATAGTTTTTTAGCTTAGACTTAATATATAAGTACGCGTTGAGGCCAATGAAGGCATCCACGAGTTATTTGTATTGAACTTGCTCAAAGGAGGTTTCCCCCTCGAAGTGGTGTATGATCAATAAATCCCTTCTGTGTTCTGTTATTACTGATATATCATGCATTTTCATCATTTAATTGCAATAGGTTCCCCACACAACGATTATATGGGCTGACATTGATCGGTACTCTAATGATGATGATCACACTGAGGCTCGAGATGATTGCAATAATCTTGTAAATTTGAGATTTGTTGAAGTAGACTTAGGCATATAATTGTATATTCATATTGATTGCCAAAATATCAACTATAAATTTTATCATAATGGAGTATTGAAGATTAGCAATCAACAAGATCGCTCGAGAATCCATTAATCCATTCCACTATCCTCTCGGTAAGCGAAACAAAAACAGGATCCACCATTGCAATCCAGCTTTATGAACACATCTCCATTCTACAAATACATGGCATTATCTTCCCTATCAATTCCATAATTTAAATTTACCGCAATCTCAACACTGGAAAAAGTAGAAAAAATAATGAAAAAAATTACACCAAAGTGGGATTTGTGTTCTGGTTATTTCTTGAATTCCAAAGGGGTGGCATCAAATGCAACTTTGTATCGCCCTCAACATCATGATGCTAATCAAATATTTCATTGTGAAGAGGCTTCCTATGACACTTGGGAGCAAGAGATTTGAAATGATATTTAATCTGCTCTGTTGTCCTCCCATTCTTGTTGTGCCTTTGAAATCTAGTCCCTCTTGATCAGCTTTTGCATTCCCAATTCGCCATTCTTTTATGATCTATAAATCTCTTATTTTATCCCAAACCTGCTGCAATGACCAAAAACCTAAAGTGAAACCTAAAAAAAAATCTAATTTTTGTGTGCTACTTACCATTCATGCTCACTTGTAATCACCATATATGCATGCTTCACCTACTTGTTATCACTTAATTCTTCTATTAAAACATATTGTCTTCCCCACAAACACCCGTTATCAATGCATCATCTACGAGTTATCCATTCATCAACTACCATCTATTTTTTATATTCTTTTTTTATATAATTGTTTATTTCGAACTACTAGTTATCCATTGATCAACTACTAGTTATCTATGCATCAACTAACATTTATAACTTATATTTATCTTTTCTATAATTGTTTATTTTGAATTTTGAACGATTATTATTATTATTATTTAAAAATAATAGACTCAGCTACATTGTCTTTGTGAACGTAATTTAACAACCTCTACTTAAAGGTTCAATCGTTGAATATTTTGAAAGAGCCAAACTTACAACATCATAAAGAAAACAACACAGAAAACAATAGAGACAATTTTATTCAATACAGGAAAAACATAAAATTATTATTTATCTCCCTTGATCAAAAGGCAACAGAATTACTTTCTTATATACTGATTACATTGCTTAGAAAACTAATTAAAGTATTCAATCTTTACATGTCGTAAAGTTATCTATATATTTATGTCGAATTCTGCAAATTTATTTTATTCTTCACATGCATTAGTATGTAGTGAATTTTGCTACTAATTATTTAACAAACACATGCAAGCTAAAAATAAAATAGACATTGTCAATGATTCTGCACAGCATCAGCTATCAACATACTCCCCTTTGATGTTGAGAGGGCTCACAATAAGATCTTTGAGATTTAAAAACTAGACCTTTCAAACTTCCTTAGTGAATATGTCTATTAGTTGTTTTTGAGTGTTGATCTATTTCAATTCCACTTTCTTCTTTTGAACCAAATGTCGAATAAAATGATACTTAATGTCAAAAAAAAAAATCATGCTATGGTGTACTGGATTCCTGGCTGATTTGATGGCACTCATATTATCACAAAAAATTAATGTAGGTTGAATTTGTTTCTCTACAATTTATTCTAGAAATTTTCTAATCCATAATGCTTGTATACTTGTTGAGGTGATTGCAACATACTCTGCTTCTATAGAATAAAGAGAAACTATACTTTGCTTCTTTGAGCTCCAAGTGATCAAACTAAAACCAAAAGAAAAGCAACTACCAGATGTAGATTTTCGGTCATACAAACCACCCCCCTAATCAAAATCAATGAATCCAACCAATTCAAAACACTTAGAAGTGTAGTAATGAATGCCAAAATTTAGAGTGCCTTTCACATACCTCAGAATTCTTTTAGTTTCCTTCATATACATTTCAGATGGCTTTGTCATATACCTAGAAACAAGTGAAACTGAATAAGCAATATCAGGCCCTATGTGGGTTAGAAACATTAAGATTCCAACAATACTTTTGTAATTTGTCTCATCATCTATTTCAAAACCATCATCTTTACACAAGACAACTCCATGAGCAATTGGAGTGTGATCTGGTTTGCAATCAACCATTACAAATTTCTTTAACATATTGTTTGCATACTTTGTCTAACAAATACAAATTTCATCTTCACTTTGATAAAATTCCATTCCAAGAAAATATTGCATGAGGTTTAAATCTTTCATCTCAAACTCACTCATCATAGCAAATTTGAATTCATCCTTCATCTTAGAACTGCTACCCATATACAACAAAGCATCAACATATAAACTCACAACAAGAATATCATTACCTTCTTGTATGTAGTAAAGGGTAGGTTCACTCTTACTTCCCTTGAATCCATTATCATGAAAATATCCATCAATCCTGGCATACTAGGCTCTTGGTGCTTGCTTTAGGCCATATGAAGCCTTCTTCAACTTGTATACTTGATGTTCTTTTCTTTACACTTCGAAACCTCATGCTTGCTCCACAAATATTTCCTCTTCTAAGTACCCATTCAAGAAGGCACTTTTCACATCCATGTGATGAACTCTCCATTTCTTTTGAGATGCCAGTGAAATCAACATTCTGGTAGTCTCTTGAGGATTAGCAAGCAGCGAGATCGCTTAACAATCCATTAATCCATTCCACTATCCTCTTGGTAAGCGAAACGGAAATAGGATCCACCATTGCAATCTAGCTTTATGAACGCATCTCCATTGTACAAATACATGGCATTATCTTCCCTTTCAATTCCATAACTTAAATTTACCACAATCTCAACACAGGAAAAAGGAGAAAAAATAATGAAAAAAATTACACCAAAGTGGGATTTGAGTTCTGGTTATTTCTTGAATTCCAAAGGGGTGGCATCAAATGCATCTTTGAATCGTCCTCAACATCATGATGCTAATCAAATCTTTCATTGCGAAGAGGCATCCTATGACACTTGGGAGAAAGAGATTTGAAAGTATATTTAATATGCTCTGCTATCTGCCCATTCCTATTGTGCCTTTGAAATTTAGTCCCTCTTGATCAGCTTTTGCATTCCCAATTCTCCTTTCTTTATGATCTATAAATCTCTTATTTTATCCCAAACCTTCTGCAATGACCAAAAACCTAAAGTGAAACCTAAACAAAAATCTAATTTTTGTGTGCTACTTACTCTGCATGCTCACTTGTAATCACCATATATGCATGCTTCAGCTACTTGTTATCACTTAATTCTTTTATTTAAACATATTATCTTCCCCACAACTACCCATTATCAATGCATCATCTACGAGTTATCCATTCATCAGCTACCATCTAGTTTTTTTATTCTTTTTTTATATAATTGTTTATTTCGAACTGCTAGTTATCCATTGATCAATTACTAGTTATCTATGCATCAACTAACAGTTATTACTTATATTTATTTTTTCTATAATTGTTTATTTTGAATTTTGAACGATTATTATTATTATTATTTAAAAATAATAGACTCAGTTACATTGTCTTTGTGAACGTAATTTAACAACCTCTACTTAAAAGGTTCAATGTCTAAATATTTTGAAAGAGACAAACTTACAACAGCATAAAGAAAACAACACAGAAATCAATAGAGACAATTTTATTCAATACAGGAAAAACATAAAATTATTATTTATCTCCCTTGATCAAAAGGCTGCAGAATTACTTTCTTATATACTGATTACATTCCATAGAAAACTAATCAAACTATTCAATCTTTACATGTCGTAAAGTTATCTGTATATTTATGTCGAATTCTGCAAATTTATTTTATTCTTCACATGCATTAGTATGTAGTGAATTTTGCTACTAATTATTTAACAAACACATGCAAGCTAAAAATAAAATAGACACTATCAATGATTCTGCACAGCATCAGCTATCAACATACTCCCCCTTGATGCTAAGAGGGCTCACAATAAGATCTTTGAGATTTAAAAAATGGACCTTTGAAACTGCCTTAGTGAAGATGTCTACTAGTTGTTTTTGAGTGTTGATCTATTTCAATTCCACTTTCTTCTTTTGTACCAAATCTCGAATAAAATGATACTTAATGTCAAAAAAAAAATTCCTGCTATGGTGTATTGGATTCTTGGCCGATTTGATGGCACTCATATTATCACAAAAAATTAATGTAGGTTGAATTTGTTTCTCTACAATTTTTTCTATAAATTTTCTAAGCCATAATGCTTGTATACTTGTTGAGGTGATTGCGACATAATCTGCTTCTATAGAAGAAAGAGAAACTATACTTTGCTTCTTTGAGCTCCAAGTGATCAAACCAAAACCAATAGAAAAGCAACTACCAAATGTAGATTTCCGGTTATACAAACTACCCCCCTAATCAAAATCAATGAATCCAACCAATTCAAAACACTTAGAAGTGTAGTAATGAATGCCAAAATTTAGAGTGCCTTTCACATACCTTAGAATTCTTTGAGTTTCCTTCATATGCATTTCAGATGGCTTTTTCATATACCTGGAAACAAGTGAAACTTAATAAGCAATATCAGGCCCTATGTGGGTTAGAAACATTAAGATTCCAACAATACTTCTGTAATTTGTCTCATCATCTATTTCAGCACCATCACCTTTACAGAAGACAACTCCATGAGCAATTGCAGTGTGATCTGGTTTGCAATCAACCATTACAAATTTCTTTAACATATCCTTTGCATACTTTGTCTAACAAATACAGATTTCATCTTCACTTTGATAAACTTCCATTCCAAGAAAATATTGCATGAGGTTTAAATATTTCATCTCAAACTCACTCATCATAGCAAATTTGAATTATTCCTTCATCTTAGAACTGCTACCCATATACAACAAAGCATCAACATATAAACTCACAATAAGAATATCATTACCTTCTTGTATGTAGTAAAGGGTAGGTTCACTCTAACTTCCCTTGAATCCATTATCATGAAAATATCCATCAATCTTGGCATACTAGGTTCTTGGTGCTTGCTTTAGGCCATACGAAGCCTTCTTCAACTTGTATACTTGATGTTCTTTTCCTTGCACTTCAAAACCTCGTGCTTGTTCCACAAATATTTCCTCTTCTAAGTACCCATTCAAGAAGGCACTTTTCACATCCATGTGATGAATTCTCCATTTCTTTTGAGATGCCAGTGAAATCAACATTCCGGTAGTCTCTTGTATTGATACTAGTGCAAATGTCTCTTCATAATCAATCCCATACCTATATATGAATCCCTTAGCATCTAATAGTGCTTTGTGTCTTCCAATAGTCCCATCACTATTATACTTTGTCTTGTAAACCCATTTAGTACCAAATTTGTTCTTGTCATGTGGAAGATCTGTAAGCTCCCAAGTTTCATTCTTATCTATTGAATCTATCTCTTCTTGCATAGCTTGCACCCAAACCTCATTAGTAGAAGCTTCTTCAAAACTTAATGGTTCAAAATAAACTTGTGAAAATAAAGAAAAATTTACAATCTCACCTCTTGGATTTTCTTCATGTACCAGACTTGTACTTCTCTAATAAATGTCATTTAAGATTCTCACCATCCTTGCAAGACTTGGTATTGAATCTTGAGAACTAGATGAGGGGCTACTTGGTGGATTTGTAGCATTTGGAACCGAAACATTAGTGGGATTCTCATTATTAATATCATCAATAATATCACCGTCCAAACCAGATTTTGACTTCTGAACATGGTCTTTTTTATGACCATAAACTCCCCCTTCATAAAAAATCACATCTCTTGACACAACAATGCTATAGGTGAGAGGATTATACAACTTGTAAGCCTTACTTTGCTCACTATATCCAACAAAAATGCATGGTTCACTTTTTGGATCTAATTTTTGTCTCTTTTGATCAGCTTCATGAACATAGGCTAAACAACCAAAAAAAATGAAATGATTAACATTAGGTTTTTTCTCATACCAGGCTTCATAAGGAGTCATCATGTGAAGTGCACAAGTGGGACTTCAGTTGAGAATGTACACTGTTGAAGCAACTGCATCACCCCAAAAGGAATTGTTTAATCCTTTGGTATGTAACATACTCCTTTCCATTTCCACCACTGTACGGTTCTTCCTTTCAGCTATCCCATTTTGTTGAGGTGTGTAAGAAGTGGTGAATTGTCTTCTAATTCCATTCATATCAAAAAAATTATGAAAATATCTTGAACAAAATTCTCCTCCACGATCAGTCCTTAAGCACTTTATTTTGTAACAACTTTCAGTTTCCACAAGAGCTTTAAACCTCTTCAATGTATCAAATGCTTTACCCTTTATCTTGAAAACATAAACCAAACACATTCATGAGTAATCATTAATAAAACTAATAAAATATGATGACTTACCCAAACTCTTTGTCTGCATAGGACCACAAATATCATAATGAACTAGTTGAAGTGGATAATGGGCCCTGCATGCCTTGCCTCTAGGAAATTTCTCTCTTGCATGTTTTCCTTTAGCAAAGCCTTCAAAAACCTCCTTGTGCTCTTCAACCTTAGGAAAACCATAAACTATTTCTTTTAATGTTAGAAGATTCAAACTATGAAACTTCAAATGGACATACCTGAGATGCCACAATCAACCTTTGTCGTCATATTCCATATTAACAAGGTTGATGCTATTTACTCCAAACTAACTCAATGGGAACATCTGATTCTTTGACATAGAGACAACTGTAACCACCCTATTGCCTTGATTCTTATCATAAATTGTCCATTGTCTATCATCAAACACTAAGTTCTGTAATTATTTTCACACAATTGCCCAACACTTCATAAATTATGCTTTAACTGTGGAGTGTAAAAATCATCTTTACCACTTTTCATACCTTCTTTAGTATGGACTGCCATATCTCTTTTTGGAGAAACCTGTAAGGTTTTTTCGTCACCAAGTTTGATATTAGATTTCATCCATTGTAGAGAAGAGCTTGAAATTTCTTGGCATGTGGTTAGAATAGCCTAAATCAAAATACCAAACATCTTTAACAGTATTTTAAGTTTTTCCATAAGATAAAAATATTGTTTTTAGAGAAGCATCATCATCCTCTTGAGCATAACAAACACTTTATTTTCTTTTAATCTACAATCCCTTTCAAAATGAACATACCTTTGACAATGATAACAATGGATGTTTCTTTTATCAAATCTGCCTCTACCTCTTCCTTTGAAACCACCTATTTTTTCTCCATCTCCTCTTGAAAAAATTTGATTATGACCTTTACCTTGGACTTGGTTTCTTTTGGAACTAGAACTAGCATCTTCATTCTTTGTAGTTCGTGGCTTTGTGGAAAAAAAATTCTCATCAATTTATGCAAATGAATCTCTCACTCTGTCTTCATGAGAAATAAGAGGTCCAACTAGGTGATCAAAGTGAAGGTTAGTTAAATCATTGCTTTCTTCAATGACTATAGCAACATGGTTCCATCTTGGTGTTAGAGACCTCAACATCTTTTTAATCACAACTTGTTTGTCAATAGTTTCTCCTGGAGTATCCAATTTATTTAGAACATCATTTACTCCTAAACAATAATCATTCACCTTATCACCTTCTTGCATCTTCAACTTCTCAAATTTTGTCCTCAATGTCTACAACTTGATAACTTTAACTTGATCACTACCTTGGTAAGCTTCATGTAGAGTCTTCGAGGCATTCTTATGTGACTTTGCTCCTCCAATTCTTGGAAATAGGCTCTTATCTAGAGCTATTTGAATATGAAATAAATCCTGGCAATTCTTCTTGTTAGCTTCTCTCTTAATTGTTCTATCATTGGTTGTAAGGGTGTTCCAATCAACTTGCTCTTCATAACCCGATTCTACAATATCCCACAAATATTTTCATATCAAAAAGGTTTTCATCTTGATGTACCAATAATCATAATCACTTCCATTAAATTCTAGAATGGGCGAAGAGTTAGAATTTGACATTATGAACTTAATCCAAACAAAAATACCTACTTTGATACCAAATGAAGATTATGAAAGAGCCAAACTTGCAACAGCATAAAGAAAACAACATAGAGAAGAATTTTATTCAACACGAGCAAAAAAAAATTGTATTATTTATCTCTCTTGATCAAAAAGTTGCAGAATTACTTTTTTATATACTGATTATATTGCATAGAAAACTAATTAAAGTATTCAATCATAAAACTTTGCAAATTTATTTAATTCTTCACATGTATTAGTATGAAGTGAAATTTGCTACTAATTATTTAATGCAAGCTGAAAATAAAATAGACACCATCAGTGATTCTACACAGCATAAGTTATCAACAATCTTTTATCAATGATACTACACAGCATCAGTTATCAACAATCTTTTCAGAAAAGTCCTCGTATCCTCGATCTTTGAAAGTGACCACTCCATTGGATCTTAAAAATGTTCCCGCAACATTAAAAAAAAGCCGGGCCCAAGTTACATTTGTCACTACCAATTAGAAAATAGAGTTAGCTGTTTTGTTAAACCATGGTTTAGGAATTTGAATTAAGTTATCATGAATATCAAAACAAATTTTAAAAGTTTCCCTTTCACGGTAATATGGGTACTTTTCCCTTTTTCTTCGACGTTGAGGGTAATAATCATGTTTAATAAACAATTCAGATTAGGATAAAGAAAATGTTAAATGTAATAAGGAAATTTTGTGAATCAATTACTTCTGTTTTACTAGTAAAATTTTTTATTAATCAATTACTTCTGTTTTAATAGTAAAACTCTTTATTAAGTAATAAATGCAAAATGGAAAGACTAAGGTTAAAAAGAAAATTCATTGAGTTTTCTATTTTAAAAATATCTAAAATAAATTTATGTGTTCTTTTTAAAATGTATTTGTGTTTTTTTTTAAACAAACTTCGGAAACAAGCTTCCAGTTTTCATTTTGAGGTTACCATAATATGAAAATTATTTAAATATATTGTAACGATATGAATTGCAGCAATTATTTTAGTTTCGTTGACCATGAATGTAGAGATGTTGTATTCGCTAAAAGTTTGTCGAAATCAACTGTGACAATGGGCTGTGATAATGGGCTGTGATAATTAGCTGTAATATTAATGAATATAAGCTGTTTCCATAAAATTGCTTGAAACCAATGGTAACAATAATGAGTTTCAGCAGCTGTAATAATAGCAATGCTTAAAATATTATTACAATGCTTGAAACCAGCAACAATAATAATGAATTTCAACAGCTGTAATAATAACAATAATAATGAAATTTTCAGCAGCTGTAAGATTTTATAGATAGCTTGTAGAATAAACGCTTGCATTAAGCCATGTTTGAGCATTTAATGATTCAATTGCATAAAGCGTGATTGCTTGAAACTACAACAAGTGTTTCCCATTGCATACCGTAAAAGAAAGTTAAAAACCTTGATGCACAAACAAGCAAGAGGCTTTCTACACAAAACATTGGAAACATCGTTAAAATTAATAAGTTGCCTTCATCAAATATTCGACCAACAGAGTCGATAGAATTATGTTTACTTTTAACGTAAGGCCAAAAGCTGGGAAGAATTCCAATGTAGCCCGGCTTATTTTCAAATCTTTAACATTTGTTTCAAGGCAAGCAATCATGCAATCATGATGGGGATTTCATTGTTGCTTGTCCTCTTCACATGAAGTGAGAAGGAGAGCATAAATTTTAAGAATATGAGAGTTTATAGTCATTTCTCACATCTATAAGATCTTTAGTATAATGAGGGGGTTAGTATAATGAGGGGGATTTTATTGTTGCTTGTCCTCCTTCACGTGTTGTGAGAAAGAGAGTAGAAATTTTAAAAATAGGAGGGTTTATTGTCATTCCTTACATCTATAAGATTTTTTAGTATTTCTTTTAAAATAGAGATAAAAATAATCTTTCGATTCTTGTGATTAGTTTCCTTGCATAGAATTAATTATATAAAATTATTTATAAAAAAAATCATCCTACAACTAAAAATCCCGAAAAAGAAAGTGTTAAAAATTAGAGTGGATTTATGATCTATCATTCAACTCCTTATTATGGTTAGAATCATTGTAGAGAAGCTTAGCAACCATAAAAACAAACTGATGTATTGTTCATGATGAATTTACATGGTAATGCTCATAATAAGAGGATCACTCTTATTAATTTTTGGTTCTCAAGGTTTCTAGCATTATGGTGGTGCTCATCATGACGAGAAAAGAAACTCAAAATTTTGGGGAAGTGGTAGACGTGCCAACATGATCTTTTTTTATAATTAGTTTTCCATATTCAATCCAAATATGGTAGTTCGAATTGTGGGCATGTTTAGTTAAAGAAGATTTTTGTGTTGAGTTGAAAACTCTTGCAGTAAGGTTGTATGAGAAAGTTCTTAGCATGTTTAGGAACACTTCTAGGGTGTTTAGTTATTAGCATGCTTAGAAACATTTAGGATTAAACATGAGAAATTAATTGCAATATTGGAGTTAAGTGAAGTTGCCCCTTCTATTTTACCTTTTCTGGAATATAGATCAACAAATTAGAGGGTTGTTTGGAAGAAGTGGGATGGTTGGCATCACTAGAATTGGTGTAGTCACCATCCTTCACCATCCTTCTTCTTTATGCCGATGATATTATTCATATGGCAAGGAGTCCCTATGATCTCCATTAGCAACTAAAAATTCTCAATCATTTTTGCTCAAAGAGTATGATTATTAATAAATTGAAAAAATAAAGGTTATGATAATGAAATCCAAAAATATCACTGGTGATAATTTCTTGTTTAACAATAGTGGTTTAGAGGAAGTGACTTCATACAAATATATTAGAATTGATCTTCATCACAAACTTATTATGGGCTTGAAAATAGTTGAAATCAATGAACCTTTGGCAATTCACTCTATCATATTTCAGAGAGTATTTCTCCACATTTAGAGCATGGTTATGACCAGGTACTTATGTACAAAAACAAGAAGAAAAAAAGAGTGGAAAACAAAATACTTTCTAAGGTTGCTTAAAATTCCAATCAAATCCACTTGCCATTAGATGGTAAAACTTGACTAAATCATTGATGAATCAAAAAAAACCCACTATACAAAATAAACAAAAATAGTATTCAACTTTTATGAGAAATTGTGGTTCCATAGAGAATTAGAGAATACAATTATTTAATAAGACTGAAAACCTAAAAAAGAAAATCAACTTGTTGAACAATGGGTAAAAAATGGATCAAAAGACTTATCATCTATGTAAAATATTATTTCTTTAAAATATCATGGACACACATTAAATTATAAATTCAAAACAAAATATCATGGACACAAATTAAATTATAAATTCAAAATATTTGTTAAAATATATTAACTTTTTATTCATTCCAATAAAGAAAATTTTAAAATACTTTTCATAAATTAATCATATAATAAATAATTTTTTTTATAATAAAAAATCAATCAATTTATGAATTGTTGAGCATACCTTTAATAACAAAATTCGTCGACCTTTATCATGAAAATTAATTTATGTTTGGGGCGCCATGAGACACTTGGAAATGGTGTTATCCTCTCTTAGGTTGCTTGGGCGGTGTTCAACTGCCGGTGCCCGCCACTTCTCAGATGTCAACGTCCGTGTACTAAGTTTGTATTTTCATCTGTTGCAACTCAACTGAATGCCTAACTCCACCAACTTTAACCTTTTCTAACAACTTCAACGTAGACTAATCAGTTAACTGACTTCAATTGAATTGGTAATTTACATATATAAATAGATCCATCCCTATTTTCTTCTCTCAAATCAGTCGAGACTTTACATGCTTTCTGAAGTTTGAAGCTGAAATCAACGTAGTGCATTGTAAAACTAATACGTTGGTTCCCTGTTCTGCCATTGGATATACACAGCGGTTGAGTCAAGATGCATTGGAAGTGTTTAATCGAAATGTCTCACCCAAGTTTTTTTTTATTATCGTATGGCTGACGTGGTTGACAGCTATGGCCTCCGCAAAGATACGCAGCGAGACATTCGTTGTCTGTCTTCTTACCTTCATCATTTTCCATTTTATATACTTGAATTATATGCATTTCAGATACGGAATTTGAAAATTTATTAATTAGCAATGCAAGCATTTTAGATTTTTGCACTAAGATATTTGTCAATCTTTTGATAGCTGATAATTTGACTATATACAAATGACTATTCTTTGATTGTTACGATAATGATTTGGAGAGGTTTATTGAACGTTCAGATTCAATCTACATCTGTTAAGAGGCTATGTGGGACGCACAATATAATCACCGTTAACGGTCAGTTTCCAGGTCCAACTCTCCATGTTAGGAACGGAGACACTCTAATCCTTAAAGTGTACAATAAGGCCCAATATAATGCTACAATTCACTGGTACGTCAAGACTAGAGCACATTGATATCAATGAATTTTAATGTCGTGCAGTTGTAGAGGCCAGTTTCTCTGCATCTACAGGTCAAAGAGATACTGGGCAGTTTCAATTACAGCTAATGAACGAGAAAGTGATTATATTGTATTTGCAGGCACGGAGTGCGCCAATTCCGCACTGGGTGGGCGATGGACCAGAATTTATAACCCAATGCCCCATTCGCCCAGGCATTCGCCCAGGGGGGAGTTACACATATAGATTCAACATCACTGGTCAAGAAGGGACTCTCTGGTGGCATGCCCACAGTTCATGGCTTCGAGCTACTGTCTATGGAGCCTTGATCATCTCTCCCAGCACGGAAGCCACCTATCCCTTCACTAAACCCCATGGCCAGGTTCCCATTCTTCTAGGTATGCTACCACTATTTCTATTCTGTATGATCCCCAATTAGCAGTATTCAATTGTGCTTGATTTTAACACGATGCAAGTATTAGGTTCTCTTTGCTTTCTCAGGAGAATGGTGGAATAGGAATCCTATCGATGTTGTGAACCAAGCAACCCGAACAGGAGCTGCACCCAACGTTTCAGATGCGTTTACTATAAATGGACAACCAGGAGACCTGTACCAATGTTCAAGATCAGGTACATTTCTTGCTGCATTAATGCATCCACAGACTAAAATTCTTCACTGAATGGCAAATCTGATTCAGTGTATCTAGAGATCTAGGCTAATGATCAATGATCGATACAGATACCTTTCGAGTTTCAGTGAAGAGTGGGGAAACAAAGCTTATACGGGTGATCAATGCTGCACTCAATACCGACCTATTTTTCTCGGTAGGTAGCCACAAAATGACTGTCGTGGCTGTCGATGCTTTGTATACAAAACCCTTTCAGACCAAAGTTCTGATGCTCGGCCCCGGGCAGACAACAGACGTACATGTTACTGCCGATCAAGGTACAGGTAGATATTACATGGCTGCTCGAGCATATTCGAGTGGCGAAGGAGTTCCCTTCGATAACACCACTACCGTTGCCATTTTAGAATACAAGGCAAGCTCTAGCAGCACGTCAGGTCCAAGCATGCCTAATCTTCCATTTTATAACGATACACAAACTGCGACTAGCTTCGTTAATGGTCTTAGAAGCTTGGGCTCACACAAGCACCCAGTGTTCGTTCCTCAGAGCGTGGGCGAGAATCTGTTCTACACAGTGGGTCTAGGATTGATCAAGTGTCCAGGACAGTCTTGTGGAGGTCCCAACGGATCAAGATTTGCAGCGAGTATGAATAACATGTCATTTGTGCTGCCAACGACTTCTTCAATCTTTCAAGCTCAGCATCACTACTACATAGAGGGGTATTAAGACAATATTTGAGACATTAATTGCCAACGACTTCTTCAATTTTTCAAGCTTAGCATCACTACTACACAGGGGTATTAAGACAATATTTGAGACATTAATTGTGTAAATTGTCTCAAATTAAGACAAAAGAAAAATTGTGTATTATCTTAAATATTATCTTTAAGCGAGTGTCTTAAACTATTGTCTTAATTTAAGACAATAGTTTAAGACAATAATTAAGACAATAGTTTAAGACACTCACTTAAAGACAATATTTAAGACAATACAGAAATTTTTCTTTTGTTTTAAGTTGAGACAATTTACACAAATATTGTCTTAATATCTCCTCTATGTACTAGTGATAGCATGAAATCGAACCACCAATCTCCTGCATAATGCATATGCTTTACCATTGAGCTAGTACCCTGCAACTTCATATACAAGAAGAATATTTGTATTTTTTAGAGTTTTTTTAAAGCAATGAGCTCAAGAAGCATTAAATGCTCACTGTATTTCACTCATTCATATGTAGTTATCATAGAAATTGCAATTATTATTTGTGTTCCAATAATTCTTTATCTCATTGTATGTTTGTCGTGGAAATTTGCTTGTGATCAAAGACCACATGCAACATACATAAATAAATCAGTATTTGTGCTTGTATGCATGGCCAAAATGTGATTGTAATGATTGTAATCAAATCCATTTTTCGTTCTTTTTACCCAGCATAAAAAGAAGCTTGATAATGATCTCATCTTCTTTTTGGCTTAAATCGCCCCGTTTGAGGTTAGGATGAGGATAGGTGATCCATCTAATTATGAGTTTTTTTGAATTAATGTGAAATGATAATGAAGCAATCATGTATTTGGTTTGAGTTTTTCAATATTTACACTACACGTGTTTATATCTTAGTATTTGGGGGGAATACTATCTATGTTTTTTCTAAATTGAAGAGGATGTGATAAGTGTACTTTCCATATTGATTTTATGGGCTTCTTTCAAAATTAGTAGCTGATGCATGGATAACTCTTACTCATGCATGGATAAGAGGTAGTGATAACCAACCCATTTAACTAAAAAAGGTAACAAGTAGCTTAGGCATAAACAATAGGTGATTACAAGTAAACATGAAGAACAAATAATAGATAACTTGTTCATGACACTTAGCTTGTGACCCATCCATTCACTAACCACAAGTTAATCTACTTAAAATTCCACAAAAAAACGTGCAAAGCATTTTATTCACTAAATTATCTTTTAAAACATGCACAATCCAATCAAGGCTTCACTGATATACGAAAGTGTTGAAGTGACAGTTCCTTTCCCTATGTCTACAACAGCATCACACTATTAGGTACTATCTTCACTTTAAGATATTACGGTAAAAGTGGAATAAAATGGACTTGTTGCCACGGAAATTCAGTTCCCTCACAATATTAATAGTATAGCAACTCTATTAATATCATTATGGGATTACTAGTACCTATACAAGCCAACATTCTATAATTCAATACCTGTAGTTCGTGGTTTACCTATGGGAAAAGAGCCAACTAGATAGTGCTGATAATACAAATGGGATTGATACAGAGAATACATGTATGTACGAGCTTATATTAGGTCTATACAATGCTGTAATATACAATACTAATGAAGTATGAGTGCCATTGATCTCACATTAAAAAAAAGGTAGTACAAAGCGTAGCAACTTGAAGAAAATTAGCAACTTGAAGAAAATTAGGTAACTACAGTCATCATATTCAATCTATTATGGAAATAAGGGTATGTGAAACAGTGAATCCATATTTTATTAGGAACCAACTAAATCGTATAGATTAGACATACAAGACAAGCCATACGTATATGATTTGAATACTATGGGCTTTATAGTTGCTTGAGTGATAGTGTTGGTTTGGTTACTTCCTATGGGAGATGCCTATTGGAGTTGAATGAGTCAAACGATCTTTAAATCTTGAATGGGATCTCCTTTATAGACTCTAGTGTCTTCACTATAAGTATTAAATACACTATTCAGGGCTAGATATAGCCTATGATCATTTGATAATCTTGAAGCTATCTTCAACTACTGGTGTCTTGGAATTTACAAACTGTAATGAAAATACATATAAAAGATCATCAAATACATTATATAAAGTGAAAATAAGAAGACACAGAGTCACACAACAAAATATTGTGATTTACCTTAAATAATAGTTCTTGGATTTTTGCATGAATATCTACATATATCCATATTCAGATCTGCGTACCAAACTCCAATCTTGTGACTGAAATAGAAAATTCTTGGAAGTCAGTAGCCAGAATTGTGTTTCCAAAACTATAGTGGACAAAAGACATTACTCGCTTTTTTTTAAAACTTATCCAGAGAGAATCGTCCTGTCCCGATCACAAAGTGCACGGGAGCGCTATATTGATGTATATTATTATACATATCCACTCCATTCATACCTTTTGTTGGAATTAATCTTCATGCTTTTTTAAATACAGAGCATGTACGCTCGTAGTTGTGAACATGACCCCATAACACCAGGTCGACTTGCTAACATTCAGAAATTACATGGCAGGTTTGGCTGATCACAAGATAAAATATTTAGTTGTGATGCATATATTTCTTACCAATAATTTATAAGTTCGCTACTGTCAAAAGTTTGTGCCTTCACCTGGAATTTCATGAGAAGATCTTTGTGCTTGCTGTAGCAGGAAGGTCGGATTTGACATTAACATCCCGTAAGCTTCCCATTGTAATACCGCCCCTCACACTGCAACTATGAACAAAGGGTTTGTACTTTTGGGGTTGGTCAAATGTTTTCACAATGGACCAAACCTGCAGATAAAACATGGGATGAGTTTCCGTTATCAGAAAGAACACATAACTGTTACAGGAACAAATAAGCTACCAACTGAGATGTAGAATTGCTACATATAGACGGTGTCTGACGAGTCCCAATCCAATGAGCAGGGCTTAAATCCTATTTTAACCTTTTAAGACAAAACCAAAGTGCCACAATACACTATTCATGAGTCAGTGGGTCTGTATTGTTTCTATGTTGAGAAGAAGTTGGAGACACTGAGTCCCGAACCCTTTGAAAGTTAGTGGATTCCTTAAATTTTGTGGCTAGTTCACTGGTGGGATGATGTACACGTGTGTGGATATCAAATCCCACAACAACATGCTCCCATTCAGATATGCTGAAAATATTAAAATTGTTTTACATAACGGGTTTTTTTTCTTATAAGACAAAAATTGTTTTATATACAAACAATCAATATGGACAATTGAATATCATATAGGTTTTAAAATATATTTGTAACTGTGAAATTACATGTTTTTGTATTTATATTGTATTTATAAGATTAATATTTTTTGTATTTATAAGATAAATATTAAGCAAACAAAATGCATCCGCAGACAAATAATATGTATGACACTGCTACAATGTGTATATTGACTGTCTAAAAATTATTTTGCAGAATCTGCTGAGTTGAAAATAAGTGATGATGAAATATCTCTTTTGTGTCAATATTTATAAGATAGAAATTATAATGCAGGGTCTGCTTGAAGTCAATGATGATCAAGTATCTCTTTTGGCTTCGGAAATAGATGGAATTCCAATCTGGTTTTTTTAATTGAATCCCTTCTATGTCGATGTACCTGTGACGCATATATAGCAATGTGAAAGAACACAATTTTGGTTGTTTCTCTTAAATATAACAAAGAGCAGTGGTGGGGTTTTGTAGGCTTGCGGATGCAGTTGTAGAGGCTAGCGATGGAAGTGTATATTTTAGGATGCTAGCACCAAATTTGGATATGGTAGATTTGTTCAAGAAATTTTGGAAGCAAAACCCTATGGCAGGCTTCTGAAATATGATCCTATAAAAAGTAAGACGACGATATTGATTGATGGTCTTGGGTTTGCTAATGGAGTTTCTCTTTCATCAATGGAAGATTACAGTGTCATCTGCGAGACATAGAGGTAAGTAGATATTATATGTACACCAACAATATAGTGTTTATCAAGTAACGAGAGATCAAAATCTGTGTGAGAATATCATGCATACATATAGATAAAGAAGATAGATTGTTACTATTTCAATAAATAACAACGAAAGACTACATTGCACATTGCTCAGATTCATATGCCTAAAGCATTGGATCGAAGGGGAGAAGCTTGCAGCTAAAATTTCTTCACTCATTCAACAGATAACGGTCTGCCTAAAATCCTACCAAAGACAATCCTAGCCATAAGCCAAACAGACAAACTGCTGAAATAATGCACAAGCAGCGGAGGAATGACTCCCCGAAGGATCTGCCACAATATCCAAAAGACAATGCTACTTACCCTAAGCCTTTGAAATTCAAACTGAGAACTAGCAATTGATACAAATCCAGACAGAACAGCAGCAGCAGTTGCCTTAAAGCATAGGCTACAACAAATATCATTTGCTACACAGTCAGAAAGTACCAGTATGAACGAAATGGCGAGGAGATAGACTATGATAATAAAAAATTCTTAAGCAGACATTGTGGACCTCCCAAGCGGCAGTGACAACATGGGAACCTAATCAGCATGGAGTTATGCTTGAACCCTGAGCTTCACTAGCTCACAAAAACAAAATCTATAACCAAAAAAATCCAATGACTTCCCCACAAGCATAGCTGGGGTTTTGAGAATACCATGTCTTTCACATTGAGTGAGTGAAATTCAAAATATGTGAACATCAATGGGACCTTTCCAAACCCCTTGAATTTTAAAGACATTGCTCTAGTTAGGATCCAGGTGAAGGTAGAAAGAATCCAAAGACATAACCTGTAAATCACACACAACCTGGAAATGAAATAAAAATACAGATCCAAAGGCAAAACATGAGGACTCTTTCACAAGAGCACTACTCGGTTTCTGACCTTGGTATTACATCACCTCTACTTCAACCAGAGAGGAGACGGCGGCCGCCTTGTTCCACCCAGAAGCGAGGTGCTCTACTACTCGGATGGAGGTGCCCATAGTAACTATACATTTTAGGTTAGCTAAACAATGTTTAAAAAATAAAAAAATAGAAAAATAAAAACCTTGATGCGCTGACTGACGGGAGTAAGAAAGAACAAGGCTTAATGGGTAAAAGACTCACGTTGCTCTCTGCTGCGCTTTTGCATGGGGCTGCTCCCATTCGAGGAAGTAGCAGAGGTGCAACTAGATAAAGCTGAAGAGTCTTTTTCTGCATGATCGTCTCCAAATAGTTTAAGATTGAGAGATCTGGTTCCTTTAATACGCACTTTTTATCATTCTCTGTAAACATTCATCCTTCTGACTGTTTAATTTCTTCATCTTCAGCACATAGCCCTAGAAATCTAGCCATCTGAGACGTAATGGAAGAGAACTATCTTGTAAAATCTTTATGCAAAACCCCAATTTTGTTTCCCTCCTTCAGAATTAAGTTTCTAGTTAAAAAAATAGCAACTAAAAACTAAAAATAATAAAAGCAATATAAATTAGAAAAATCTGTCTTAAAAATTCTAAGAAATTTAAAATCAATCTAAAGCAAAATTTTAAGACAAAATTCAACTTTTGTCTTTAAGAAACGTCTTAAAGATCCCCATCCTGTAGTAGTGCATTTTGGCATGAAAGGAGTATTTACTGTGGACTTCCCAGACAACCCTCCCGTGCAATTTGATTATACTGCACAGAACGTAAGCAGAGGCCTCTGGTCCCCGGTGAAAGGCACAAAGAGTGAAAGTTCTTAACTATAACACAACGGTGCAAGTAATTCTCCAGGGAACGAATATCTTTGCTGGTGAAATCCATCCTATCCATTTCCATGGTTATGACTTTTACATCGTGGGATCAGGGTTTGGTAATTATAATCCAAAAACAGATCCTCAGAAGTTCAACCTGGTGGATCCCCCTATGCGCAACACTGTGAACGTTCCTGTCAACGGCTGGGCTGCCATAAGATTCGTAGCCGATAATCCTGGTATGCAACATCATTCCACTTTCTTTTCGAGTTGTCTCTTATTTTAAATGGCTTGATATTGGTGATTGTGAGATTGTGATTAAATGTATTGCAGGAGCTTGGCTGATGCACCGCCACTTGGACGTGCACATAACATGGGGATTGGCGATGGTTTTTGTGGTGAACAATGGACCTGACTCTCTTTTGAGTCTCGAGTCGCCCCCATTAGATCTTCCGCAATGCTGAGAACAACTGCCATGGATACGATCGACTCTAAACATAGAGGACAATTTTAACATATTTGTCTACTTGTTTCAATCGTTAGGTCAATACTGAAAACCAATAGTTTGTTCAAAGGCGTAAAAAATTCCGGGCATATGCCATTGTTTGTATTCTGATTCAGTGACAAATCAATAGTAATTTTCCGGCATACTAATGCCATTGTTTTTATTCTTCTTCGGTGACAAAGCACAGAAATTTTCCCTCTGTTCCACGTCTGTTGTTCACGGAGTGTCGACAATGTGTATCCAATTACACAAACACCATTTAAACAAACAAAGAGAAAGAGTAGTGTGAATTATAATGATCAATATATGTTATGCTCTTCATCATGGTGGGGTATTATAAAGTAGCTCCCCTCTGAAAAAATTCTATTTTGTAATGAATATCAGCTCATGCTCTTCATGATTGTGTAAGAGTAGTCGTACTATAAAAGTGGTCGTCAATAAATTGCAAGAAAGTTAATTTCCATAGTGAAGATAGAGACAAGCTTAAATGTATAAGGTTTAATATATTTTAATTTCTTCCACCAAACACATGTTGTTTGGCATGTTGTTTCTGCCATGAAGGCAGGACATATATGCATATCAATGGACCACAACATCTAAAGATTTAAGGAGCCCACTTTTGTTCTCAAGGTTTCTAAATAGTTGTAAAGGAGATGAGGTTCATATTTTCTTTTATATTGGCCATGTGCTTCTTGTTTTCGACATATAATAAGTCATGGATTTATTCCAAACATGACCATATAAGCTTTATACAATTTACAACTTATACCTATATAAAATCAATATTTTAAAATTTTTTATTTTGAGATATTTGATTTTTTAAATATCTATAAATATTGATATATAGAAATTTGAAATCTTGACTTGGCTTATGATAGTGGTTGTCAAGATAGATATAACAATTATGATATTTAATTTTATGGATAACATATAACAATTGTGATATTTAATTTTATGGATAATATATGTGAAAGTAATTTATAATTTTTTTAAAATATATTTTAGATTATAAAAGAAGAAATTTAAAAAAAAATCCAAATTCATTTAAACTTTGAAATAATTTTTATATGTAATTATTGATTTTAAACTATCAAATAGAAAATTGCATAAAGTATGTATTCTACTTTTTGATAATTAAGAAGTTGAACCAATTTTTATATATAATTATTGCTTTCAAATAATTAAATAGAAAATTGTATAAAGTATGTCTTCTCTCCATTACTATTCAAATCCCAAATACAATCCTAATTAATTACCAATTTCTCTAGCTTTAAAAAAAATAAAATACATATAAATCAAGACCAACCAATATGTAAAGGTTAGAAACCAAGAAGAAATTCTAGATACTTTTTTCAAAATATTTGCTACTAAATTTGTGCCACATCATCTATTTATATTATCTTCTTTAATATTAATTTAAATCATCTTCTAAAATGTCAAATATGTTGATTTTAATTTTAACAATATACACAATTAAAGGACAACCATGAAAGTAATAAACCAAAAATAAACCATACTATTTTCAAAATATTTTCCATCTTATATGACATCATCTATTATTATCTTCTTAAATACCAATTTAAATTATCTTCTTAAAAGCCAATTTACATAGTATTTTGTTATAAAATGTATTTACTAACAAACCACTTTTTATGTGATTGTTTGATTTGTAAACAACTAATTCCTTTTCAAAATGCAACTATTTATCAATTATAACTATATATATGATGAGTTTTTTTTGAGAAATTATATATATATATGTATATATATATAATTACATAAATTGGTTAATATGTAATCACTTAATTTCTTTTTCAAATAAATTTATTAATAATTATTAAAAAAATGGTTTTAATCTACTTATAAATATACTATATAGTTAACAAGTTATCATTCATTGTTTTTTAGAGGAAAAAAGTATATTTTTTTATTCTAATATCACCGTTCATTACAATCAGATTCATGTTGATGTTCAGATATCACTGTAGTTATAATCATAATCAAAGTTGAAGTTCAGTAGTCAATATTGAAATAACCCAAAAAAGGAAAAACAGAAACAAGTACTAGAGTCTTACGTATCAAAATAACAAAATGTTCAAGGAAGAGAAGCTAATCAACAAAACATGGAAAGTTCCCCATATCTGAGCGGCAATCATCAATAAATTCTTCCCAGAATAAGGTCTCTTCACTTCCCTTCAGAGCTTCCTTTGAGAAAAAATCTGGCAGTCTGTTTTGTTCCCTATAAATATGATTGATTTCTAGTTGTTGAAACTTTTTAAGTTCTTCTTTAATTCCATGGCACCACAGAAGAAGATTGATCACCTGAAGTTTGTATTCAACAAGTGCTCATTTAATAGTAACTCTTGAATCTCCAAAGATTGTCGAAGGACACAATACCAAATTTTGTAGTCATTTTGCATAAGACCCATAATGCAAGCAACTCAGCCTTCATATTAGTTCCATAGCCACAAAATAGTTTGAAACATAAGTAGTGATCACTATTGATCATAAGGACAACACCTGCAGCACACAACCCTTCGTGGGTTGCCCCATCAAAGAAACCAAGTGCTCGTTTTCGAAACATAATTTGTTTAGGATTCCTGGGTTTGTCATTTTTTATGGTTCCTATAGAAAAATCTTTAACCCAAATAAGAATCTGCCTTAATCCATATGTTCGAGAACATTATCGACATCCATATGTTTATTATCATTCATTGTTATATAGAAAATGATCTCATATATAATTTATTACAATTTTTTATCAATATATTTATTTATTAAACAAATAAATTATATATTTTTATTATCTTTTACTTTTTAATATTTAACTTTAATATTTAAATAAAAAATATTTATTTGTTTTATATTTTAAATTAAAAAAATTATAAAATTTATAATTTTTAAAATTTCCATTAAATATTATGATTAATTTCTGAAATTGTATAAATTATCTATTTATTAACTTATTTTAAAAAATATATGCATTAATAATTTTATATTTATTTAATTAATTATCATTAGTATCAGTAAAATATCCATTGTTATAATTCCCCTTAACATACATTTATTTCTTAAACAAATTTAAATATATTTTCATTATCTTTCAATGCTCAAATATAGCAAGAAGATAACAAAGAACATGTTTATGTCTTTGTTTGTATTATTTTCTTTTTATATATCAATATAATATTTTATCTTTTGTTTAATAATTGTTAAAATTAAAAGATATATAAATTTTAAACTAATTAAATTCAAGTACGACATTAGTTTTACACCAATGTTCCATATGATGATGATAGTTTTTAGAAGTCTAAAGGTAAAGGTGAGACGTGCCTTTCATATATATTACAATAATAAATAAATAATAATACTCCCACTAATAAGTGATAATGTTATTTTCATTGCTTTTAAAAAGTTCCTTTATGACATAAAATATGTCTAATCATATATGAAAACACCTACGTTCAGAAATGATATTGTTTCTCACACACCATATTATGTTGATTATTAAGTTGGACATTGCTATATTTTTTAGACACTATTTTTTCAATAGAAAAGAAACTAGATTTTATAAGGTATATCGTTCAATACATCATATAGGTTACAAAACTACCATAAAATGTTCCAATCAAATCAACAAATACAATGCCGCTCACAAGTTAAATATCAAAATAACCTACAATACTAGTAACACAAATAACCATAAGCAAAGTTTGAAACAACTAGTAGAGAATTATACAATTTTAGTTACTCGAAATTTTATATGAAAATTTTTTCATATTGAATTATATGACATAAAAATATACATATTTTTAATTAATAAAGACAAATATTTTTATATTAATAAAAATATAACTAAATACATAAATTATTAATTAATTAAAATATATTTCATATAATTCAAAAGTTAAATTTAATAGTTATGAGTGTAAATTTAATGATGAGGAGCGTTTTTTAATGATTGATTATAAGTATTTCTTATACGAAAAAGTAGTTAAGATAAAAATACTTAATATAATTTTAAGATCATTATGTATATGAAAAATTAATATTACTAAAATAAATTTATAAAATAACTAGGTTTATTAAGAAACCAAGTGTGGTATAATATCAAAAAAAAAATAGTGAAACGAAAACATTTGTAGTATAATTTGTGAAAATAAAAAATTAAATTAATTAAATTAAATGGAGAACATTTTATTTTAAATTAGGATTTAAATTTACAATTTTTTATTATTAATAATCTTTATAACATTTGAAGTATCTAAAAAATATTCAAAATGTGTGTGCTATTAGTAATGCACACACATTCCTTTCTAAACAAGTTTGGTAGCCTCCATGTAATTATGCAATGTTTTAGGGCTCAAAACATACTAGCATAGGAAATCATGCACATTCCTAATGTGTATGCATATGTATTTTATAGTGAGAATGTGTTCCTAAGTGTGCACACAATTCTATCTATATAAACAAGAAAAAAAGGTCGAGTGTTTATTTGTTCATTTAGCCTTTCTTCATTTTTTTATTTGGCCTCCCAAAACCGATGACAACCCCCAATTGGAGTAAATGCAAGCACTTTCCAACTAGGATAATTCACCCATCTTCTATTGCTAAGGATTCACTGTCAGTGCAAGTAAACCTCATTTTTCTTACAAATTTTAAATATTTTACATTTTAAAGATTTGTTTTCTTCTTTTTAAATGTTTTTATTGTTGAATTTATTATTCCACAAAGATGGCATAAATTCTTGATCCAAATGAAAACTAAAACCCTAACCCCCCATAAGACCCAAATATTGAAATAAATCAATGTTTAGATGAGCTGAGAAACTTAATTGGAGAATTTAGAAACATAGGAGAACCATCATGCCTGTGACTAGCCACTTCCCTTGACACCATTGTTGCTTCCATTGGCCATGCACATGGTCAATTACTCAATTACTTGATATATATGACTATAGGGAAAGGATGAGATAATTTTACTTAGTTGGAATTGTGGGGAAGAGGTTAAAAATTAAATATATTCAAATAATTCATTTTCCAGTTGTTCATTAACCCTATAACCAATTAACCACCTGATTTGATAAAGAGGAATTTTTTCATGGATTGGTTCACATTCCAACCATGGAGAGACAACTATATGGATCAATGATTTATGGTATTTTATAAAACACTAGTAGAAAAATGAGTGATAAATGACTAGGCGTCCAAAAAGGTTGGTCACCATGTGAAAATAAATGACTAAACCACCAAAAAAGTTGGTCACCACGGTGTTTTCAAGTGAAATATGACCAAATTTGAGCAATTATAAGTGATTACAACTTAAAATGACTAATTTAGTCATGGGATAAAAAATATAACTGATTTAAGCATGTGATAAAAAATATGACTAGACACTCTATGTTAATAATTATTTAAGATGTCCTAATTATAAAATATTACCTTACATGTCACACACAAATTAAGAGCGTCTATATATAATATAATATAGTATTTTAGCCCGATGGGTTAACTCAAGTTGTTGGGAGCTATGAGTTGTTAGCAGAAGGTCTCAGCGTCAAATCCCTGGGTGGCTATGCATAGATATATAAGAGCATCACTTGATGTCCCGACCGATTTAAGATCCATAATCATAGCTAGTAGGGTGAGGCCCCTTCAGGTGCCCCTCTATGAATTCTTCTTGTGGACGTAGCAACTCCTCTCCGGGGTAGTGAATCAAATTGAAAAAAAACATAATATAGGATTTTATAATTATATATGACATGTTTCTACACATATCTAGATATGTCAATATTGTAATTGATGTAATACACCTAATTAGTTTTCAATGACTAAGGGGGTCCCAAAATCCATCTGAAACATTAAAATTTATGAAATTGAAAAAAAATACAATTTCATAAATTTTAATGTTGTGGATGGATTCAGAGACCCTTTCTGAGGGGGTCTCTAAACCCATCTGTAGTGTTAAAATTTACAGTTCATGATTATTAGGATGACCGTGATGACAAGTGGAGTGAAATAATGAGCCTATGAAATGTTATGATTCGAAATTCAAAGGAAATCGATCTAGACCTCCCAAGCATGGGTTCCTAATTAATAAGTATGGATAAGTCTGCTTTGAGCTTCAAAATACAAATTATATTGTCGTTAAATATTTCCTAACTTATGGCAATGCAAATATATGAGCCTCAGAGGTGTTGATTCTCAACATTGCCATTATTTTGAAGTGCCAAAAGTGTATGATGTTAGCGGCGAACCTATTAATTTTTTTTGCATAGCCATTCCATATTTACTGTCATATCCACAACAACGTGCATGTCACATCTATATCTTGTTTCACTATTTTTTCTTCAATATGCCCCCTTCGGCACACTTTTCAAGTTTAATCTCGTGTGTTGTCATGTCATGGTCGAGTCAAGTTTGTAGTTGTCGTTTCTTGTAAATTGCATTGTCATGCAATGGAATCAGTGTCATTGCATTCAGGTTGTCACGTTGGCCATGTTCATATCTCATTTGGAAAAAACTATCACTGTTTGACCCTCTGTGAGGCACCTGCAACAATTAATTAACAAGAATACGCGAAATAGCAGAAATGACAGAACTCAGAATCACTTTTGTATTGATCACAGGCCACTTCGAGGGGGCAACCTCCTTTGAGCAAGCTCAATACAAATAACTTCACGGTGCCTTCATAGGTCTCAACACACACTTATATACTAATTCTAGGCGCTAATACTATGGGTCGAAACCATGGGCCGTTACAAACTATGGATCAACAATACTACGGGCGACTTACAAAGCATATGTGCCAACAACAATAACACAAACTATTGATCAACAAATACTACGGGACGACTTACAAAGCATATGCGTCCAACAACAACATACTAACAAAGTAAAGATATGGGTTCCTAACATCCCCTCCCCCTTCAAAAAAATCTTTGTCCTCAAAGCTTCAGATGTGGAAATTGTTGTTGAATCTGAAGGAGTGGTTCCCATGTAGCATCCTCTGGTTGCATGCCGTGCCACTGAATTAAGACCTCTGTGATAGAGCGAGAGCGAAGCTGACGTGTGCGCCAATTGAGGATGGCCTCTAGCTCCAAAAGGATGGATCCTTCATTATCCAGTTCGGGTAAAATCGTTTGGCCACTGATGTTGGTGCGAAGAACTTTCTTCAAACAAGAGACATGAAACACTGGATGAATGCGGGAAGAAGGAGGAAGTTCCAATTTATAAGCAACGGACCCAATCTTCTGAAGAATCCGATATGGCCCATAGAACTTTGGAGCAAGCTTATGACACCCTTTGAGTTTCAAGGAGGATTGTTTGTATGGCTGGAGACGAAGAAAAACCATATCGCCGACTTGAAAAGTGCGCTCTGAATGGTGCTGATCTGCTTGTTGCTTCATGCGATTTCTTTCCATGTGAAGATTGTCCCGCAAAATGCGAAGAATCTGATCGCGGTTGCGAAGGATCGTGTCAACTTCCTGAACTGGTGAACTTGTGGGGGTGTATGGAAGAAGAGCTGGAGGTGCTTCACCATAGACTGCTTCATATGGGGTCATTTTAGAGGCAGTGTGGTAAGAGGTATTGTACCACCATTCAGCAAGAGGGAGCCACTTTGCCCACTGATGTTGTTGTTCTGAGGTGAAGCAACGAAGATAAGTTTCCAAGCATTTATTGACAATTTCAGTCTGCCCATCTGTTTGTGGGTGATACCCTGAACTCATCTTCAGTTTGGTTCCAGTGTGGCGAAATAGTTCTGTCCAAAAATGACTAGTGAAAGTCGCATCACGATCCGAGACAATGGAAGAAGGGATGCCATGAAGACGAAAGATCTGGTCCATAAAAATTTGAGCAACTGAGGAGGCTGTATAGGGATGACTGAGAGCACAAAAATGACTATATTTGGAGAGGCGATCAACCACAACGAGAATCACTGTCTTCCCGCCAGATTTAGGGAGCCCTTCAATGAAATCCATATAAATATCTGTCCAAATCCGTGTAGGTATGGGTAAGGGTTCAAGCAATCCTGGAACGAGTGTTGTTTCCCCCTTATTGCGCTGGCAGGTATGACATTCGGCCACCATCTGTTGAATTGTCCTTTTCATGCCCTGCCAAAAGAAGTTACGCCGTGCTCGTTCATATGTTTTGAGGAACCTAGAGTGCCCGGCCGATGGAGAAGCATGGAGTTCATAGAAGACAGCCTGTTGAAGATCTGTGCTCTGGGGAAGCACCAGACGACCCTTGTATCGCAGAGAAGCACCATCCCAAGAGTAATGTGGTACAGCAGAAGGGTTGTTGGTAAAGCATTGGATGATCTGAGATAAGGAAGAGTCATTGACCTAACCTTGTTGAACAGATTGCAACCAATTTGGAACAGGCATAGAAATAGCTGAAAGAGAACCTTGGGCACCAAATGTGCGAGAAAGAGCATCTGCCACAATATTGTCTTTACCCTTCTTGTAAGTGATCTCATAGTCATAACCCATGAGTTTGCTAACCCATTTCTGTTGTGTCGGGGAGGAGATACGCTGGTCCAAGAAATATTTCAGACTCTGGTGATCAGTCTTGATGCAAAAATGATTCCCTAATAGGTATGGACGCCACTTCTGTACTGCATGCAAAATAGCCATCATTTCCTTCTCATAGGTAGAGGCAGCTAAATTCTTACCTGAAAGGGCTTTGCTAGTGAACGCAACGGGGTGTTGATCTTGAAGGAGAACAGCACCAAGTCCATTGCCGCAAGCATCACTCTCAATAGTGAAGGGCTTGGAAAAATTGGGCATAGCTAGCACAGGTGTAGTACACATAGCTTGTTTTAGTTTGTCAAATGCACACTGAGCAGCAAGTGTCCATGTAAAAGCATTCTTTTTCAATAGAGCGGTTAATGGAGCTGAAATCTTCCCATAATCCTTGACAAACTTGCGGTAGTAGCCAGTCAACCCCAAAAAACCACGAAGGATCTTGAGTGTCTGAGGATGTGGCCAATTGTTCATGGCGTCGATTTTGGCAGGATCCACGCGAACCCCTTGTGCTGAGATAATGTGCCCAAGATACTCAACTTCCATTTGTCCAAAAACACATTTAGACTGCTTGGCATGGAGATGATGGTCAGAGAAAAGTTGCATGACAAGATCCAGATGTTGGAGATGTTCATCCCATGTTTTACTATAGATGAGGATATCATCAAAGAATACCAGAATGAATTTCCGCAAGTAGGGTTGAAATATTTTATTCATTAAGGCCTGGAATGTGGAAGGAGCATTAGTGAGGCCAAAGGGCATGACCAAAAAATCATAATTGCCATCATGTGTGCGGAAAGCTGTTTTAGGAATATCATCCTCATGAACCCGAATTTGATGATACCTAGAACGAAGATCCAACTTGGAGAAAAAGTGAGCCCCATGAAGCTCGTCAAGAAGTTCATCAACAACAGGAATTGGAAACTTATCCTTGATGGTGAGGTGATTAAGTGCTCGGAATTCAATGCAGAGGCGCCATGACCCATCTTTTTTGCGGACAAGAATAACTGGAGAAGAAAAGGAACTAGTGCTTGGGCGAATAATACCTTGCTTCAATAAGTCCCGAACGAGCATTTCAATCTCCATTTTTTGGTTGAATGGGTAGCGATAGGGCTTGATGTTGGGAGGAGCGCTGCCAGGAAGGAGCTGAATACGATGGTCTTCTAGCCTGGAAGGTGGTAATCCCACTGGTTCAACAAAGACACCTATATATCGATCCAGAATTTGTTGTAGATCCCAAGGAGTAGTGGAGACTGCTGATGGTTGCATCTGGATGGAATGGATCTGAGCGATGACACCATGTGAATTCTTCTTAAGGAGTTTTTCCATGCGATGTGAACTGATGATGCTGAGAGAACCTGGTTGTAATCCTGTCAATGTGTGTTTGTGTCCATTGAGGGAAAACTGCATCCAAAGTTCGGCAAAATCCCATAAGATAGGGCCAAGTGTGCGTAGCCATTGAGCGCCCAAAACCACATCACATCCGCTTGAGGGGAAGGCAAACATGTCAGAGCGCAAGGTATAATCTCCCATAGAGATACGCACATTTCGACACTTCCCTTTGCAAGGTAAGGTACCCCCATTGGCAACCATGACTTCAAAGTTGGAGCAAGGATGGATAAAACAATCAGCTTGTTTGGCAATCTGAGGGTCAATGAAATTATGAGTGCTACCAGAATCAATGAGGATTGTAAGAGGAAGCTTCTTGAAGTAACCCCTGACTCGCATTGTTTGCGGGGTGGTGACTCTAGCTAAAGCATGGAGAGATATCTCTGGCTGGTCATCTTGAGACGGAGGGTCAATAGGCGGTTCCTGAATGTCGACCGAAGCATCCAGTGTTTCTGGATCTTCGTCACCCATTTCAGAGGCAGGCGGAGACTCCACATCCAGGAGATAGAGCTTTTGTTGAACACATCTATGTCCCCGAGTGAATTTCTCATCACAATTATAGCAAAGACCCTTTTCTCTGCGTGCTTGCATCTCTGTTTCCGACAAACGCTTGATAGGAGTCGGTCGAGGAGCCTGCGGTATAGGAGGTCGCTGAGACCCCATATTTCGGAAGGGAACAAAAGTGGGCTTGGAGCGTTGTTGGGATGCAATCTTGTCTTCTGCCAATTTAGCCAACCCGAGTGCTTCCATCATTGTGTTGGGACAGAACATTTTGACCTCAGAGCGGATGGCATCCTTTAGACCACTGATAAAACAACTCCGGTAAAATTCATCAGACAACCCTTCGGTGTGGTTGGCTAGATTCTCAAATTCGGTTTGATACTCTCTCACAGTTCCAGTTTGGAAAAGTTTAGTGAGGGCTCCTGTGAAGTCATCAAAAGCACTAGGACCAAATCGTTGCAAAAGGAGCTGGCAAAAGGCTGGCCAGTTGGGCTCTGGATGAGCCTTGATGTACCAACGATACCATTGAAGAGCTTCCTGTTCCAAATAAAAGGATGCCAACGGAACTTTGTTGACATCAAAAGTATTATGTAGACTGAAATACTGTTCTGCACGATAGATCCATCCAGTTGGATCGGTACCATTGAAGTGAGGAAAATCAAGCTTCGAACCACGGAAATTGCTGGAAGAAGAGAACCCATTGTCTACTGAAGACTTGGACTGCCGTTTGTTGTTCATAGCTGAATGTTCAAGATGGAGACCAAGAAATTTTTCATCCAGATCCTGGAGTTTGGCTTGGATGGCTGCAAGGGCTTCCTCCATGGTTTTTGCTCCTGCACGGGTGACAACCATAACCAGGGATTTTTTTTTTTTTTTTTTCCTGTTTCTGACTGGGTAGGAAAACAAAAACAGGAACTACTTCAGTAAAAAAAAATTTGGATTTGGGAAAAAATCAGAAGGGTAATTGGGGTTTGACTCATTTTTTGGACACTGTTGGATAGACATGGAACCAAAAATGAGGATTTCAGCAGCGGGGTGAAAGGATGGAAAAATTTGGCAGAGGGTAACAAAGAAGCAGAATTCAGAAAGGAACTCTGTGGTAAAAATTGAAGGTGATTGGGTGAAATCTGAGGAAGTTATGGCAAACCCTAAAAATAGACAAATGTGGGATTTCGGGCTGTAGGAAAGGGAATTGAGG
The DNA here is from genome assembly GCA_027924585.1 of Larix kaempferi. NCBI lineage: Eukaryota > Viridiplantae > Streptophyta > Pinopsida > Pinales > Pinaceae > Larix > Larix kaempferi. The sequence continues at coordinate 1,741,710 of BSBM01000304.1, forward strand.
ATAGGGTCCTCAGGGATGAAATATGCAGAATGGACTGAAAGGGGTTCCCTGAAATTTTCAAGGAAAACAGAGGTGAAATTTTTATTTTTTTTCAGACAGGAGCGCTACGGCTCTGCTTGCAGAATGGGATCTCCAGTTCGAAGGATTCTGGAACAACGCCGAACGGCTGGATCTGGAACGGTTTGCAAAATGAATTTGAAACGGCGCAGCAGTGATCGACAATAGTTCAGCTAAAAGTAGATATGGACCCCAGGTATGTGCGACTTCCTAACAGTTCAGGGTTTTCACTCGGCCACCAATGCTGTCTGACGGCTTGCGTATTGGGGCAGTACCCCTCACTCCACGGCTCAGGTAAAACTGATAATCACTTTACCACAAACGACAGCTCTTGGTTTACCTCACGGGTGGGAACTAGTCAATCAGGTAGGGGTCGTTTCTCTTTTCGCCGGCAGGTCCTCTCAATGGGCCAGCTACTTCGGGGTTCCTGTGGTACTCCTCACAATGAGTTTTAGGGATTATGCCCAAGTACTTCCCACAGTTAAGCGGATAGGGATTATTCCCAAATCCGAACCTGCAACAGATGTGAAAAAAATTTTGGCAGAAATTTCACCCAGCGAGCCCAAGAAAGTGCTCTGATACCAGATGTGAGGCACCTGCAACAATTAATTAACAAGAATACGCGAAATAGCAGAAATGACAGAACTCAGAATCACTTTTGTATTGATCACAGGCCACTTCGAGGGGGCAACCTCCTTTGAGCAAGCTCAATACAAATAACTTCACGGTGCCTTCATAGGTCTCAACACACACTTATATACTAATTCTAGGCGCCAATACTATGGGTCGAAACCATGGACCGTTACAAACTATGGATCAACAATACTACGGGCGACTCACAAAGCATATGCGCCAACAACAATAACACAAACTATTGATCAACAAATACTACGGGACAACTTACAAAGCATATGCGTCCAACAACAACATACTAACAAAGTAAAGATATGGGTTCCTAACACCCTCTCATCACTTGGTTGAACTTTCGACAAGTTAAATTATTTGTGTCATGTTAGTTGAAATATGTCGATTTTAAGTAATCCATTAATTCGTTGGATGCATCCGTTTTTTACTGTTCACCTTGTGCCTAAGATTAGAGTACCCCCTAGGTGTCTCTTTACTTAAAAACACTAGTCTTCCAATTTTGAAAAGAAAAAAATACTCGCCCATGCTTTTCCTTACTACTATTCCTTTTTCCCACATTTTTGCTTTTATCAACTAGTATATTCCACTAATAGTATATCCCATTTATGACCCATGGTATCTTAACCATTCTACCATTCCCATAATCATTTTATAACCATTTAATGATCATTAAAATATATATTAAAAATGTATAATAAACACATAATAGTTTTATATAATATAAAATATTTTACCATATATAATGTTTATATTACATACCAAACATGTATATAATATTTTTGTTCAAACAGAAACATGTATATAATATTACATATTACATACAATATATTACACAGAAAACCATATAATATTACAAACAAAACATATAATATATTAAATACAAAAATATAATATTACAAAAAAACAATATAATATATTAAATACAATACATATAATATTAAAATATTGTCGAGTCATCCTCCATAGTTTTAGGTTAGGTTATCAATACAAATTCAGTGAGCCCACCGGTTATGAATATTTTGAAATAGGGAAGGGATTTAGCCCCTAGATTTTTGACATGGCCAATATGGGAAGCATGGAGGGAAATTTTTGATGCGTTTTCATCATGCTTAGGACTTAAAACAGTAAGGATAAATTGATTATCTCATCGCACAAGCCATCCCACCAGATTTGGCCAATGAAGGAAGCATTGCAAATATGTTCGATCGCATTCTGGAGAAGGAATTTGCTAAAAAGAGCATCCTGAAGGTGTTTAGTTTTTACCAATGGAGGCTTCAATATCAATGACCCTATCTCTTCAACAAATGGGTGAATTTACCTTGATCTAATTTAGCAGTAAGCTATCTCTTAAACTTTCATTATTTTTTCGTTTCTCTCGGATTTTGCTGAAAGGGTTTGGGTTTGCTGCTATTCATTTTCATTCTAGGTTTCACTTTCATTCTTTCTTTGTTTCTCCCATATTTTTTCGAAAGGGTTTGGGTTGGCTTCTATTTGTTTTTGAAGTAGAGGGATATTTTCATTATGGTTCACAGGGATTAGAGTTTATGCGGTAGATTTGTACTATTGTAGGGTCGTACAGTAAAGAAGAAGGGTCACACTACTGAGTTTTAATTGTTTAAGGGTACCTGCATGAAGCTGGTACCCAAAATAACCGCAACAAGAGTGTGTGAGTGGAAAAAATAAAAGGACACGCACGTGCCTCCAAAGGTGCACACGCGTCTCTGCTTCGGCAATGCCAAACGTCCATGTGGTTCAGCCCATGTGGACAAAAGGGGCGTGCCCACGTCCTTGAAGCGTATGCACAAGTTGGCATGCACGCGTTAGTGGCGCGTGCGCGCCTCTATTTTTTTATAAAAAAAAAATAGAGCTCACGGGTTTTTGTCATTTTTGACAGACCCGTGAGCCAAATTTCCAACCCGCGAGTGCACTCTCAACCCTGCGAACGTGTTCTCATGCACCCAAGTCATCGTCAATGCCAAACAATCGCCCCTACACCACGGTGTCATCCATTTTTCAAGGCAGGTGCTTCTCAAAGCACACATTTGTGTTTATTTTTGTTTTCATTTGAATTTTAATTCGAAAAAAAATTTACAATCCATTAAAAAACCAAGGAAATTTAATTGTAGGCCATCTACTCACCTAACAAGATGTCAGACACACCACCACCATCTGATGAAAACCATCCTCCAGAAGACAATATGGGAACTGACAATGAACCCAATGAAAACCCTGAAGATCAATTACACCAAGACTTAAATCAATTGAGGGCACTAAGTAATGAATTGAACAGTACCAAGGAACCCCCTCGGGTTTCCTTGGCTTCATCACTTCAAAACATTATTGAATCAATCAATATTGCACATAGTGAGATAACAAACTTGAGCCAATACAAGGCTCGAATGAGGGAACACTACTCCACTAGGTTGTCCAAAGAGAAGATAAAAGACCTCAACATCACCAAATCCCAGTTGTATAGCAAGTTCATAATTCCCTCGATGGGACAACCTCCAGCTGTGACGAGGGCTCAAGTTTGCATGGACTGGTGCATTTACTAGCCATGGAGAGATAACTGGAGAAAGAGGTGGTTCATGGTGTTTGATAGGCCTCCATGCAACAATTTGGAGGTCTCATAGTATTTCCTCCAAAAATTGTGGGCTGAGTTTGATCTAGGGTACCATGTAAACTATTTTGACATCACTGAGTTTTAGGGTGTTAGTCTTGGCTCTGCCCAAGATAGACCTCAGGCACACCACAACCCACTTAGAGGACCTCCTGCACCCAAGAGAGAGCCAAACGCCCCTCCTCAGCCACCCGATTTTGGTAGCGGTCTATATGATATTCATGACTCCGTTAGACGTGCCACACATGGCTTACTTAGACATACCAGATTTGTGGCCATGTCTTCCCAAAGTCGAGAGGACATCGATGAGACACAGACAGCTCCACAGTCTATGGGTGGTGGCCGAGACATGCCAGGTACAGGTGGAACCCAGGCGGGGCCTTCTAGTTCTGCTGGAACAACAGCACATCGTTGTTCTCACTGTAGTCATTCTTTCCATGGTGATACACAGCAACATTCCACAGGGAGCTTCATGGATCAGGTTTGCTATTGTTTTATTTAATGTTCAATTATTTGTTGTATTTTATTTGATATCGTATTGTTTAATATATTTAACTTTGAATTACACATTGTTGACTTTATTTGTTTTAATGTTCAGTTATTGGGTGTTGGGTCTCCATCCCCCAGGTGGGAGGACGTTGGTTCCTTTGACTTCGATCGAGCCATGGTGGCAGCAGAGGAGATTGCGGCACCATACACATAGGTAAATTCTTTACTTTGAATAGTTAGATCTAGTTACGAGTAATTTATGTTCAGTAATTACAAATTAATTAGCACTGAGTAATTACCATATTATCATCGTATTTTACAGTTGTGTTTATAATATTGTCTAATTTATTTGAGAGCTATAAATTCGTATAATCCCACCCAAAAAAAAAATGAAACCTTATCAAACATGAAAACGTAACAAAACTATAAACATTTGTGTTAGACACAATGCTCACTGAGAGGGGGGGTGAATCAGTGAGCCTATACTTTATTTAATTTCAACTTCAATCACCAACTCTTATATCATCATTTCACATTCACATCATATTCATCAATGAACTAACTATAAACTAATGAAACACATCAACACATAATACGAGACTAGATATAGCTTTTGTAATCTTTTGTATTTGGTTCAACGGCTACAACCGTGAGGCAATTCAGCACCAACTAATACAATGAGCACCAACTCATCATCTAGGACCCAGCCTAGTTTTTCTTGCATCCTACTAAGAAAATGGATACAAGACCCTGCTTGTATTTACAATTACATATTTGTCACATATCGTACATATCACAGTCATGTCATTATTCACATCATCTCATTCATCAATCTGCTGCCAGCACCTTGTCTTCAATCATCATCCTGTCCCTGTTTCATCATGTCCAGCATCTTCTCAAACATATCGATATTCTATCTACATGCACATCTTTAACCTATCATCAAATTGTCATTAACCATAGGCAAATTATCATTATGTTGTCAAGATATCAAACATATCCACATTTAATCACTTTTTGCTCATCATCACTCTGTCATAATTTTAACCAGCATATACACAAATACATCATTCTCTCCTTTCACCATACTGCTTCCCAAAATATCATAGTCTCTTCATACTGTCTACATCGTCATGTCTTTCTGCTGTACATGCACATCATATCATAGGATATTGAATCGACTTGTCTATGTAATTTTCATTTTATTTTTATTTTTAATTGTTGAGCCAACTTTGTCCTTTGAATGGACACATAATAGTTCACATACAGTGTTTTATTTGCATGCTTGTTTTTGTTTGACTTCACACAACCACATCAAAGGACATGTTAGAAACTTAGGGCTTCCTCATTTTTTTGGTGGGCTTCTACATCATCATGTTTAAATACTTTAGCATCAAACAATTCATCAAGCAATTATAAGGGCAACGGCTCCATCACACCCATAATAATAGACCACAAAAAATTCCAAGAACCCCAAGGAAACAATACATTATGTCTTCATCACCATACATCAAGGATTCCACATATGGACATCTTCAAGGTTCAAGGGCTTCAACATCCATCGTAAGTGCCATTAGATAAGGGTTGATTCAATTTGTATGTGGGTTTCAATGTGGGTTCCACCATCAAGAGTCAATCATTTAGTATTTAATCAACATGATTTCAATGGACATCAAGCCCATCATCAAATGGTAGCATGGACCATTACGAAGGGTTCCATTTCCCCATCAAACCACAAATGACCACATAATGGGTCATTTGGCTCCTTAGGTGTTCCAATGGCTCCAATGCCCACCTCCATGGTTCTTCATGCCATGTGTGTTCTTCAAGCCATCCACATCATCATCTTATTTGCCATTCCTCAAGCCTTTGTCATTAATGTTGTCACCACCATCACCATCACCGTCAACGTCTTTATAGTGGCCAAAAGAGAATCATAGTGGCCAAGCTTCTAGAAATTCAAGAACCCGATGTTTCTCATGTCCTTATTACCCTAGTTTATTATCACGGGATTTCCAATTTATTCTAATACTTGAGACTGAAAGTAACCATACTACTACTCCTAGAACATGCTATTAGGAAAGACATCTAAACAATGTAAAAAAACTTATCACATGTATTGTCACTAAATTTTTTGAAAATTATGTAAGGCCCATAAGGAAGAGCGATAATCTTACAAATATGGTTTATGGGGACTTGCTATTATCTTGATTCAAATTCAACTTGGTAAAATATTTGGCATCAAGAATACTCATTTAACTCATTTCACTCAAGATTTCTTTGATTTCAATCAAGTGATATCATTCTGACAACATAGCTATTGAATCAAGAACACATAATTACTCATTCAATGCAAAAGAACATGGCACATTCAAGCTTGTAAGTAAGTTAATCATGAAAAAGATTTATCTTTCTTCCTTTTTCTAACGATTAACACTCTAAAGTGTATTAAATAACATGCACACTAACTTAACTGCTATTTAGCACCTCTTTGCAAATTTAACCAATGAGATGCCATTTTATTTGATGATGTAAATGTTATGGAAATAAAGGGACTCAAGATCGTCACTCTAGGGATGCAAATACTTTTCCACTGGGTGAATCAAGCTTGAGGGAAACTACAAATCTATAAGAAGACATCAAAACCTAGGAACTCTTCATCAAGAACCCAAACACATTACATAGGTTTCCAATTCAAATTTGTAAATGGACATGAATTCCATTCGCTTATGAGACACTGCATATCTCTCTAGGGCCAAAGGAAAAGCTCACCTACTCATGGGGATGACTCTAGAAAAGGAAAAGCTCAGCTACTCATGGGGATGACTCTAGAAAAGGAAAAGCTCACCTACTCATGGGGATGACTCTAGAAAAGGAGAAGCTCACCATGTCACCTTCTATGCCCTCTCACCTTATTTAATTTTAATTTCATGCCATGCCACCTTCTATCGTTTCAAAATATTGAATATCATCTAACTTGAATATAAATTTATTGCAGTCATATTTTTTAAGTACCATCGTTGTCATTCTCATTTTCATTGTGTTTAATATTGTTAATATTGTTTTTATAAATTCAATCTAAAAATTGTAGTGTTTGCACAGGTGTCTGCGGGCTCCAGCAACTAGCCACTGCCACTGGGGACTAGCAGTTCTCCCCATGCGCAGGTATCGTTTGTATTAAAGCATAAATTTAATTTCAAATACGATGACTTGTATGTGTATATTTATATTTTTGTATATTAAACTATGAGTTTATAAATGTGTATGCAGGTGCGAGCACCTCGGCCTACCAGTGTTGTTATTCCTCCCTCCCCGAACTTTCAGCCACCCTATATGCCATTTGTATCCCCTGGTATACATGCCCCAGTCCCCAACCCCTTCCATCCAGCCCCCCCTCCTATATAGCACCACAATTCCATCCAGCTCCCCCTTACGCATCATATCCAGCTCCACCTCCGTATTCATTTCCCATGTTCCCACCCTCCCCCATCCGACCATGGCACACCACCCATCCACAGTCACCCATCCCTCTACCTTAACACAGACTTCGCTCGCCCCCACATTCCCCCACCACACTCACTTCCCCTTCCAGGGTGCACCCATCCATACTACAACCAGTTAGGGTTAATAGCCCTAGACATACATCTCCACTTCCCCCACCCCAATCCATGCCTCCTCCTAGCACGCCCCCTTCTTTCATTGTTCCCTCCAGTGGTGTAGCCACCGTTGATGTGGCTACATCCTCCCCTTTACTGTCCACCCTAGCATCGAAGCAGGTTGTCCAGCCGACTGCTCCATCCGCCAGCCCCGAAGACCAACCGATTTTGTTCACAGTGAGATTGACTAGTTTATCAAAATCTTGTTCAATTTTAACGGAAATTACTATATGCATCTAGTTTCAGCATTGATCTGATTGTTCTAAATGTTGCAGGGTGGCATTGCCGAGAGACTTGGATCACAGAGGAGGGAGACCCCCTCACGACTTACAGTCTCACATGCGGTGAGTTATCCAAGATTTGAAAACTATTTTTAGTTTGAAATTATGTTTTATACTTGTATAATTGCCATGAAAAGTTGACATATTATTGTTGTCGTTCCAGGGCTTAGGGGGATGTGCTCAAAGACGTCAGAAGGACCCAGCTTCCTCTAGCACGAAGAAGAGGAAGATTGATTTTGGAGATGCACTTGGGAGCTCCAAGGGTGGGAAAGAGGATTGAGAGACCCTCCTATGTACAGTAGCCACGATGTGGCATTTTCGGCACGAGTTGCCATATTTTGTACAGGGCACCATGGGCCATATTTTGTATAGGGCACAAGTTGCCTTTTTTTGTATGGGGCACGAGTTGCCATTATATAGACGCTGGGAATGATGTTCCATTTTTCCAAAAAGTGTACATGATTGGATCATTTTTACATATTCATAGATGGATCTGCACTTGTGTATATGAGTTTGTCCTTGATTATGTTTTTGCATACATGATTTTGTCTTCGATTCACAACTCTCATCTATGGATCATAGTGTTAATTGCATGTTATTTGAATGGTTATTATTTCACAAATTTGTCTTAAGAAATTACACACAACATATCCTAAATGTTTATGGTTTATTGAATGAATGTTTACAATCATCTAATCATTTACATTCTAGAAGTTACCAAACCTGCGCAAGTGGTTTACTGATTTTATTTCCAGCACATCTTTTTATATTTATATGCTCATGGATCATATGGAAAAACATTTAATTAATTAATTTTGTGAAGATAATATTTTAGCCATCTTTATTGAAGTGATTCAAATCACTACAACCTAGTTGGACCCTTAATAGATTAGGTAACACCCTCTTGCAAAGATTTTACTCTCTCTAAGAGGGTCTCATTCAATAATCACTCGTAAACTAATAACTATAACCTTGGCATTATTAGATAATATCATTTGTGGATGATTTTGGGAAATAAGGAAACATGTTTTAATGTGAATTTTGATTCTACAACATTATGGTTCATTGTTGATTTAAGTTTTGTGAATATCTTTATTTATCCATGAATGATTTTTCATTTTACACATGAGCAAATATTTATTTATGAAAGGTGTCTATTGGATTAATTCACTTGCAACTTTCTGAATTAAGCACTCACATGGGACTTTAACTTAATGGAAAACACATATTAATCTTCAAACAAGTTTGAAATCCTAAGACCTTTTCTCCAACCTTCATCTAGAAAATCCCTTGGCCTTTAAAGTAGGCCTAAAACTTGGGAAAATCTTTGCTGAGGTGACAATGGCAATCATCTTCGGAAGTCGCACTTGTAGCATTAGAGGATTAGGACTTTTCCACTTGGGTGTGAAAAGAAGATGTAACAGGATGCACTAGCATTTATGGATGAGAGAGATAGGGAGTGCATGCATGCACCACCCTCCATTAATTTCGAGTTTAGATGTTTTTCCTAAATTAGGAGTTCAGTTCTAATTCTGCATTTTTTGTTTTATTTAGTTTTGCATGCACAATGAGAGAGTGCAGTTCCCTAGGTACTCATATGTGATGATTACATTCTAATTTAAGGGGGGCATATCTCTAGGAGGAGACATGCTTGCATGCCTCATATAATCCTAGTACAGGTGCACTTAGTTGTCCCATTTATCCATGCAAACAAGGCTCTCTAGAGTTAGAGTCTTACACTCTTAGGATACCCAAACCCTAGCACTAAACCATCTTCTTCATCCTCACCATCACCATCAACCTCTTCATCATCACCACCATCTTCATCTCTAACTCTAACCCTAATTCAATTTCCTTCTATAACTCTATCCCTAACCCTCACCCAAACCCTAGCACTAAACCATCCTCTTCATCCTCACCATCACCATCACCATCACCATCACCATCATCATCATGTCTTCATCATCATCATTAAATCTAACTATAACCCTAATTCAATTTCCTTCTATAACTCTATCCCAAACCCTCACCCAAACCATAGCACTAAACCATCTTCTTCATCCTCACCATCACCATCATCATCACCATCAACGTCTTCATCATCATCACCATCTTCATCATCATCATTAACTCTAACTCTAACCCTAGTTCAATTTCCTTCTATAACTCTAGCCCTAACCCTCATCCAAACCCTGGCACTAAGCCATCTTCTTCATCCTCACCATCACCATCACCATCACCGTCACCGTCACCATCATCATCATGTCTTCATCATCATCATTAACTCTAACCCTATCCCTAACCCTCACCTAAACCCTAGCACTAAACAATCTTCTTCAACCTCACCATTACCATCACCATCACCGTCAACGTCTTCATCATCACCACCATCTCCATCATCATCATTAACTCTTACTCTAACCCTAATTCAATTTCATTCTATAACTCTAGCCCTAACCCTCACCCAAACCCTAGCACTAAGCCATCTTCTTCATCCTCACCATCACCATCACCATCATCATCACCGTCACCATCATCATCATCATCATTAACTATAACCCTAGCCCTGACCCTCACGCAAACCCTAGCACTGAACCATCTTCTTCATCCTCACTATCACCATCACCATCACCGTCAACATCTTCATCATCACCAACATCTTCATCATCATCATTAACTCTAACTCTAACCCTAATTCAATTTCCTTCTATAACTCTAGCCCTAACCCTCACCCAAACACTAACACTAAGCCATCTTCTTCATCCTCACCATCACCATCATCATCACCATCACCGTCACCGTCACCATAACCGTCACCATCATCATCATGTCTTCATCATCATCATTAACTCTAACCCTATCCCTAACTCTCACCCAAACCCTAGCACTAAACCATCTTCTTCATCCTCACCATCACCATCACCATCACCGTCAACATCTTGATCATCACCACCACCTTCATCATCATCATTAACTCTAACTCTAACCCTAATTCAATTTCCTTCTATAACTCTAGCCCTAACCCTCACCCAAACCCTAGCACTAAGCCATCTTCTTCATCCTCATCATCACCATCACCATCACCATCACCGTCACCATCATCATCATTAACTCTAACCCTAGCCCTAACCCTCACCCAAACCCTAGCAGTAAACCATCTTCTTCATCCTCACCATCACCATAACCATCACCGTCAACGTCTTCATCATCACAACTATCTTCATCATCATCATTAACTCTAACTCTAACCCTAATTCAATTTCCTTCTATAACTCTACCCCTAACCCTAACCCAAACCCTAGCACTATGCCATCTTCTTCATCCTCACCATCACCATCACCATCACCATCACCGTCACCATCACCATCATGTCTTCATCATCATCATTAACTCTAACTCTAGCCCTAACCCTCACCCAAACCCTAGCACTAAACCATCTTCCTCATCCTCACCATCACCATCAGCATCACCATCACCGTCACCATCATCATCATGTCTTCATCATCATCATTAACTCTAACTCTAACCCTAATTCAATTTCCTTCTATGATTCTAGCCCTAACCCTCACCAAAACCCTAGCACTAAGCCATCTTCTTCATCCTCACCATCACCATCACCATCACCATCACCGTCACCATCATCATCATGTCTTCATCATCATCATTAACTCTAACTTTAGCCCTAACCCTCACCCAAACCCTAGCACTAAACCATCTTCTTCATCCTCACCATCACCATCACCATCACCATCACCGTCACCATCACCATCATGTCTTCATCATCATCATTAACTCTAACTCTAGCCCTAACCCTCACCCAAACCCTAGCACTAAGCCATCTTCTTCATCCTCACCATCACCATCACCATCACCGTCAACATCTTCATCATCATCATTAACTCTAACTCTAACCCTAATTCAATTTCCTTTTATAAATTTATCCCTAACCTGTCAAGCACTCTAATTGCAGATTATTAAATATCAACACACAGAGCGTATGAAATTTATTGTCAACCCGAGAAAGTCTTTTTATTTCAAAGGACAAGTGCACAATATATGCTTAAACACACAACCATTAGAAGTGAATACTTTTATCTTCTATCATCCATGTTCATCCCAAGAATCTATGCAATCCCAATTGCCTTCTAACTGCTATACTACAATTCTTTTCTATTATGCATCAAGAAGAAATGGTATCAGATCTAATCAACGATTTGCAAGAAGTAAATCTCATTCGCATTCTAAAATAATCACTTGTCTAATCTAATCAAGCTGGGAATCATAAAGCATGACCTGAACATTACTCTAGAATTTTAATGAAAGAGATTGAAGCAACTGTTCTAAGAAACTGAATTGCAAAATATAAATCAATCAACACATAACAGGAAAGCTAATTTGTAAGAGCTCCTGGGATTACGTCTCAGCTGTAGGATGAACACAGCAGTGTGAACGGAAATTGAAATATGTAAAACAAACCTGACTCAGTCGACTGTTATTCGATACCATTCACCAATCTCACGAAAATGTAATCAATTACTGAGAAATCCACACAATGAATATTGCTGCTGCGTATAAAAGAAAGAACAAAGCATCACACAACAAGAAAGGTGAAATCCTAAATTAACACAGCAATCTCTGTGGAAGACGGGCCCAATCTTCACACAGAGACGCTGGTCGAACAACACTCTCGTTAACTCAGAAGTAACTCCTTATATTAACAGAAGAATGAGTACACAGTTTCGGCTCGGCTGCTAATACAAGATAAATTAATTGTTTGCTGTCCAACCCCTCGGTCGAGGCAATCCCACATATTTATACATACAATCTGCAACATCTAAACCTATAATTGGGCAGCCATGAAGATCTCTGATCTTCAGGCGCCCTAAATAATCTAGCTGTTACAATGCGTGGCAGAACTGAAATATCCAAATATGAGGGGAGTTATTAACTGTCCCAAGAGTGGCGGTCCTTCCAGCTCACAGCTGGATTCGAGCATCGACATACTTAAGATAGCACTTTATGTTACAGCTGCCCTGCCACGACCGTGCCTTGATTGACGATTTGAGCCCCAAGGAACCTTCTACAAGCAATGGACGTCCCTTCCTCCATGACTTGTTCAGCTCCGATCTTCCTGCAGTCTATTTGTCTTACTACCTTCATAAATCGCATCATGTTAGCACAATTTAAGAGATGCACAGCTTTAATCATCACAATCATAAGTATTAATACAATAAAACAATAATCGGCCATACCTTGGTAAATTGGGGAATAAGATAAGGACAATAAGTCGAATTGCCAAGGTAATTGGTGTGAGACAAGGGAAGGGAAGATGATAAATGATGGTCAAAAAGGGCCAATTCTGGGCTCAACATCTCCCCCCAACTACCCTGTTGCATGTCCTCATGCAACAACCTGCATCTGAATATTGAACTGAGCTCTGTCCAGGAGAGAGGAAGGAATGTAGGTAAATCAGGCACCTCATCTACCTTTTTGAAAAAGCTTCTGTGAGCAACCCGGCATCTCCCAACTTCACTGTTTCCCTTCCACTGCTATTTGCTGATATCTGAGAATGCACTTGGTGTGGTGGGAATCTTTCTGCAGTTCTCTTATGCTATGCCTGGGGAAGTTGAAAAGACACCCTCAATCTGAATCCAACTCAATGACACCTGTAGGAGGTGGAAGCACTGGTTCTTGTGGGACAGTGTCTTCCAGCGCATCTAATGTTAACAGGAGAGTTGCTGGTTCTTGTGTAACAGCAACATCCCTTAACCCATCTTCAGCAGCTACCTTCATTGCTTTTGGAGACACTGGTTCTTGTGTAACAGTGTCTTCTTTGTCATTCTGCTGCTGAGACTGAATATCCTTTTCAATTTGCAGCTCCTCCTCCAAGATTTCAGTGTCACCTGAGCATGGTGTCTGTACCTGTTCATTGTCACTCCACTGTGTGTCAGGGATGATATCCACTCCCAGGTTATCTCCTAGCTGTAATTCAGGAGTTTTTGTTGCAGCCTCCAAGGATGTTGGTTCTTGTGTAACAACATCCTGGCTTACCTCTTCATCCTTCTTCTGCTGCAGCTCCTCTTCTATGAGTTCCGTATCATGGGAGCTCTCTGGGGTTACAACCCAGAGTTCATCATTGAATGCCAAAGTATCCTCTGTCTCAGCTTCTTCTATTGTCTGCTCAGTCGGTTGGACAGTCCTATTCAGGATTGCTGGTTCTTGTGTTGCAGCATCCTGTTCCAACTTATCACTGTCCTGTCTTTCCGTTTCTTCTTCTAAAATTATTGTGTCCTGGAAACGTTATGGGGTTACAGCACAAAATTTTTCACTATCCTCCAGAGTATCCTTCGGCTCCATGATCTCTGTGTCAAGGGAACATTCTGGAGTCTCACCATATTCTTTTATAAGCTCCAGAGCATCCTTCATTTCCCGTTCTTCTCCCATCTGTTCTATGATTTCTATGTTGTGGGAGCATTTTGGGATTGCCATACATTCCTCATAAATTTCCAGGGCATCCTCCACTCCCTGTTCTTCTCCCATTTGTTCTATGACTTTTGCATCATGGGAAGTGGCAGCTGCAGCAAGGATGTTTAAAGGTGCTGGTTCTTGTGTAACAGCACCTTCTTTCTCCACTGCTTTCCCTTCTGTGGCTACAGGCTGTTGTGCTGAATAGGTGCTAAGTAAAATTTTATGGCCTGCTTCCTCAAAGATCTCCCCACAGGTGGGGCAGAGTATTCGCTCATCCTTTTCTCCAGCTCCAGCAGAAGCTGATTCCTCCACTTGGTCTGCAGCCTCTATTAATGTATACATATTTCTTCCACCCTGCTTTCTGCAGATTTCCTTCCATGTTTCCAGCTCCTTTCTAAGTGCTTGGAGGTCCTCTTTCAGCATTGCATTCTCATACAAGAGTCCCTCAATTTCAGGTTCTTCCTTCACTGGACTTTGTGGAGCATCCCTCGGTTTTGGTGTAAGGATTGGTGGTTCAACCTGTGTTTCTAAGGTTGCCCATTTTGTTCTAGCTGCCTCTGCTGCTGTGATTGATCGAGTTCGTTTCCTTCTGATTGGTGCCACTAAATCAAACTCATTGGTGGCCCTCTTCCTTTTCTGTGGCGTTTTCTTTTGTGACTTTCCTTTTTGTGATGTTTCTTCTTGTGGAGCTGGAATATAGGGGGGCAAAACTGAAGTTAAAGGAATATTTCCGTGCCCCCCATGCTGTTCTTCTTCAATCACAGCTGCTCCTCCTACCCACTCCGGTGAAGACTCGATTGTGACCAGCTCAATATCTTCTTCCATTGCTCTGGCTCCGTCATCTTCAGGTTCCATTGTCGCAACATTTGATGCTGCTCCAATTTCACCTTCTGCTGTCGGAGCTGCCCTGTTATCTAGGTTTTCCGTGAGGGTTTCATCTACATTGTCGCCTAATGGCTCTGTTTGTGCTTCCCCTCGCTCTCCTTCAAATGCAGTGTCATCCCCCACTGGTTCTGCTTTTGCTGGGGATTCATACACTTCTAATGGCTCTGCCTGTGCCCCTGTTTGTTCCTCCTCTGTGGTTTTATCCACCCCGGATGGTCCTGCCTGTTCCCCCTGTTGTTCTTCTTCCGTTTCATCCCTCCCGGATGGTCCTGCCTGTGCCCCCTGTTGTTCTTCTTCCGTTTCATACCTCCCCCATACTTCACTGGAGGAACTCCGGTCCTCCTGTTGTGGCGGAACCGGTATTTGCTGTAATGGAATGACCCTCAAGGGAACAGGTTGTTGTGGTCGGGTAATGAATTGCTCCCATGTTATATTATGTTCGGCCAGGGTTCTTACAATAATTAACTTAATAAGGCCATGGTGGGTGAGGGAGGATAATGGGTGCTTTGCAGATTGAATAAACGTTGCCATATGGCGCAAGTCGTGCAATAGATAAAATGGAATATTCAACAAAATGCCATGACGGAGATGAGAAAGCAAAGGAAGTTCAGAGTTGTACACAGTTTGGTATCTACCTTCGCAGGTAATGTACTTCTTGAGGAAGACAGCAACCTGGTCCCATGGCTGCGGCAATGACTTCAGTGCAATCCCTGTCCTGGATGCTTCAACTTGCTCCCCTAGAAGTAAAAATTCTTCCCGTGCAACCGTTGCAGGGACTCGACGGTTAAACCAAGGTTTTCCCACCATCGGGATAGCTGTAACCTCGGATATAATGACCTCAGAAACATCTATACACAGCCCCCACACTGTGGAGTGTGTTTTAGTAAGATTCAAGGCAAATTGCAGGGCTGCGTCCCGATCGAATCCGTCCAATCGTTCAAAGAACTCGACCCAGCCAGCAGCTTGAAAAATGGCCAGAACCTGCAGATTCTGTCTAAGTTCCCGGGTATTGAAAGGTTCATGGTGAACTGGAATGCCCATGGTCCTGGCTGCAAGACGAAACTGCTGTTCGACAGAGTACAGGATCCCAGAATGGAAGTTGCAGCACAGAAAATGCACGAATCGTTGAGCGGAGACGTTGAGCGAATGAACTAATTCGGAAAGTTAAGCGCAGAGAAGAGTTTAAAATTTTCATGCCGAATTGGGGAGGGTGGCAGTTATTAGTATTACTTCGTACGAGGGAAAGGTTTAATCAGATATAAATGGTGGTACGAGTGAAGGTACGGCCAATCTCGTTTAAATGATATCAATACTTAATCACGTGATAAATGAAAGCCATACCTCATAAAACTGTGCGTCGGAAGGCTGCGGAAACTGGTGGAGCATGCAGTTGGTGACGTCACGGAGCCGGACGCGTGCACAGTCAGCCGTGGGATCATGATGACTCGGATAAGGCACTGATTTCCTTCGCCGGTAAAACACAAGGCGTCGCATCCTCCGGGTTAAAATGATGAGTTCGCCGGCGGGACTGGGATGAATCAGCATCATAATTAGCAGGTTGAACAATCCTTCTGTTAACACGGGAGTTAACACTGCAAGTTGCCAAAGAAATGATCACACGGCCGATGAAAAAGCTTGTTGCAGTTGGCAGGAAAGAAGTTACAGCCACCGGAAAAGAATTCACGGCAGCCGGAAAAAGATTTACGATATCAGGGAAAATTACGGCTGTCACGGGAAAGTTTTACGGCGGCGGGGAAAAAAAACTTACAGCTGGCGGGAAAATATTTTACAACTATGGGAAATATGTCGCAGCCGCTGGAAAGAAATGGCAGCTATGTGGAAATGATGTGGAAGTGAATTGGTCAATGAGGTGGCAGCCGCCGAGAAATAAGGTGGCAACCGGGAAATGATGTGGCGGCTGTGGGAAAAAGATGTTGCAGCTTCCAATGTTACAGCCGCCGAAATTACAGCCGCCGAAATTGCAGCTGCTGGAATTGCAGCTGCCAGAGTTGCAACTGTCGGAAAAGATTTGACGGCGGACGGAAAAAGGACATTACGGCTACCGGGAAGTGAAATGGCTGTGGCTGGTAAATGGAGTGGCAGCTGCGGAAAATGAGATGGCAGCCGTGGGAAATGAGGTGGCAATAGCTGGTGAATGAGGTGGCAACCATGGGGACAATGAGGTGGCAGCCGCGGAAACTGGAGTTGCAGCCGCCGATGTTGCAGCCGCAAATGTTGTAGCTGCCGAAATTGCAGCTGTCGGAAAAGATTGACGGCTGACGGAAAAGGGCATTATGGCTACCGGGAAATGGAGAATATGGTTGCCGGAAAAAGAATATACAGCTGCCGGAAAATATGTTGCAGCTGCCGGAAAATATGTTGCAGCTGTCGAATTTTTTTTTTTTTTTTTTTTTCACACAAGGACAGCACAGGGCGATTTTCATTACGGGCCCAAAACTGGTCGTTCCCCTGGTGCTTCCCTGAAAATTTTTAAAGACCACAGCAAGCAAAGAGATCAAATGCAAAGAGAAAGAAAACGACAACTATACGCTACAGCAAGACATTATTTATGTACAGCAAATATAATTTTCAGTTTAAGATTTGGCAAAGGTAGAGAAATGTTCCTGCTCTGGTGCCAATTGATAGTTTGGATCAGCAGCAATCTGTGAAATGAATGCATCTTTCGAAATGGGCTTCCGATACAGTTGCAATCTGTGGCCATTAGCAAGTAATGGTATACGGTTTTCATCAATGGTGACCAGGAGAACAGTGCCGTTGTCAAATACCCTGTCAACCAAATATGGACCCAGCCATCTTGTGCGTAATTTCCCTTTAAAATCCTTCTTGAATCTGGAGTCGTACAATAGTGCCCAGTCTCCTTCATGGAAGATTTTCTTTTTAATGAATCGGTCATGCCAATTAGATCTTTGTTGCTGAAGCAGTACAGTCTGGTCTACTGCAGCTAATCGTTTCTCATCCAACTCATTTAATTGATTCAATCTTCTTTTCTGGGCTTCTGTTACATCCAGGTTCATTTCAATGGTTGTTTTCAGGGTCTTGATCTCAAATTCAATTGGAAAAATGGCACTCTTTCCATATACCAAATCATAAGGAGAAAAGCCCGTGGTGTTACGCCAAGTCGTGCGATATGCCCACAGTGCTTCTGGAAGCCTGTCAGCCCAATCCCTTCGATGGCTTTTAACTGTTTTAGTAAGGATTGCTTCGATAACTTTATTAGTGCTTTCCACCTGGCCATTAGCCTGGGGATGATAAGGTGAAGCTATCTTGTGTTGCACATGATACTTCCGGAGCAAGGATTCAAATTGGTGTGAAATAAATTGTGGTCCCCCATCGGTAACTACTTCCTTTGGTACTCCAAAACGGGTAAAAACTTCACTGTACAGGAAATCAATCACCGCCTGGTCATTTGCCTTAGCCAAAGCTACAACTTCTACCCACTTGGTCATGTAATCTGTACACACCAAAATGTAAACCTTCTGTTTGGAAGGAGGGTTGATAGGACCAACAAAGTCCAATGCCCATCTATCAAACGGTTCTAGTACCACTTGGGGCTGTAAAGGCATCTGATCTATCTTATTAGGTTGGCCCATCCTTTGGCAGCCGTCACAGGACTGAACATATCTCTTAGCATCTCTGAACAGTGTCGGCCAATAATAGCCCATCCGCAACGCCTTATGTCCTGTTCTTTTATCTGCAAAGTGTCCTCCGCAAGGTTCATCGTGACAGGCCTTCAGTATATGAAAAATCTCATCTTCTCTTACACATCTTCTAATTTCAAGATCAGGTCCTGTGTAAAAGAGATGGCCTTTGAGCCAACAATACCTGGCACTTTGCTGAATAATTTTTCTTTTCTCTCGTTTAGACATATGTGGAGGAAGCTTCCCTGCAACCAAATAATTAGCAACGTCTGCATACCAGGGTGAATGAGCTGAGAGTGCGAATAAATGTTCATCCGGGAAAGCATCCTCAACAGGTGAACTGTCATCACTGTTAGTAAATCGTGATAAAAAATCAGCAACAACATTTTCTTTTCCAGGTTTATCTATAATAGTAATATCAAATTCCTGTAATAATAAAAGCCACCTGGTTACTCTGGCATTAGTGACAGGTTTATTCATTAAATACTTAATGGCAGAGTGGTCAGTATGCACCAATGTAGGATACCCAGTAATGTAATGCCGAAACTTATTAATAGAATAAACAATAGCAAGGAATTCTTTCTCAGTAACAGTATAGTTTAGTTCAGCAGGGGCTAAGTTTTTACTAACATAATAAATATCATAAGGTACTTGACCATCCTGCTGTCCTAGTACTGCTCCAATGGCGGTATCAGAAGCATCTGAAGAAATGTTGAAAGGTATGGTCCAATTAGGTCCCCTCAAAATAGGGGCTGTGGACAGTTTCTCTTTAAGCTTATCAAATGCTGTCTGGCATGCTGTACTCCATACAAACTGTGCGTCCTTCATTAACAATGAAAACAAAGGAGAAGCAAGTTTGGAGAAGTTTTCTATGAATCTCCTGTAATACCCAGCATGTCCCAGAAAACTTCGCACCTCTTTCTGAGTTGAAGGAGTTGGTATATTCTTTATCACCTTAATTTTTGAAGGATCCACTTGAATACCATCAGTAGAGATGAAATGTCCTAATACCACTCCCTCACTCATCATCATGTGGCATTTCTCAGTGCTTAGTGAGAGGCGAGCCTGTTCACAGCGAATTAAAACTTTCTTCAAATTTTCCAGTGCTTCCTCAAAATCCCTGCCATAAGGAGTAAAATCATCCATAAAAACTCCCATGCTATCATTAACCAATTCAGAAAATATGCCAATCACAGCTCGTTGGAACGTTGCAGGTGCATTGCACAATCCAAAGGGAAGCACCCTGTAGGCGAACGTTCCCCAAGGGCAAGTGAAGGTGGTCTTATCCTGATCCTCTGGAGCAATCTGAATTTGATTGTACCCACTGAACCCATCCAGGAAGGAGAAGAACTTCTTCCCAGATAGGTTATCAAGTACCTGGTCAATAAAGGGCAGAGGAAAATGATCCTTTTGTGTAGCTTTGTTCAGCTCCCTATAATCGACACAGACTCTCCATTTACCATTTTTCTTGGGTACAATTACAAGTGGGGAAACCCACTCACTATCTGAGATAGGATGGATAAATCCTGCTTCCAAGAGTTTCTGGATTTCTTCCTTCACTATATCCCTCAAATTGGGGTTCATGCGACGTTGGGGTTGACATACAGGCCGGGAGTTGTTTTTAATATAAATATCATGAGTGCACAGACTAGAAGGAATACCCTTCATGTTTGTATACTCCCAGGCGAATGCCCCCTTGCGTTCCTTCAAGAGATTGGTTAGGCGCATCCGTTCTTCTGAGGAGAGACCAGGGTTGATGTTCAAAGTTTTTCCAGGCTCTACCTCAATGGGAATGCTTCTGGAGTTTTTCAAGACTGGGATTATGTTTGTGTCATTGACTAGTGCTTCCTCCGTAAGCTGTTCTTGTTCTTCCTTACCGAGGGTACTGTTCAGGAGTTGATAAACTTCCTTGTCTACTGAAGCAGGTTCGCTAATGAAATTATTAATGGCATCGTCTTCTGTTTCGTTTTTGAAGGTTAGTGCCTTCCCTATTGTTAGTAATGGCTGAACATCTTCCTCCTCTTCCTGTTCTATCCAAAGGAAAGTTTCAGTTTCTAGACTCGGCCGTGCTGGAGGGTACAGGGTGAGGTTTTTGGTTTCCATGCCATCAGATATAGTCATAGATCCTGATCGACAGCTGATGCAAGCATCAGCTGTAGCCAACCAGGGCCTCCCCAAAATCAATGGATGTCCCCCCAATTGTGATTTTGGTTGTAATACCAGGAAGTCGGCAGGGTATTCCCATGAGTCTACTGAAATAACAAGGTCGTCCAAAATCCCTTTGGGTCTGATGGTGGATCTGTCTGCCAATTCTAAGATAGTAGGGGTCGGTCTAATATTGGTGAATCCGAGCTTCTTTACAGTCTCCATTGTTATAACATTGATCGCAGCTCCTAAATCTACTAGTACGTTGGGTATCTGCGTTTGTCCTATGTGTACAGTGACGGTAGGATTGCCGGGATCCTCATACTTGGTTATAGGGGTTTTTCCAGTCATTAAAGCGGATAAATTCCCTATAACATGAACAGTAGGGGGATCTCTGGGTTTCCTTCCCGGTCTTTTAGTGCACAGGTCCCGAACAGTTCTAGCGTAAATAGGTACATCTTGAAGAGCTTGTAAAAGGGGAATCTTAACATAAAGGTTCTTCAATTCTCCTAAGAGATTGAACTGAGGTTGCCCCCCTCTTTGTGACAGCATCAATCTCTCAGGGTATGGTGGTTGCCTTACCAGCTGGGTAGGCTGCGTGTTATCCACTTTATTGTCTAATGTTTCAGCCGTCCCATCTGAGGGATGCTCAGCACCTTCAATGTTAGGAACCAGATCAAATGGATGCTGGGAACTCTCTTCTTTGTCATGCTCAGATGGTGGAATATTTTCTGAAGTTACACGTTCTACTATATTTCCAGACCGTAAGCGAATATCATTACAAGGTACAGGGGAGAGAGAGTAGGCCGGCATATTGAGAGCTTCCAATTGTTGGACTGTTTTATTGTTTGGGTTAGGGTTAGGTTGGGCAGGCAGCTGAGGCCGTATCGGTAAGTTAGGAACAGGATTATTTTGCAGCTGCAGTTGCGACTGCTGAGGTGGGTATTGAGGATATTGATGAAATTGAGGATATGGAGGATACGGTAACTGTTGAGGTGGAGGTGGTTGAGGAAACTGGTTCCCAGGATGGAAGTTCCTCCATCCAGGAGACCATGAAGTAGGCTGATGTGGTGGCTGTGTCCAAGGACTCCATTAATTATACCCTTGCATCGCAGGTTGAGGGGAATTCCACTGAGCATAATTCGAAGGGAATTGTGTATTCACATTTTTCATATTAGTATTCCAATTATTCAAATTATTCAAAAATGGAAATGAATCGGGAGACATACCTTGATTCCGGGGTTGCCAGGGTTTCTTCTGTGCAATGAAGTAGGCTGAATCTACCTCTGGAGTTGATGCCTGCAGAACAGCCTTTACTTGGGGTAATGTCGGACATTCTTTCATATCATGGTTCAGCTCGCACAGCTGACACACTTGTATTTTGTCAAGAGGGCATTCTTTCAGTGGATGAGTCTTTCTACATCGGGGACAAAACACACCTAGTGTGAGATCCTCCACTGCCTGTCTTTGCTTGGCCTTCAAGACATCAATCTCTGAAGAGATAGAGCTCATCATTTCTGTTTTAAAATTTTCAAGAAGATTGCCTATCTCTGCCCATCTAGCTCCCCCATTGGATGACTTCTGAGTTCTGTCAAAGACATCACGTTCCAGCTTATCTCGTTTATTCTGCTTATTATGCCTAGAAGATCCCCTGGAGTATCTCTTACATAATTCCACAATTGTCTCAAAGGGTTCTTTAGAGATATCTCCATTCCCTAATAAATTTAGCATGTCTAAACAATCGTCCCTGATTCCTCGAAACAAGATTATCTTAAGCACATCTAGTCCCATGTTCGTCTGTCCAGCTCTCTGCACATTGTACAGCAACCTCTCCACAAAATCCTCCAAACTTTCATCCTCCTTCTGTACCATCTTGAATAACTCCTCCCTTTTGTCCCTGGTGTTGCAATATTCTTGATATTTTTCTAGGAACACTTGCTTCATCTTATTCCAATTAGCAACAGTTCCTCCCCCAAGGCTCATGAACCATCGTAATGCATTGTCCTTCAGGGTGGCAGGAAAAAGCTTCAACTTTTGAGCATCTGTGACATAATCATAGCTGCGACAGAGGATATCAAATTCAAACAGGAATTCGTCTGGATCTTCTGCCGCCCTGCCATGGAAGCGGGGTAACACCGATGGTGAGATATTTTTCATAGGAGCTGTCCCCTCTAGCTGCTGTATTGGGAATTGCAATGTAGCCATAGTCTCTGGAGGGGAATTATCTTAATGATGGTATTGTACCACTGCTTCTTCCTCTTCGTTCTCATGTCTATTACTCATCTTTTCTTCTGTATCTTCTCCTTCGTTTGTTCCTTTGTTCCTTACCTCAGTTGTAACAGCTGCGTATTCTTCGGTTGTAACAGCTGCGTATTCTTCTGTTGTAACAGCTGCGTATTCTTCAGTTGTAACAGCTGCGTATTCTTCAATTGTAACAGCTGCGTATTCTTCAGTTGTAACAACTGCGTGCTCTTCAATTGCAACAGCTGAATCAGCTGTTCCTTCTTTAGCAGGAGTATATGCAGGAATCATAGCTGCTCCTGTATCTTCCACTGTAGATCCTGATGCTAACGCTCCAGGATCAGCAGGGCCTCTTTTGATAGGAGTCTCCCGTTGACGAGATCTGACAGCTGAATCAGTTTTGTCAACAAGGTCGTCAATAAATGTTCTTCTACCCAGCGGTGGACCTCGACCACGACCCGAACCACCTGCACTGTTAGTAATTTGTGGAGTTTTGGGGGTTGGGAGGTGGTCGCGTTTTACCCTCCTCGTATTCATGCGAAGCAGATCATTTCAAAAACAACCAAAAGACTGATTAAAAGCAATTATCAGATACAACTAATGACTAGTGTTTAATTTTCATCCTTCCCCAGCAACGGCGCCAAAATGTCAAGCACTCTAATTGCAGATAATTAAATATCAACACACAGAGCGTATGAAATTTATTGTCAACCCGAGAAAGTCTTTTTATTTCAAAGGACAAGTGCACAATATATGCTTAAACACACAACCATTAGAAGTGAATACTTTTATCTTCTATCATCCATGTTCATCCCAAGAATCTATGCAATCCCAATTGCCTTCTAACTGCTATACTACAATTCTTTTCTATTATGCATCAAGAAGAAATGGTATCAGATCTAATCAACGATTTGCAAGAAGGAAATCTCATTCGCATTCTAAAATAATCACTTGTCTAATCTAATCAAGCTGGGAATCATAAAGCATGACCTGAACATTACTCTAGAATTTTAATGAAAGAGATTGAAGCAACTGTTCTAAGAAACTGAATTGCAAAATATAAATCAATCAACACATAACAGGAAAGCTAATTTGTAAGAGCTCCTGGGATTACGTCTCAGCTGTAGGATGAATACAGCAGTGTGAACGGAAATTGAAATATGTAAAACAAACCTGACTCAGTCGACTGTTATTCGATACCATTCACCAATCTCACGAAAATATAATCAATTACTGAGAAATCCACACAATGAATATTGCTGCTGCGTATAAAAGAAAGAACAAAGCATCACACAACAAGAAAGGTGAAATCCTAAATTAACACAGCAATCTCTGTGGAAGACAGGCCCAGTCTTCACACAGAGACGCTGGTCGAACAACACTCTCTTTAACTCAGAAGTAACTCCTTATATTAACAGAAGAATGAGTACACAGTTTCGGCTCGGCTGCTAATACAAGATAAATTAATTGTTTGCTGTCCAACCCCTCGGTCGAGGCAATCCCACATATTTATACATACAATCTGCAACATCTAAACCTATAATTGGGCAGCCATGAAGATCTCTGATCTTCAGGCGCCCTAAATAATCTAGCTGTTACAATGAGTGGCAGAACTGAAATATCCAAATATGAGGGGAGTTATTAACTGTCCCAAGAGTGGCGGTCCTTCCAGCTCACAGCTGGATTCGAGCAGCGACATACTTAAGATAGCACTTTATGTTACAGCTGCCCTGCCACGACCGTGCCTTGATTGACGATTTGAGCCCCAAGGAACCTTCTACAAGCAATGGACGTCCCTTCCTCCATGACTTGTTCAGCTCCGATCTTCCTGCAGTCTATTTGTCTTACTACCTTCATAAATCGCATCATGTTAGCACAATTTAAGAGATGCACAGCTTTAATCATCACAATCATAAGTATTAATACAATAAAACAATAATCGGCCATACCTTGGTAAATTGGGGAATAAGATAAGGACAATAAGTCGAATTGCCAAGGTAATTGGTGTGAGACAAGGGAAGGGAAGATGATAAATGATGGTCAAAAAGGGCCAATTCTGGGCTCAACATAACCCTCACCCAAACCCTAACACTAAGCCATCTTCTTCATCCTCACCATCACCATCACCGTCACCATCATCATCATGTATTCATCATCATTATTAACTCTAACTCTGACCCTAATTCAATTTCATTCTATAACTCTAGCCCTGACCCTCACCCAAACCCTAGCACTAATCCATCTTCTTCATCCTCGCCACCACCGCCACCGTCACCATCACCATCATCATCAACGTCTTCATCATCACCACCATATCCATCATCATCATTAACTCTAACTCTAACCCTAACTCTAACTCTAACTCTAACTCTAACTCTAACTCTAGGTTCCTCATCAACATCTCCATCATCATCATCTTCTCCATCGTCAACATCTTCATCACCATGACCATGACCATGACCATGACCATGACCATGACCATCATCATCACCATCATCATCATCATAAGTGCCCGACGGACGATTTTGCAGAGTTGACCCCCATGTGCAAAATTTGCACACTCCCTCACTGAGCAAAACCCTAGTTTCCAAGATGGACATACAAGATGGCACCGAGGTGACGGGATCGGAAGAGAGGGGCACCCTTAGAACTATCCCGGTGTCCTGAATCCAATGGAGTCGACGGTTCATCGATCGGAGCCATGGTCGTCATTCTATGGCTCGTTTCGTCTTGCATCCAAAAGGCCTTCAGGGACACCTGGTAGATACCTGCCGAGGGCATAGAAGTCCAACCATGCAGCAAAACCGGACTCTGGGGAGTCCTGCAGGTGTGTCTAGGAAGGTTCCGGCTTGGAACGCTAGCCGTAAGTGCCCAGTGGATGATTTTGCAGAGTTGACCCCCTTGTGCAAAAATTACACACTCCCTCACTGAGCAAAACCCTAGTTTCCAAGATGGACGTACAAGATCGCATCGGGGCCACGGGACCAGAGGAGAGGGGCACCCTTGGCACTATCCCAGCGTCCTGAATCCAATGCAATCAATGGTTCGTCAATCCTAGCCACGATCGTCATTCTGTTGCTTGTTCCGTCTCGCATCCAAAAGGCCTTCAGGGACACCTGCTAGATACCTACCGGGGGCATAGAAGTCCAACCGTGCAGCAAAACCGGGCTCCGGTGAGTCCTGTAGGTGTGTCTAGGCAAGTTCCAGCTAGGAACACTGGTCGTAAGTGCTCGGCAGATGATTTTGTAAAGATGACCCCCGTGTGCAAAAATTGCACACTCCCTCATTGAGAAAAACCCTAGTTTCCAAGATGGACGTACAAGATGGTACCGAGGCCATGGGACTGGAGGAGAGAGGTGCCCCTAGCACTATCCCAGCGTCCTGAATCCAACGGAGTCGATGGTTCATCGATCGGAGCCACGATCGTCATTCTATGGCTCATTCTGTATCGCATCCAAAAGGCCTTCAAGGACACCTGCTGGATAACTGTCGGGGGCATATAAGTCCAACCATGCAGCAAAAATGGGCTCTGAGGAGTCCTATAGGTGTGTCTAGGCAGGTTCCCGCGGGGAACACTGGCCGTAAGTTCCTGGCACATGATTTTGCAGAGTTGACTCCTGTGTGCAAAAATTGCACACTCCCTCACTGAGCAAAACCCTAGTTTCCAAGATGGACATACAAGATGGCACCGATTCCATGGGATCGGAGGAGAGGTGCACCCTTAGCACTATCCGGACGTCCTGAATCCAACGGAGTCAATGGTTTGTTGATCTGAGCCATGGTTATCATTCTATGGATTGTTTTGTCTCGCATCCAAAAGGCCTTCAGGGACACCTATTGGATACCTGCCGGGGGCATAGAAGTCCAACTGTGCAGCAAAACTAGGCTCCGGGGAGTCCTGCAGGTGTGTCTAGGCAGGTTCTAGCTAGGAACGGTGGTCATAAGTACCTGGCGGAGGATTTTACAGAGTTGACACCCATGTGCAAAAATTGCACACTTCCTCACTGAGCAAAACCCTAGTTTCCAAGATGGACATACAAGATGGCACCAGGGCCACGGGACTGGAGGAAAGGGGCACCCTTGGCACTATCCTGGCATCCTGAATTGAATGGAGTCAACGATTCATCGATCCGAGCCACGGTCGTCGTTCTATGGCTTGTTCCATCTCGCATCCAAAACGCCTTCAAGGACACTTGCTGGATACCTGGTTGGGCATAGACTTCTAACCGTGTAGCAAAATCGGGCTCCGAGGAGTCCTGCAGGTGTGTCTAGGCAGGTTCCAACTAGGAACATTGGTCGTAAGTGCCCGGCGGATGATTTTACAGAGATGACCCCCATGTGCAAAAATTGCACACTCCCTCACGGAGCAAAACCCTAGTTTCCAATATGGACGTATAAGATGGCAATGGGGCCACATGACTGGAGGAGAGGGGCGCCCTTGGCACTATCCTGGCGTCCTGAATCCAATGGAGTCGGTGGTTCGTTGATCGGAGCCATGGTCGTCATTCTATGGCTTGTTCCATCTCGCATCCAAAAGGCCTTCAGGGACACCTGCTGGATAACTGTTGGGAGCATAGAAGTCCAACCATGCATCAACACCAGGCTGCAGGGAGTCCTCCAGGTGTTTCTAGGTAGGTTTCGGCTAGGAACACTAGCCGTAAGTGCCCGACGGATGATTTTGTAGAGATGACCCCCATGTGCAAAAATTGCACACTCCCTCACTGAGCAAAACCCTATTTTCCAAGATGGACGTACAAGATAGCACCAGGGCCACCGGACTAAAGGAGAGGGGCACCCCTGGAACTATCTCGGCGTCCTGAATCCAATGGAGTCAACGGTTCATCGATCGGAGCCACGGTCGTCATTCTATGGCTCGTTCTGTCTCGCATCCAAAAGGCCTTCAGGGACACCTGCTGGATAACTGTCGGGGACATAGAAGTCCAACCGTGTAGCAAAATTGAGCTCCGAGGAGTCCTACAGGTGTGTCTAGGTAGGTTCCGGTGGGGAACGCTGGCCATAAGTTCCTGGCGTACGATTTTGCAGAGTTGACTCTCGTGTGCAAAAATTACGCACTCCCTCACTGAGAAAAACCCTAGTTTCCAATATGGACGTACAAGATGGCACCGGGGCCACAGAACCATAGGAGAGGGGCACCCCTATCACTATCCCAGCATCCTGAATCCAACAGAGTCAATGGTTCGTCGATCCGAGCCACGGTCGTCATTCTATGGCTTGTTCAGTCTTGCATCCAAAAGGCCTTTAGGGACACCTGTTGGATACCTGCCCGAGGCATAGAAGTCCAACTGTGCAGCAAAATCAAGCTTCGGGGAGTCCTGCAGGTGTGTTTAGGCAGGTTTCGGCTGGGAATGCTGGCTGTAAGTGCCCGTCGGATGATTTTGCAGAGTTGACCCCCATGTGCAAAATTTGCACAATACCTCACTAAGCAAAACCCTAGTTTCCAAGATGGACATACAAGATGGCACCGGGGCCATGGGACCGGAGGAGAGGGGCACCCCTGGCACTATCTCGGCATCCTAAATCCAATGGATTCAATGGTTCGTCGATCGGAGCCATGGTCGTCATTCTATGGCTTGTTCCGTCTCGCATCCAAAAGGCCTTTAGGGACACCTACTGAATACCTGTCGGGGTCATAGAATTCCAACTTTGCAGCAAAAGCAGGTTTCAAGGAGTCGTGTAGGTGTGGCTAGGCAGGCTCTGGCTGGGAACGCTAGCCATAAGTTCCTGCTGGACGATTTTACAAAGTTGACCCCAATGTGAGGGCCTCCCAAATTTGTTCAAGGGGGGCATTTCTCGTCCGGATGCCCCTAGGCGTGCATGGCCACCTCGGACAGGTCTACAATGGCCATGTGGACCTATGGGAGGTGACGGAATCCAAGTCCTCTCGTCGAGTTGGGTTCTGTGGCCCTAGGGAAAATCCTCCAGGTGTCCTTGAACGACACCAGGGTGCCCGACTAGAATGCCCGTGACACCCGAATCGTGGCTCGGTTCGCGAATCCGTCGATTTTGGTGGGTCCGAGACGGCGTGTTTCAGCTAGGGGACCCCCCACAACATCCCTCGAAGACCCGAAAGCGGTGCCAACGAGCCATCTCCGGACCTAGGTTTTTGCTCAGTGATGGCCATTCCAAATTTGCTCAAGGGGGCCATTTCTCATCCGGATGCCCCCGGGCATGCCTGACCACTGTGGATAGGTCCAAAATGGCCATGTGGACTTGTGGGAGGTAATAGAATCCACGTCCTCTCACCGGGTTGGGTTCCGTGGCCCCAGGGAAATCCTCCAGGTGTCCCTGAACGACCCCTGGGTGCACGACTAGGCCCCCCCCCCACAGCGTCCCTCGAAGACCCAAGAGTGGTGCCAACGAGCCATCTCCAGAGCTAGGATTTTGCTCAGTGATGGCAATTCCAAATTTGCTCAAGGGGATCATTTCTCGTCCGAATGCTCCTGGGCATGCATGGCCACCGTGGACAAGTCCATAATGGCCATGTGGACCTGTGGGAGGCTATGGAATCCAAGTCATCTCACCGGTTTTGGTTCCGTGGGCCTGGGGCAAATCCTCCAGGTGTCCCTGAACGGCCCTGGGGTGCCCGACTAGAATTGCCGTAGCACCCAGACCGTGACTCGGTTCGTGAATCCGTTGAATCTAGCGGGTTTGGGACGGCGGGTTTCAGCTGGGGGCCCCCCACAGTGTACCCTGAAGACCCGTAAGCGGTGCCAACAAGCCATCTCCGGAGCCATGGTTTTTCTCAGTGAGGGCCATTCCAGATTCACTCAAGGGGTGCATTTCTCATCCGGTGTCCCTCGGGCGTTCGTGGCCACCGTGGATAGGTCCACTATGGCCATGTGGACCTGTGGGAGGCGGCGAATCCAATTCCTCTTGTTAGTCTGGGTTCCGTGGCCTCGGGGCAATTCCTCCAAGTGTCCTTGAATGGTCCCAGGGTGCCCAACTAGAATTCCCATAGCACCCGAACCGTGGCTCGATTCAAAAATCCATCAATTCCAATGGGTCTGGGATGGCGGGTTTCAGTTGGGCCCCCCCCATAGCGTCCCCCGAAGACCCAGAAGCAATGCCAACAAGCCATCTCCGGAGCTAGGGTTTTGCTTAGTGAGGGCCATTCCAGATTCGCTCAAGGGGTGCATTTCTCTTCCGGAGGCAGAAGAAGATCAATTTTCGACAAAACAATGTAGTTATTACATGTGGAGGCAGCAGTTTCCCGTGGAAAATGAGTGTAGGGCTGAGGTTTCATTTTGTTCTTCATGGAACACAACTCCCACTAGAAATCTAATAGAATTTGATTGACGAACAAAATGAAAAATTCCATGCAAAGTGTTATGATTTTACAAAATGCAATCAAATATCAAATTCAATATTTCCTTCATGGATTTGGTGCTCTTTTGACCAACCTTGTCCAATATCTATGCTATGATCTCTTTGCTATTGATTTCCATGCCCTTTGTGCTCGACTGTATGTACCGATCTGTTGAAGGATCTTGTCCAAATTAGCATTGGATGACACTTAATGTAGTTGGCAAGTGTGACCTATAGTAGTGACTCATGCTTATAGGTATAGACATAATAATGGTCAAATGCTTTAGGATGACATTATTAAGGAAATGGTGGTTTGTTTCTTCTAGTCGAATGATGAGGTTATGGATGTGTATTTATAGTTCAAGAGGGCAGAAACTTGGTTATTATATCAAGGTTGTGAGATTTATATTTAGATATTCAATGGAAAATTGAAGGGACATTTTACATAATTGAATAACTAACTCTACTTATCTAGGGTTAGAAGGGAATTGTAGAATTTACCATGTTTCAAATGGAAACCATAGGTATTGTGATCTACATAAATAATTAAGATATTTTTATTATATATTTAAAATTAGATAGTAGTTTGTATAATGTGGTTTGGAAATAAATTAAAATGTGGTTTATTTTTATTTTTATCTGAAAAAGGGATTGCCCTTTCTTTATCAGTTAGAATTGAAATGAATTGATTTAAAGGTGGTCATTATAGACACTTCATGAAAAAATGGTAGTTCTCTAACGTACAAATTTGAAAAGGAGTAAAAAAGGGTTGTATTATTCTTGATGCAATGTGAAAATTTCCTTGCTTAAGAACTCACTTAACCCACACACTTTTTCAATACCATTTTGCTTGATTGTGACACAAGGAACCCTATCAAAACAAGGTTTTTGCTTAAAATTACACACGACACAACCACAATGTTCACACAAAAAAGGTGTAAAAGAGGATGCCAGAAGTGGCTTATATTACTTCTCCCAATCGGTTACAAATTGGAATAACTGTAAATACAAATAACTAACTATCTGTCGGCCTCAACCGTTACAATAAAGAAGTAACTGCAATGTTCTCTCTTAGTTGTCGACCTCACCCTCTCTCGGTTTGCTGTGGAACTTTCAGCTATGGCTCGATCTTCTCTACGTTCAGAAGTTGTGTGACTGCTCTCTTCAATCTACAGAACTTCTCCCCGAACACTGCTCTGCAACTCCAACAAAATGGAACCGTCCTCGACTGATCCCAACTCCTTCGTCTTCTACTCTGCTGTTGATGTTCCTGAGACAACTGCGAGCCCCGAGACATGCATCCTCTGTCATCCGATCCTTCCATGATCCTACAAACCTACAACTATCAGCGCCCCTACCATGCTGCACAGTTTCTTCCTGTGACAACATATGTCATGTCTTCACCCACCTGTAATAACTTCGATTAACTTCCTTAGCAACTCCGAACTGTTTCCAAGTACTCTGCTTGACTTCTACGCTTCCTCCTAACAGGCTACAACAAACCATCATGTCAGCCATACTATCCTATGTTAGCTTGGCTCATGCCCAATCTGTCGATGTTGCAGTCCGACAACATGTCAACCTTCCTACAACTCTACGGCAAGTTGTCGCCTATCGACATTGACATGTCGCCTATCAACTGTCGTCTTTCAACATTAACATGTCGACTCTCAACTTATTTCCTCCTGTCAACTGCTTCGACGGCTCACTGCTTGCCTTGTTGACTTTGACATCCAACCTGCTCATCTGCACCAGTGGTCGTCGGCACTCCCTCTAGTCGGTCTCTTCATGTCGATCAACTTTGACTGATCTACCTAGGCCCCAATGCTCTTGCATCAGACTCCCTGGGTCAAAAAGAATTCGACTGCTCCGTCAGTCTCCTGAACTCTTCTTTGGAAATCCATGTCACCTCCTACAACTCATCATCCTTCCATCGCACCAAGTATTCCTTCCTTGGTGAACTACACGTACGCCCAACTTCGCATTCCTTTATTACTTTTGCGATATTCTCCTTATGTTGATCTGGAATCTGTGCTGTCCAGTCGATGTTCGACACTTCCGCACCTCCACTGCTTAAACCTTCTTCGAATTTGTACATATCTGAGACATTGAACGTTGGTGAAATGCTCAATTCATTCGCCATCTCCAACACATAAGCATTGTCCGAAATATTCCTCAAGATCTTACATGGTCCAATCTTCTTCAGCTTCAGCTTGTTATACGTCCCTGTCGGAAATCTCTCCTTCCACAAATGAGCATAGACCAAGTTTCCTTCGTTGAATGACTGTAGTCTTTTCTTTCTATTGGCTCTCAACTTGTATGCTGCATTTCTCTTCTCTATGTGCTTTTGCACATCGTCATTAACTTATTTCACGTGCTTTGCAAATGATTTTGCATTCGCTCTTTTTATGATATTTGTCGGCAACTCGACCAAATCCACCACTCCATGTGGGTTTCTTCCCTGAATAATATGGAATGGGCTCAAACCTGTCGACCGATTCATAGAATTGTTGTATGTGAACTCTTCTTGCGCCAACACATTCTCCCACTGCTTGGGTCTGTCGGCCGTCAAACATCTCAGAAGGTTTCCCAAAATTTTGTTCACCACCTCGGTTTGCCCGTCTGTCTATGAATGATAGGTCGAGATAAACTGTAGCTTCGTTTTCAGTTTCTTCCATAGGGTTCTCCAGAAATGTCCCATAAAATTGGTATCTCTGTCCAATGTGATACTCTTCGGAAAGCCATGCAATCTGACTACTTATTTGAAGAATAGTACAACAATGATTGTGGCGTCACTTGTCTTCCGACATGGAATAAAGTGTGCCATTTTTGAAAACCTGTCAGCTGCAATGAAAATTAAGTCGCTTCCCCGTTGTGTCTTCAGCAATCCTAGCACAAAATCCATGCTCAGGTGATCCCATGGGGTATTCGGTACCGGAAAAGGTGTATACAACCCCGTGTTCTAAATTCTTCCTTTTTCCAGCTGGAAAAATCTGCAATGTCGAACCCACTTTTCAACATCTTTCGTTATACCTAGCCAATAGTACTTTTCTTCAACTAATTCCTTATTCTTGTCGATGCCAAAATGACCTACAAATCCGCCTCCATGCAACTATCGGATTAGGTTCTCTCGCACTGATCCTCTGGAAATACACAAGTTTCATCCCTTGAATAGGTATCCTTCTTGGATGAAATAGTCCAAGTATGAAGTTCTGTCGACACTCCATGGTTCACGACAAGCTTCCCATGCTTTCGCAAAATCCTCATCGGTAGTGTACTTTGTCTTCACTGACTCTATTCCTGTTCCTTGAAATGTCATCGTGTTCAGCAATGCAACTCTTCTACTCAGCGCATCAACAACCTTATTTGACTTTCCCTACCTATGTCACAACATGAACATATATCCCTGTAGGCACTCGACCCATTTCATGTGCCGTTGATTTAACTTCGACTAACTATAAAGATACCTCAACGCTTGGTGATCTGTGTACAAAAAAAATTGCTTGGGCAACAAATAATGCCTCCACTTCTTCAATGCTTGGACAATAACATAAAATTCCTACTTATAGACCGAATATTTCCACTTCGCGTCATCCAATTTTTCACTGAAGAATGCAATTGGTCAACCCTCTTGGCTCAACACTACTCCAATTGCGATTCCACTTGCGTCGCAATCGACCTGGAAAACTTTGTCGAAATCTGGGAGTGCTAGCACTGAGCTCTCAGTGACCCTTTACTTCAACTTGTCGAAATCTTGATGGGCTTCTTCCGTCCACTTGAACTCCCCTTTGCATATGCATTATGTCAATGGTGCGCAAATCTGACTGAATCCCCAAATGAATTTCCTCTATAAAGTGGCAAGTCCATGGAAACTCCTCACTCCAATCGTTCTTGTCAGTTCAGTCCAATCTAATATCTCCTTCACCATTTCTAGTTCCATCACCAACCCTTTACCCAAGATTACAAATCCCAAGTATACCAGTTCTTCCTTAATGAAGAAACACTTTTGTTGGTTAACCATCAGCTTCGCTTCCTGCAACTTCTGCACTACCTGTCGAATGTGCCCCAAGTGTTGCGCCTTGGTTCAACTAAAAATTAGAATGTCGTCTAGATAGACTATGACAAACTTTTCAAAGAATGGTTTCAGTACTTCATTCATCAATCGCATGAATGTACTGGTTGCATTATTCAATCCGAATGGCATGACTAACCACTCATATAGCCCTTCCTTTGTCTTTAATGTTTTTTTCTATTCGTCTCCTTCTCTAACCCAAATCTGGTGATAACTGCTCTTCAGGTCTATCTTCATGAAGTACTTTGCTCCACTCAAAAAATCCATCAAGTCGTCCATTTTTGGCAATGGAAACCGATACTTGATAGTGATCTTGTTGATAGCCCTAGATTCTGTACGCATCCTCCATTCTCCACCTTTCTTCGATACTAATACTACTGGTACAGCGCATGGACCGAGACTCTCTCTGATGAACCCTCTGTCCAACAACTCCTGGACATGTCGATTGAGTTCTTGATCTTCTGCCGGACTCATCCTATGTGGTGCTTTGTTTGGTAGACTTGATCCTAGAATCAAGTCGATCTGATGCGATATGCTCCTTGTCGGTGGCAATCCCGTCGGTGTCTCATTGACCACTATGCTTCGAAACTCGTCAAGCATCTTTTCGACTTCGACCAGAATCTTCTCCACTGTTGCACTTGCTTCTCCCAAAAGTTACTCTTTCCCTGCTTACCGGCAACTTGCTCCTCGGGTTTCAGCTTAAGAGTCCTCTTCACGCAATTCTTCCACAATATGACTGTGTTGGCTTGACTATCATAGATCATCTTCCGATCATATTTCCATGGTCTTCCTAACAACAGATGGAACGCATCCATTGGGATTACATCACACAGTACGTTGTCCTCCAACTTCCCAACCTTGAAGTTAATCAAGCACTGTCTGGTCACCTTCACATGGTGTCCTTTCTGCAACCATG
This sequence comes from Larix kaempferi, assembly GCA_027924585.1. Classification (NCBI taxonomy): domain Eukaryota; kingdom Viridiplantae; phylum Streptophyta; class Pinopsida; order Pinales; family Pinaceae; genus Larix; species Larix kaempferi. The sequence continues at coordinate 1,777,170 of BSBM01000304.1, forward strand.
AGATCTTGCATGGTTGTGGATGTTATCGACACTTCAGCCTGATCTTGTCGATGACTTCTGTCGACACAAGATTCTCAGTGCTTCCACCATCAACTATGGTCTTGCAATGCCATTCGCTGATTCGCACATTCGTTCAAAAGATCGCCTTTTGCTGTGCCGGCTCTTGCTCGTCGCGATTGTCTTCTTGAACCAATGTTCTGCTGATAGTCAAACTTTGGTTCCTTCTTTTTTCCTCTCTACTGCTATCGAATTTCGACTCTTCCCTCTCGTCGACTTGCTCATCTCTTCGATGTCTGGGCTTCGACTCATCTACAACATGTAGTTTCTCTGGGCATTCATATGCCTTGTGTTCCTCTCCACGACACTTGTAATAGATTATGGCTGGTATATTAGCTCCTTTTCTGTCGGATGGACCACCTCGACCATATGCACCTTGACCGTGTGTTCCTCAACCATTGCGCTGGTTTTCTTGCGCGTTCTCCCTTGTCAATATCCCTTCCACATGTCTACTATCTTCAACAGTTTCCATCCTATAACCCCTACTTTGGATTTTCGCGGAAACATTCCTCGCACCCCGACCAGTCGTCCTCCCTCTGGTCATTGTGGATTTCCTCGACAATTTCTCTTCTGCCTTCAGAGCTAACTGGTAGGATTCACCTACTACTTGGAATATTGACATGCTCAATTCATCCTGAATGGCATATTTCATGTCGTTCACATACCTAGCGACATCTTCTTCTCTTTCGTCGGTTTGGCCCAACCTCATCGATAATCTGTAGAACTCTTCCATGAACTCCTTCATGGTCATCTCCTTTTTCCGAAAGTTCTTCAACTTCCTGAACAAGGAAATTACATAGTCGTTCGGCAAGAACTTTCCTTTCAGTTTGGTGACCATCCTATCCCAAGACTTGATTTTCTCCTTGCCCTTCTTGACTCTGTCAACCTATACATTGTCCCACAACAATGAGGCATGACCCTTCAACCTTAGACATGCAGTCTTAAGCCGCTTAGGATTCTCGATCTGCTCTATGTCGAAGTATTTCTCCATTTTTCTGAACCAATCGATCAAGTCTTCTCGGTCCAGACTTCCCGAGTAGGTACAAATGTCTATCCTTTCCCGACCTCTCATATCCCTCAGAAGCTTGATGAGTTTTTCTTCTAGTTCATCTTCCGCTACTTCCCGTGGTTCCACTTCTTTGACTTCCTCGTACCATAGAATTTTTAAACTCTATGTTATTTACAAATCAATTTTTAGGATAAATTTTATTTATGATTAGTGGCGACACTATACATAGGAGTTTGTTATATTAAACAAGATTCTTTCTTATATTATATCGATGACGCTTGCAGTACATGCACCTTCCTTTCCTATCACACTTGATAGATCATAAAAGTATATGCATAGGAAAATATTTATTTTAAACATCAACATGTATATAAAAACATTATCTTTCAACATCAACCATGCAGATAATCATTATACAATTTCTCAAAATGAAATTTATAATATAATCATACTTTCTAAAGTAAACATTTTTTTTACATCACATAAACAATCGCATCATGTTAACTTAGTTTTCATTACCTTTCAAAACAATAAATGGTCTGATATAAGTCTGGGTCATCCCAAAATAGATGCCCTCAAAGAATATACTAACATTAAGTCCGGTGCAGAAAAGCATAAATAATCAGATCAGTCATTGTCAAATTCCCTCAAAGGAAAAATAACATAATTACACCTATGATGTTGAATCAAGTCTATAAGGTGTTGTAAAAACAGGGTGCTACAGAGAAGTACTCTCAGAATGGGAAAGTGTAGTAAATTGGTCCCAAGATAGTGTGGACCATTTGGGATATTAGTAAGGATAGGCCTAGTTGCATATCTGTTGGCATTACCAGCTCATATTAATGTCCACAATGTGTTTTAGGTATCTCCTTTAAATAAATATGTTTATGATCCTAAACATGTTATTAATTAGGATTTATTGTAGGTAGAACCAAAGGGGGAGTTGCTACCAGAACCACAATGTATAGTGGACCAGAGGGACACATGGCTTAGGAACATAAATGTTACCCAGGTGAATGTGAAATGGAAGCACTACAGAGCTGAAGAACCTACTTGCGAGAAGGAAGAGACTATGAGAGAAGCCTATCATTTTTTGTTTGCGGATGATAACACCAAGACAATGTTTCTTTAAGGGGCGTGGGATGTGGCATCCCAAGAGTTTAACCCCTATGTAAATAAATAAGTACACTTGTGTGTAACTATGTTTTGAGACTTGCACCTATGAATTATGCAAGGCATCATGGACAAATAACACTTTATGAGATTAAAGTGGTCAATTATTTTACAAATTTTCTACTTACTTGCTATGGGACAACTCATTGAAAGTGAGACGAATCTTACTAGTGAATTAGGGCTAACAAAGTAATCAAAATTTAAAAAGAGAATAGATAAATAAGGTTAGAGAAAATAATAAATTCTGAATTTCAAGAATTGTGAGGAAATTAAAACAAACTCTAACTACTCCTTCTCCAAAGGAAGAAAAGATAAAAGGGGAAACAAAGGGAGGAAAAGGTTGTTCTTCATTTCTTTTCTCTTAATTTTTTTTCTCAGTAGCTAACTTTTTCTTGAACACAGTAAGAGAGGGAAAGACACACCTGTAAGAAATGTCCCATAAACTTTGTATCTCTATCCAATGTGATACTCTTCGGAAACCCATGCAATCTAACTACTTCTTTGAAGAATAGACAACAATGATTGTGGCATCACTTGTCTTCCGGCATGGAATAAAGTGTGCCATTTTTTAAAACCTGTTGACTACAACGAAAATTTAGTCGCTTCCCCGTTGTGTCTTCAGCAATCCTAGCACAAAATCCATGCTCAGGTGCTCCCATGGGGTATTCGGTACCGGAAATGGTGTACACAACCCCGTGCTCTGAATTCTTCCTTTTTCCAAATGGAAAACACTGCAATGTCGAACCCACTTTCCAACATTTGTCGCTATACCTAGCCAATAATACTTTTCTTCAACTAATTCGTTAGTCTTGTTGATGCCAAAATGACCAACTAATCCACCTCCATGCAACTATCGGATTAGGTTCTCTCGCACTGATCCTATGGAAATACACAACTGTCATCCCTTGAATAGGTATCCTTCTTGGATGAAATAGTGCAAGTATGGAGTTCTGTCGACACTCCATGGTTCGCGACAAGCTTCCCATGCTTTCGCAAAATCCTCATCGGTAGTGTACTTTGTCTTCACTTTCATCGCGTTCAGCAATGCAACTCTTCTACTCAGCGCGTCGGCAACCTTATTCGACTTTCCCTACCTATGTCGCAACATGAACATATATACCTGTAGGTACTCGACCCATTTCATGTGCCGCTGATTTAACTTTGACTAAGTATTCAGATACCTCAGTGCTTGGTGATCTGTGTACAACAAAAATTTCTTGGGAAACAAATAATGCCTCCACTTCTTCAATGCTTGGACAATAACATAAAATTCCTGGTCATAGACCGAATATTTCCACTTCGCGTCCTCCAATTTTTCACTGAAGAATGCAATTGGTCATCCCTCTTGGCTCAACACTGCTCCAATTGTGATTCCACTTGCATCACAATCGACCTGGAAAACTTTGTCGAAATCTGGGAGCGCTAGCACTAAGCTATCAGTGACCTTTTCCTTCAACTTGTCAAAATCTTGCTCGGCTTCTTCCGTCCACTTGAACTCCCCTTTGCGCATGCACTATGTCAATGGTCTGCAAATCCGACTGAATCCCCAAATGAACTTCCTGTAGAAAGTGGCAAGTCCATGGAAACTCCTCACTCTAGTCGTTCTTATCGGTTTAGGCCAATCTAATATCTCGTTCACCTTTTCTAGGTCCATCACCAACCCTTTACCCGAGACTACAAATCCCAAGTATACCAGTTCTTCCTTAATGAAGAAACACTTTTGCAGGTTCACCATCAGCTTCGCTTCCTGCAAATTCTGTACTACCTGTCGAATGTGCCCCAAGTGCTGCGCCTTGGTTCAACTAAAAATTAGAATGCCGTCTAGATAGACTATGACAAACTTTCCAAAGAATGGTTTCAGTACTTCATTCATCAATCGCATGAATGTACTGGTTGCATTATTCAATCCGAACGGCATGACTAACCACTCATACAGCCCTTCCTTTATCTTGAATGTTTTTTTCGATTCGTCTCCTTCTATAACCCGAATATGGTGATAACCTCTTTTCAGGTCTATCTTCATGAAGTACTTCGCTCCACTCAAAAAATCCATCAAGTCGTCCATTCTCGGTAATGGAAACCGATACTTGATAGCGATCTTATTGATAGCCCTGGAGTATGTACGCATCCTCCATTCTCCACCTTTCTTCGACGCTAATACTACTGGTACCGCGCATGGACTGAGACTCTCTCTAATCAACCCTCTATCCAACAACTCCTGTACATGTCGATTGAGTTCTTGATCTTCTATTGGACTCATCCTATGCGGTGCTTTGTTTGGTAGACTAGATCCTGGAATCAAGTCGATCTGATGGGATATGCTCCTTGTCGGTGTCTCATTGACCACTATGCTTCGAAACTCATCGAGCAGCTTTCCGACTTTGAACAGAATCTTCTCCATTGTTGCACTCGCTTCTCCCAAAATTTACTCTGTCCCTGCTTACCATCGACTTGCTCCTCCGGTTCCGGCTTAAGAGTCCTCTTCACGCAATTCTTCCACACTATGACTATGTTGGCTTGACCATCATAGATCATCTTCCGATCATATTTCCATGGTCTTCCTAACAACAGATGGCACACGTTCATTGGGATTACGTCGCACAGTACGTTGTCCTCCAACTTCCCAACCTTGAAGTTAATCAGGCACTGTCTGGTCACCTTCACACGGTGTCCTTTATGCAACCATGAGATCTCTCATGGTTGTGGATGTTATCGACACTTCAGCCCAATCTTGTCGATGACTTCTGTCGACACAAGATTCTCAGTGCTTCCACCATCAACTATGGTCTTTCAATGCCATTCATTGATTTGCACATTCGTTCTAAAGATCGCCTTTCACTGTGCCGGCTCTTGCTCGTCACATTTGTCTTCTTGAACCAATGTTTTGCTGATCATCAAACTTCGGTTCCTTCTTTTGTCCTCTCTACTGCTGTCGAATTCCAACTCTTCCCTCTCGTTGACTTGCTCATCTCTTCGATGTCTTGGCTTTGAATCCTCTAGAGCATGTAGTTTCTCTGGGTATTCATATGCCTTGTGTCCCACTACACGACACTTGTAATAGATTATGGTTGGTCTGTTAGCTCCTTTTCTATCGGATGGACCACCTCGACCATACGCACCTCGACCGCGTGTTCCTCGACCATCGCGCCAATTTTCTTGTGCTTTATCCCTTTTCGATGTCCCTTCCACATGTCGACTATCTTCAACAGTTTCCATCCTATAACCGCTACTTTGGCTTTTCATGGAAACAGTCCTCGCACCCCGACCAGTCGTCCTCCCTCTGGTCGTTGTGGATTTCCTCGATAATTTCTCTTCTGCCTTCAGAGCTAACTAGTAGGATTAGCCTACTCCTCTGAATATTGACATCCTCAATTCATCCTGAATGGCATATTTCATGCCGTTCACATACCTAGCGACATCTTCTTCTCTTTCGTCGGTTTGGCCCAACCTTATCGATAATCTGTAAAACTCTTCTGTGTACTCCTTCAAGGTCATCTCCTTTTGCCGAAAGTTCTGCAACTTCCTGAACAAGGAAATTACATAGTCATTCGGCAAGAACTTTCCTTTCACTTTGGGGACCATCCTATCCCAAGACTTGATTTTCTCCTTTCCCTTCTTGACACTGTCAGCCTGGACATTGTCCCACAACAATGAGGCATGACCCTTCAACCTCAGACATGCAGTCTTAACCTGCTTAGGATTCTCGATCTGCTCTATGTCGAAGTATTTCTCCATTTCTATGAACCAATCGATCAAGTCTTTTGGGTCCAGACTTCCTGAGTAGGTACAAATGTCTATCTTTTCTCGACCTCTCATATCCCTTAGAAGCTTGATGAATTTTTCTTCTAGTTCATCTTCCACTACTTCTCGTGGTTCCACCTCTTCGACTTCCTCGTAACATAGAATTTTTAAATTCTATGTTATTTACAAATCAAATTTTAGGATAAATTTTATTTATGATTAGTGGTGACACTGTACATAGGAGTTTGTTATATTAAACAAGATTCTTTCTTATATTATATCGATGACGCTTGCAGTACATGCACCTTCCTTTCCTATCACACTTGATAGATCATAAACGTATATGCATAGTAAAATATTTATTTTAAACATCAACATGTATATCAAAACATTATCTTTCAACATCAACCGTGCAGACAATCATTATACAATTTCTCAAAATGAATTTTATAATATAATCATACTTTCTTAAGTAAGCATTTTTTTTCCATCACATAAACAATCGCATCATGTTAACTTAGTTTTCATTACCTTTCAAAACAATAAATGGTCTAATATAAGTCTGGGTCATCCCAAAATAGAAGCCCTCAAAGAATATACTAACATTAAGTCAAGTGCAGAGAAGCATAAATAATCAGATCAGTCATTGTCAAATTCCCTCAAAGGAATAATAACATAATTACACCTATGATGCTGAATCGAGTCTATAAGGTGTTGTAAAAATAGAGTGCTACAGAGCAGTACTCTCATAATGGGAAAGTGTAGTAAATTGGTCCCAAGATAGTGTGGACCATTTGGGATCTTAGTAAGGATAGGCCTAGTTGCATATCTGTTGGCATTACCAGCTCATATTAATGTCCACGATGTGTTTCAAGTATCTCCTTTAAATAAATATGTTTATGATCCTAAACATGTTATTAATTAGGATTTATTGTAGGTAGAACCAAAGGGGGAGTTTCTACCGGAACCAAAATGTATAGTGGACCAGAGGGACACATGGCTCAGGAACATAAATGTTACCCAGGTGAAAGTGAAATGGAAGCACTAAGGAGCTGAAGAACCTACTTGCGAGAAGGAAGAGGCTATGAGAGAAGCCTATCATTTTTTGTTTGCGGATGATAACACCAAGACAATGTTGCTTTAAGGGGCGTGGGATGTAGCATCCCAAGAGTTTAACCGCTATGTAAATAAATAAGTACACTTGTGTGTAATTATGTTTTGAGACTTGCACCTATGAATTATGCAAGGCATCATGGACAAATAACACTTTATGAGATTAAAGTGGTTGATTATTTTACAATTTTCTACTTACTTGCTATGGGACAACTCATTGAAAGTGAGACCAAGCTTACTAGTGAATTAGGACTAACAAAGTAATTAAAATTTAAAAAGAGAATAGATAAATAAGGTTAGAGAAAATAATAAATTCTTAATTTCAAGAATTGTGAGAAAATTAAAACAAACTCTAACTGCTCCTTCTCGAAAGGAAGAAAAGATAAAAGGGGAAAGAAAGGGAGGAAAAGGTTGTTCTTCATTTCTTTTCTCTTACTTTTTTTCTCAGTTGCTAAATTTTTCTTGAACACAGTAAGAGAGGGAAATCCACACCTGTAAGAAGGATTAAGAAGATGTAAACTTAATAGTAGAAAAAGGATATTGTTATAATTTTATTGTTTCACAGATAGTTATGTATGTCTTTAAACATTCATCACAATAACTATATACTAGGATCATTGAAATATAGACAAGCATAGCATCACAATAGTACACAAAGGCTTACCCTAGGCAAACCCTCTCTAGGGAAAAACCCAACAACTTCTTATTTATAGATTGAATCACAAAGAATAGTAGAATAATAATCTCGATAGAATATAAGACCAAGAGCCAAGATACGATGTATTCCTTCACAGCTTCTCTCTCTCTCTCCAGCGAACCTGTCTCTAGTGATGTGCACCAGATTGTTTTGAGTGTTGTGCAAATGGGAAATACTTCACTTCTATTTATATTCTTTGTCATGAACCCAGGTCCACATGACCACATGTACACATGCCACTTTACATGGTCAGACTTGACTAGGATACAATATAATATTGTTTTACATATTTATTCTGGATTCTTCCAATCCGTCTTAATTTCACATTGACTCTTTTATGTGACCAAATACATTATGACTCAACCCCTAAGGGAGTACAGTGTCCAGAAAACATGACACTAACCAATACATTATCATATTACATCAAATGACCATGTTCCCACAGCAATATGTTTAATGACCACTTGACCCATACATCAACTGGGTGATGACCAATACATCAAATATCTAATGAAAAATACATCGGATGACTAATGACCAATACATCACATGTCTACTGACCAATACAATCATGACACATCATGATACATCCAAATAGTACATTGGAGAATATATTCTACAGTTACATTCTTTAACACTCCCTCTTAACTAAGAAGGTATTCTTGGTGCAAGCATCATCATCCATCAATGTCATCATCATCATTGTCATCATACTATCATCATCATCAGTTATACTGCATCCATGTACTATGCTCATATTCTGGTGATATCCATGAATCTAGACATCCTTAGAAGTTCCATATTTCCATTCCATATGATTGTCTCAACTCTGTTCATCGAGGAGTATAGTCGATATAATCTGCAGGATCATTCCATCGATCCATACACTAATATGATTTGTCTATTGATCAATCAACGCAACTTGTGTGATCAGTCTTGTGTGTTCAGTCCATCGATCAGAATAACCTATGTGATCAGTCCATCGATCAGAATGACCTATGTGATCAGTCACTCGATCAACATAACCTGTGTGATCAATACATCCATCAGCATGATCTGTTTGATTAGTCCATCGATCAGCATAACTTGTATGATTAGTCCATCAATCAATAAAACCTATGTGATCATTCAATCATTCAACACAATGTTTGACAGACAATCTACCAAAAGCGGACTCAAGGCCTGATCTCCCTAGCTCAACATGAGTCTAGAACAAATAGAGACAGAACATAAATAAATCCCCTAGATCTAATTAGAGATTAAGGAACTAGATGCTCTTACCGTTTTAGATCGCTGATCCTTTCTCCTTAGATGTTGCTCTAAGCTTGATGGTGTTCAGATCTGAGCTACAAAACCTGTCAATACAACGCAACAAACAAGCAGTAAAATGCACCTACACAATAATAGATCTAACTAAGCAGTTAAGTAAGGAAAGTTCACAATAATTCATTAACACAATGAGATTGGTGGAAAGAATTTATATTACTGTATTAAAAGGGAAATACATAGGATGAAGAGATTACAACCAATGACTTAACGTAGTAGTCCTTCTCCGATCAAGCCAATGCCAAATCCTCAAAAGGGATGATGGATCTCTCAAGGATTAGTTGATATCTCTCCTAAGATAATTTCACCAGCAGTTAGATACCATAGACTTCCTCTCCTGGAATGGGAGTGAGCTTCACTTATATATGAATAAGTGGATAGGGTAGGTTGAGATATGGTAGGAGAGAGATAGGGAATCTCACCCAAAGGGATAGGTACTGAATTCTAGCTTCCGCAAAGGCTAGGTATAGGGATACACAATAGAAAGCTTCGAGAATGGGGTCGACGAACCTATTTTAGTCCATTAACTGGCATCGTTGCAGGTTGCAAGAGGACAACTTGCGAGGTCGCATGCTACATTAGGGTAGCTTGCGACGACCTCTTACAACCTAATACAATAAGGTCTGCATCTCTTCCAAGTTAATGACTTAGTCAGGGAAACTTTAGGGATGTTTACACTGAGTCTCATGATGGTAAGATTTAGGTGTAACAGAATTCCCCCCAAGGCATGAAGCTATTTAAAAATTGGATAGGTGAGATGCTTTGTCAGAAGGAATGGGAATGGCTCATCGAACGAAGAACACTCCTCTAGTACAACTGACTCTGAGTACATAGTCTCATATGACATACAACATGGCTGTCGACCAATACATTGCAGATCCATAGTAGTAATGACTGACTGAACACAATCATGGCTACTAGACACAAGCGTAGATCCATGATGAGATGATAACACACCCACGACCAATACAAATGTGGATCCATGTGATATGACTCAAAACAATCTCCATCGTAACCTGGGTAAAACATGACTCCCCAGGGTCTTCAACATGAACCCGCAATGATACGAATCTATCCATGTGATTACAAATGTCTTCACGTCGAACATGGTAGAAACCACTTGATTACCGGTCATTGAAGTATACCGTTAACAAGTGCGATGGAGATCACCATTAATGTCAATGATTCCGAAGGTATCACAGTACATATCATCAAGTGTGAATAAATGAGTTGAAGTCGAATACCGGATGAAATATTTCAATCAAGAGTCAATGATGTAAACTCATGTCGAAAGCGAGGTAACCTTCCATTGACGCATGCAGGGCCAAGGTACTTGGTTGGTTTCTAGATTCAATACTCGGGTGATGTGTTGAAGTCGAAAAGGATGAATCTGTTGAAGGAGTGCCATGATGAATCCCTCATCATCTAAACGAAACATGACAAATGATGTTTGGAAGTGGATCATATGGTATAGTAACATGCAAGACTGACTCAGAGTAGACCGACATGATGGAAGGTGTACTGACTACAGATAATGAATGGTGAGAGTATTCTTGAACATGGGCATGGCATGACTTGGTAGTACTGACATAACGAGTTATGATACCAACTCGTAATGCGACTGATGGTGGAAGGATTGTTCGAATAACCCAAAGGAGTAACTAGACTCAGGAAGCAGGAAAAACTCGAGGACAAACAGATGATCCAAGTACAGTATGCAAATGCAAATGAGTGCCATGTTCAAGAACAACTAGGTACTTCCACTGATAAAGGTGTAATACAAAAGATTTCTCTTTTCCCCATCATGATTGATGAGTGCCTCATGTGTTTTTGATAAGCTTGATGAGGGTAACCCGATGCTCAATATAGCTCATCTCATAGATGAGTCCAATCCCAAATATTTTTCGAACCTAGGAGAGGATGGGTTCGTCCCATGACGAGCCCTTCAATGTGAAAGTTTAACGAGTCCATAGAAGGTAAAATCGGTTGTCATTTCATGTTTAGAGAGTTTGAAAAGAACTAAAGAAGACTCCAACGGTCCTTTTTCATAAAGTTAGACTCATCGCCCGAAAAAGGGTAAAACAACGCGGAAGAGGACTCTTTCAGTCACGATTGGATGGAGTGTACCTTTTTTGTAAGTAGTTCCCCCTGGTCCGAAAAAGGGGTAAACTATCACTAGGGAGACAACCATTCAAATTCTTTAACAAGCGTGAAAGCGACAAGTTCACTTTGCAATCTTTTCCTATTTTATGAGTCTAAAAAGAGCTTAAAAATGACTCCATGAACAAATTTTTAATGGTTGATGACCGAGTGTGACAAAGGAAAAATTAAACCCGACACAACTTCTTTTCCATAAATAGTCTAGCAAGGCCGGATAAAGTGATAAACCTATACCCGGTAGACACACCTTTTTACTCAAAATTTTTAACAAGCACAATAATGGTATCAAAAGCACTCGAAATCTTTTTCATATTTGGACCAGAGCACGAAAAAGTAAAAGTAATCTCAAACAACTTTTCATGTTTCAACCAGAGCACGAAAAAAGTGAAAAGTATGCTCAACCACTTCTCATTTTTTAACCAGAGCACGAAAAAAGTGAAAAGTAAGCTCAACGCCATCTTACTGTTTTTAACAAGCTCGAAGACAAGTGAAAATAATGCTCACAATGTCTACTTCATTTTTTAACGAGCTTGTAACAGAAAATGAACTATGCTCGGGGTAATTCCGATTGGTAGGTTTCTTCCCAACATGATACCCAGAGGTTGGTAGATGCCCCCAGCGTGATTGCTAGTGGCAAGTGACTTAGCTCCTAGGCGATCGAGTTGAATTCAATGTAACTTCCATAGGTTGAAGACATGCCCCCCAATATTCATTGCATTCGCCTGAGGCATAGGCAGATGAAAAGAAGGTTCAGGTACTATGTCTACGAGAGGACTCTACTCAAAGGGAAGGGAGTTGTTTCATTTTTTAACAAGCTTAACAAAGGAAAATAACTCTGATCATAAGACCTGTTTCATTTTTTAAAGAGATCGACACAGAAAGGGAACTATGATCATGGCGAACCTATTTCAGTTTTTAACGAGCTTGACATAGAAAGGGAACTATGCTAGTGGGAACCTATTTCATTTTTTAACGAGATTGAATCCAAAGGTAAACCCTGTTCAAACTACTGGTTTCATTTTTTAATGAGCTTGAAGCCAAAGGTAAACTCTGCTCAAACTATTGGTTTAATTTTTTAGCGAGCTTGAAGCCAAAGGTTAACTCTGCTCACACTACTAGTTTCATTTTGTAATGAGCTTGAATCCAAAGGTAAACTCTACTCACACTTAAAGGCACTTATCCAACATGATGTCTAGAGGTTAGTATCATGCCCCCTAGCATGATGTCTAGAGGCTGGGGAGCCCCTCATGTTTAAGGGGAAGAAACCACTAATACATGTGGAACGTTTAGGGAAGTTTGTTGAATGGAAATCATATGATGATTGGGTGTCACGAAGGAAAGTTGATCAACGGTCACAATCCTCCCATCATAGGGAAAATACATCACTCCAAAGAGTGTGGACAAGTCACCTACCCAAATTTTGAGGATATTTATTTTAAATTTTGCAAAATACTTTATGTTAAATAATAATTACATATTTTTGTAATTATGACCAAATCTGGTCAAAGGTGTCTGTAATGACACATTATTATTTTTTAATAAATTAAAATAGGAGACAGACACTCAAGAAAACTGTTACAAGAGTGTTCACTGACCCACTAGGAGGAATGGAAGCTACTAGAAGGTATGGGACAGATGGAAGCATTTGCACTCTACCACTAGCCATTGGTTATGGGACAACTACCTCTAAATTTGTGGCATTCCCCCTCCAGGTGGAGGGAGGTGAGAAGGCAGCTCACTAATGACCAGTTACCTACTAAAAAGTCCTAGGCAGCCTATATAAGGCAATTCGAATTGAGCAGGCAGCTCTTACAATATTTTTTTTTTCTGCAGAAAATATTTCCTCATGTACATCGGGTGATGACATAGAGATTCGAATAGGGAGGCTGTGGAGAGTGCAATTGTAAGTCTACAAATTATTTTTCCTAAGATGGACAACCATAGGTGTTGGTGTAGGTCTCTTTGACTGCTAAGTCTTTAAGACTAAACAAACTATTGCCGCTGCAAGTGGATGACCTAAGCTTCTAAAAGTTTCATCCTCTTGGTGGTTTAGTGAATAGGCTTGGGGGTCCTAAGGCAGGCATCTAAGCTGTCTTCAGGAGCAGGTTGGGAGGAACAGGCTTCTTGTGTGTTTGTCCACTTATCTACTAGTTCAGGTTTTACTTGTTCTTCTGTTAATTCTTGTTTTACTTTCTGAAAGGGAGTATGTTTCTTTTTTTTTTTAGATTGAATGATTGAATACAATGATAGAATGAAATATTTCTCTATATTTTTCCCCATGTTGTTATTTGCATTGTACTCTAGTATAGAGAAGTAAATTAAGTTAGATGAATAGATAGGCTGAATGCCAGATTGAATGAACTCAAGAATGCTATGTTATTCTTTCAATTATGTTGTTTCATTTCTAAGAAAAGATGCAGGAAGATAAAGATACAGTATTTTGTAACAGATGTATAGTGTTCCTCTAATTCTTATCAATAGAAGAAAACATACCCTATTTCGTTACAGATCTATAGTTTTCCATTTCGATTCCATCCATTTCAGATAGTAACAGAATGTATTTCCATAGTATTGATTCCATGCTTTCAAGTATTTATGTTACAGGAGAATATAGCAGCTGCAATAATTATTCCATGCACAAAATTATTATAAGTGAATATGTATTATTCCTTCACTAACTATTACATTGGATTCCATCATTAAAATGCAATTACCTTCACAGTTTCATCAAGAAACCCTTTTATCACAAACCCTATAATCTAGATGTTCTTTTAGTACACAGTTCATAACACTTCATAAAAACATTCATGACAACAATAGACATTTATTGCTGAAGTTATAGTAGCTTGATATCTAAACTCTAGACAACACTTCAACTATCTTTTATTCATGTCAAAAAAACTACTAGTGAGATATTATTTATCTTTTACCCGAAAGCACGATTTCGTATCAATGTCTAATTTCAACTCACAACCCTAGCATTGAAACTTAAAGAGCTTCGAAACATTCACACATACGAGTTAAGGCCTATTTTTTTTCATGGTTCAAATTTCTCTGCACAAGTAAGGTTTCCAGGAAAAACTGCAGGTAGGGTTTCATTTCTATAAACAAGATAGAACCTGGAGGCATTAACCATTTCGAAAGACATATAGCCAGACCAAATTTCATTTCATCACAAATTCAAAACTTTTGTTATCTAAAAACTGTATTTTTTAAACAAGCATTCTTTCTTCATAGGAGCCTCTAACTTACAGAAAAATGTACACCCTCAGTTCACGGTCCATATTCAAAACATGATTTTAAACTTAATCAGAGTTTACATTCAGATGATTCATGATTCCAAAAACTACACGGGGTTTATCCGTTAAACAAAATAACAGTGCAAAATACATGTTCGAAGCTCATCTCAATCGATGTAGCAATACATCACAGGTCCGAAGAACATCATGAAACCAAGAGTGTATCTCCTATTTTCTACTCAGACAAAAATCAAATAGTAAAACTAAAACTCAACTATTACTCCGTACCATGTTGAAATTCCAACTATCATCACAGCTTGTTCACCAGCTAAACTGTGCCAGAGGCACCTACGAGGTTTCAAGAACCACAGAGGCTTACCCGGAAGCAGTTGTAGCACTTCCATTTCAAACCCTCGGCATAGAAACCTTTCAACGATATGGGTACCTGCCATATGAAAAATTCGAAGGATTATAAGTATGCAGTCGCAATTTTGAAGAGAGTTTACAATATTGCAGTAAGTATCAATTTACTTACCCTTTAGAACGAAGTTTATGAGCTTGGAAGCTTCACTCCAAGCTAGGACGATGAAGCTAGAAGTCGGTTGCAACATTCATACATGCAGAGACTTAGAATTCGATACCATCCTTGGAAAAATTGAAATCCAATGAAAACCACTCTCAACAGTTGACAGAACAAACACACTTTTTATAGATATATCATGGCTCTATGGCACAAAGCCTAAGCCTGTAACTCTTAAACCTTTTACGCAGGTCTCGGGTTCAAAACCGAGGAGGAGTCCTCCTCCCAGAAAATCAAACACTCCTACATTACAACAATTTCGGTCAGCCCCACTACCTTACTACTGAGCGTAACAATAGAAACTAGAAAACCATCTTCCATCACATTACCAACGCAGTTTAGGGTTTTAACCACAGCCTTAGATCATAGGGAGATCAACGGTGGATCAACTGCCAGTAGGGCACATTGATATTCAAACCTGCAATACAATTAATACCACTTAATAGTTGCATCTACCAACTGCGAGGTAAATGGACCGAGAAGCTTGTGCATGGCACAGCTCAGTCTTTTGGCGCTCTTTACAAACCCCAAGCACGTGAAGACCCTACACCGTGGCATCCACTTCACCCCTCTAGTGGATCGACATTATTAAAAATCCTGTCAACACCATATTTGAAATCATGTCAAGTACCGAGTCTTTATAACCTGTCATCATTAGCATAGTTATTGCATTAGATCCTTGTGGGCAATTGTCATATGTTTTCGAAGGTTGGTATAGTTCGAAGGTTTGTATAAGTATTGTGATAATGTTATTATCACACATTTCCTTGATTAGCATGAATGCATGGTCAATACCAAATGTTCACATCGCATGTTTGTTTTGTATAGTTTCATAGGGTAATAGATATATATTATGTATAATTGTTACGTTTAAACCAATAAAATAAGACTAGGGTATAGTTAATACAAACTACAACGCTAAGAGCATAGCATAATAACTATATACACTCTATATTCCTTATGTGAAGTCTTGTCATATGATTAAAGGATAATTGTAGACTTAGGATAGGCTATAGATTTTGTTTTTGTAATATTACAATAGTAGATTTCCTTCTAAATAATATAAACTCTATTATTTTCCAAGATTTCAAATAGAATTACCAATGGACATTCGATCATTACATTGATATAGAAATAGATATTTTAGCTGACTTCTCAAGTTAAATAGTAAATAGCATTATCACAAGCAAACTAACGATGTGTTGAAGAGTTTGTATTCCAGCACGTAAACTTGAATCGGAAACCAAACATCCATACTTCTCGTGACTTGTTCTCACAGGGTAGCACTTAGTTTTGGTTCATTTTATATTGACGATGAATTGAAAAACTCTTGTACTCTTAACTCTTGGTTGTGGTAGAATTTCATACCTACGTTCTGCACATAGAACCAGATTTCAAATGCCTTAGCTAATCTTAGCTAAGTAAACTTCAGGGTACCTTGTAGCACCCTTTCATCATCATCAAAGCAACTGTCAAAACCTAGTCAATAAAATTCTATCACTTAATATCAAGAGTCACTTCTAACACAAATAAAAACAATGTCGTAAGCATCTCAACAGGAGTAAGACATGGCACAGTCAATACTTTTGTCTTTAGTTAAGAATCTCAATAATTAATTGTTTTGTGCATTAATGACTTCGTTGCGTAATGTTGTCTGTATATGCACTTATTATTTTCGCATTTACAATTATTTACATTTAATGTTGATTTAAAATTTTTAAATTTTTATGAATTATCGGGATGTTACATGTGTTATCGGAGCTCATGTTCGAACTCTAAGCCTAAAAAGGCCCAAGAAAACATGCAACAGAAATTTCCTAATTGCAAAAATTTTTACTAACTCAAGTTAAATTATTGTTATACACAGAAAATTACTTTAAGATATAGGTATGGAAGGATCAGCTGAAGGTATGGAGGACATATTTACACCAAACATCCATAGTACGAGATCGCAACCTGAATAAGAATTCCATGGAAATCTGAATGGCAACTTGTAAGAATTGTTACACGCTTTTCAGGAATTGAAAGTAGAGACAAGATCAGTAAAGCAGGACAATGAAATAATTCTGCGAACACAAGAGGAATTGAAGCAAGTACTATTCGATCAATACCCAACAGATGAACAGGATCGAGAAGTTGAACATACTTCCAAAACTGAACACTTACCTTATGAGGGCAGGTGTAAGCAAGTAAAAACAAATGGGGTAAACAACAACTCCACATCATCAGGAACTGCCAAAAATCTAGGTAAAAAGAAACATGACTATTCTAGTGATAGCAGTGAAAGGGGTTCCAAGCCAAAAAGAAAAAGCTGTAAATAGTATGAACAGATACTTGGGGATTTCAAGAAAATAAAACCCCCAACTTTCAATGGTGAAACTAAGAAAGGAGAGACAGCTGAAGCATGGTTGTCCAGCATGAAAAAGTATTTTCAGATCTATGATTACTCAGAATCCTTAAAGGAAAAAATGGCAATATAAAACCTAAACGGGAAGGTAGATATTTGGTGGCAAGACCTCAAAAGAGTTAAGGGCGTAAAGGAAAGAGATGCGAGTTGGAGTACCTTTAAAAGATACTTCAAAAAGAAATTCTTATGTGAGCAATATTATGAAGAGAAATCCAAAGAATTTTATGATCTAAAGATGGGAACGATGAACATGAAAGAACTGAATAGGAAGTTTTTAAATTTGCTAAGGTATGTGCCATACCTAGTGGAAGAAAAACAGAAGGTCCAAAGATACCTGAGCTATCTACCCTTCAACATCAAGAACAGAATAGAGTATGATAACCCAAGAATGTTAGAAGAAGCTATGAGGAAAGCGACTTCCTTCTTTGATCAGAACAAGAGAAGAGAAGGAGTATCTAACTAGAAAAGTCATAAATCCAGTAACTTTGAGTAGAAAAAGAAAAATTTCAGGTTTAGTGGGAATTCTAGATTCCAAAAGAAAAATTTCCAGAATCAAAATTTTCAAGGGAACAGTTCCAGAATTAATCAGCATCATAAATTTGCAGCACCCATAAATGTTCCAAATGCTGCCAGGACCAATGACTAGAAGCCACCTATAAAATGTTTTGAGTGTCAAGGTCCTCATTATGCTTCAAATTGTCCCCTTAGGAAGCAGACAACTAACCATATTCACTCAATACAGTCTGAAGCTATTGTAGGAGATTTGGCAAGAGAAGTACCCATAATTAATGCAGCATTAGACAATCGGCAAGCAGAACACCAGGTCTCAATGGGGTTAAAGGTATGCTACAAAACCATCCAGTCTCTATTGTCGAGAGTTTTAAGTTGAAAACTAAAAAATTCAATAAATATTGGTTAGTTAGACTAGCAACAGGAATGAAAAGAAAAGTTTCTGATTTTTTAGAAAGTTGTGTTTTATCTATGAATCAACTAACAACACAGATCAAGTTAAATGTTTTTCCTTTAGGCTCATATGACATCATAATTGGGATGGACTAGTTAGAAGCCCATCATGTCATTCTAAATTGTTATGAGAAAAGTTTCATTTGTTTGGAGGATGACGGAAGGTGTGAAGAACCTGCAATAATTAATTAATGCAAATACACGAGATATCAGAAATAATAGAACTCATAATCACTTTTATATTGATCATGGGCCACTTCGAGGGGGAAACCTCCTTTGAGCAAGCTCAATACAATTAACTTCACGGTGCCTTCAATGACCTCAACACACACTTATATACTAAGCCTATGCCCAATACTGTGAGTCAAAACCATGGGACATATAATACTACGGGACGACTTACAAAGCATATGCGTCCAATACTATGGGTCAATACCATGGGCTAATATAAACTATGGATCAACAAATACTATGGGACGACTTACAAAGCATATGTGTCCAACAACAATATACTAACAAAGTAAAGAGAAGGGTTGACACGGGTTCCTAACATCCCCTCTCCCTTAGAAAAAGCTTTGTCCTCAAAGCTTTGGTTGGGGAAATTGATGCAGAATCTAAATGAGTGGTTCCCCGGTAGCATCCTCGGGTTGCATTTCGGGCCACTGACGCCTTTGGAGTTTCAGGGAGGATTGCTTGGAAGGTTGTATACAAAGAAGAACCATATCAACTGCGTGAAAAATGTGCTTAGAATGGTGTTGATCGGCTTGTTGTTGCAGTTGAATTCTTGCCATGTGAATATTGTCCTGCAGAATGAGAAGAAATCTGATCGCGGTTTCGAAGAACCGAGTCAATTTCTTGAACTGGAGAGATGCTAAGGGTGTATGGAAGAAGAACTAGTGGTGTCTGTCGATAGACTGTTTCATATGGTGTCCTTGTAGATGTGGTATTGTACCACCAGAGCACTTCTAAGAAATCCACATAAATAGTTGGCCAAATCTGTGTAGGGATGGGCAAGGGTTTGAGTAGTCCCGAAAGGAGTGTCGTTTCACCCTTGTTGACCTAGAAAGTAACACAGTCAGCCACCATCTGTTGAATTGTCATTTTCATTCCCTGCCAAAAGAAGTTACACTGTTCCCGGTCATACATTTTGAAGAACCCAGAGTGCCCTGCTGATGAAGAAGCATGGATTTCATAGAAGAGATAGCCCTGTTGAACATATTGCAACCAATTTGGAACAAGCAAAGAATTAGTTGTAAGAGAATCTGGGTCATCAATTGTGTGAGAAGGAGCATTTTCCACCATATTGTCCTTACCCTTATTGTAAGTGATCGCATAGGGATAACCCATTTCAGGTGTGTTGGGGAGGAGACCCATTGTTCCAGGAAATTTTCTAGACCCTGGAGATCAGTCTTGATGTAGAAATAATTCCCTAATAGGTATGGCTACCACTTCTGTACTGCATGCAAAATAGCCATCATTTCATACTGAGAGGTAGATGCGGCTAAATTCTTACCGGAAAGGTCTCTTGAAGGCAACAAGCTCATTGGTTCAGCAAAGACACCTGCATATCGATCCAAGGAAGTAGTGGAGACTATTGATGGGTGCATCTGAATGGAATGGAGATGAGTGATGACACCATGTGAATTCTTATTAAGGATTTTTTCTAGGCGATGTGAACTGATGATGCAGAGAGACCCTGGTTGTAAGCCCATAAATTTGTGTTGTGCCCCATTGACTTAAAATTGCATCCAAATTTCAGCAAAGTCCCCTAAGATGGGGCCAAGTGTGCGTAACCATTGAACGCCCAAAACCACATCACATCCGCCTAAGGACAAGGCAAACATGTCAGAGCACGGGTTATAATATTCCATAGAGATACGCACATTGTGACACTTCCCCTTGCAAAGTAAGGTTCCCCCATTGGCAACCATGACTTCAAAGTGGGAGCAAGGATGGACAAAACAATCAGCTTGTTTGGCAATCCTATGATCAATGAAGTTATGAGTGCTACCAGAATCAATGAGTATGGTAAGAGGGAGCTTCTTAAAGTATCCCCTAACCTGCATTGTTTGTGGGGTGGTGATGTTGGTTACTCATGGACAGAGATCTTGGGTGGGTCGTCCTAAGATGGGGTGTCAACAGGCGGGTGCTAAATGTCAACCTGATCATCTACTGTATCTAGAGCTTCTTCACCAAGTTCAAAGGTAGGCGGAGAATCCACATCCAAGAGATAGATCTTTTGTTGAACACATCTATGTCCCCGAGTGAATTTCTCATCACAATGATAACAAAGCCCTTTTTCTTAGCGTGCCTGAATCTCTGTTTCTGACAAATGCTTAATAGGAGTTGGTCGAGGAGCAAGCGTGATGGGAGGTCGTTGGGAACCCATATTTCTGAAGGGAATAAAGGTGGGTTTGGAGCATTGTTGAGCTGCGATCTTGTCCTTGGCCAACTTATCCAACCCTAGAACTTCCATCATTGTGCTGGGACAGAACATTTTGACCTTTGAGCGGATTTTATCCTTGAGACCACTGATAAAACAACTACTGTAGAATTCATTAGACAATCCTTCTGTGTGATTGTCTAGTTTCTCAAACTCCGTCTGATACTCTCTCACTGTGCTAGTTTGGTGAAGTTTAGTGAGTGCTCCTATGAAGTCGTCAAAAGCACTAAGACCAAATCGTGGCAAAAGGAGTTGGCAAAAATCTGTCCAGTTTGGCTCGGGATGAGATTTGATGTACCAACATTACCATTGAAGGGCTTCCTGTTCCAAATGAAAGGATGCAAGTGGAACTTTATGGAAATCAAAAGTATTATGCAGACTGAAATATTGTTCTGCTCGGTATATCCATCCAATCAGATCAGTACCATTGAAGAGAGGAAAATCAAGCTTCGGCCCACGAAAATTGCTGGAAGAAGAGAACCCGGTGGCTGCAAAAGATTCTAGCTGTCGGTTATTGTTCATGGCTGA
The DNA here is from genome assembly GCA_027924585.1 of Larix kaempferi. Classification (NCBI taxonomy): domain Eukaryota; kingdom Viridiplantae; phylum Streptophyta; class Pinopsida; order Pinales; family Pinaceae; genus Larix; species Larix kaempferi. The sequence continues at coordinate 1,798,606 of BSBM01000304.1, forward strand.
ATGCTGAAGATGGAAGTTGAGAAATTTTTCATCCAGATCTTGGATTTTGGTTTGGATGGTTACAAGTGCTTCCTGCATGGTTTTTGCTCCTGCGCGGATGACAACCACAACCAGGAGTTTTTTTTTTTTTTTTTGGGGGGGGGGGGGATGGATAGAAAAACACAAACAAAAGCTTATTTAGTAAAGGAAAATTTGGATTTGGGAAAAAATCGGATTGGTAATTGGGGTTTGACTAGGATTTGGACACTTTCTGATGGACAAGGAGGCAAAAATGGGGATTTCAGAAGCGGGGTGAAAGAATGAGAAAATTTGGTAGAGAGGGACAAAGAAGCAGAATTAGGAAAGGAACACAGTGGAAAAATTTGAAGGCGTTTGGGTGAAAATTGAAGGAGTTATGGCAAACCCTAAAAATAGACAAATGTGGGATTTATGGTCTTGGGAAGTGGAATTTGGGATAGGGTCTTCAGGAATGAAATATGCAGAATGGGATTGCAGGGATGTCAGTGAAGTTTCAGGGAAAATAGATTTGAAACAAGGGAGATATGGCCAAAAAATAGCTAGATCAGCAACGACGACGCGAAAGGGATCCGCAACAGATGGATCTGCAATGGCGTGGAAGGGATCGAAAAATGGATGGATTTGAAATGACGACTGGATCTGGAACGAATTTCGGAATAGATCTGAAACGGCTGGATCTAGAGCAGAAGTGATCGGCAACAGTTCAGCTGAAAATAGATATGGACCCCAGGTATGTGCGGCTTCCTATCGGTTTAGGCGATTCACTCGGCCACCAATGCTTTCTAATGACTTGTGTATTACGGAAGTACCCCTCACTCCATGGGTCAGGTAAAAATGATAACTACTTTGCCACAAACAACAACTCTTGGTTTACCTCACGAGTGGGAACTAGTTAATCGGGTAGCGGTCGTTTCCCTTTTCGCTGGCAAGTCCTCCCAATGGGCCAGCTACTTTGGCGTTCTTGTGGTACTCCTCACAATCAGTTTTAGGGGTTATGCCCAAGTACTTCCCACAATTATGTGGATGGGGATTATTCCCAGATCCGAACTTGCAACAGATGCGAAAAAAATGTTTTTGGCATAAATTCCACCCAACGAGCCCAAGAAAGTGCTCTGATACCAGATGTGAAGAACCTGCAATAATTAATTAATGCAAATACATGAGATATCAGAAATAATAGAACCGAGAATCACTTTTATATTGATCACGGGCCACTTCGAGGGGGCAACCTCGTTTGAGCAAGCTCAATACAATTAACTTCACGGTGCCTTCAATGACCTCAACACACACTTATATACTAAGTCTATGCCCAATAGTATGAGTCAAAACCATGGGACATATAATACTACGGGACGACTTACAAAGCATATGCGTCCAATACTATGGGTCAATACCATGGGCTAATATAAACTATGGATCAACAAATACGTCGAGACGACTTACAAAGCATATGCGTCCAACAACAATATACTAACAAAGTAAAGAGAAGGGTTGACACGAGTTCCTAATGAATCAACTAACAACACAGATCAAGTTAAATTTTTTGCCTTTAGGCTCATATGACATCATAATTGGGATGGACTGGTTAGAAGCCCATCATGTCATTCTAAATTGTTATGAGAAAAGTTTCAATTGTTGGGATGATGAAGGAAGGACAGTAGAAGTTAAAGGAATTCCTAGAAAGACATCCATTAGACATATTTCAGCCATGCAAGTAAAGAAAGCAATCAGAAAAGGCTACCAAATGTTTGCAGTAAATGTGGTAAATGAGAAGTTAAGTGCTACAGAAGACAAACTGAAATAGAAGACATACCTGTCTTGAATGATTTCCAAGATGTTTTTCCTTAAGAGATTCCAGGATTACCTCCTAAAAGAGATCTGGACTTTACTGTTGAGTTAATACCTGGTGTAGTCCCAAATTCTAAATCTCCATATCGAATGAATATACTAGAGTTAAATGAGTTAAAATATCAGTTGAAGGAACTAATTGATAGGAAGTATATAAGACCCAGCATGTCCCCTTGGGCAGCACCGGTCATTTTTGTAAAGAAAAAAGATGGCACCTTAATACTTTGTATCGATTACCGTCAATTGAATAAAATAACGATCAATAATAGATATCCGTTGGCCTGCATTGATGATCTATTTAATCAGCTACGCGGAGCAACGATATTCTCCAAGATTGACTTACGGTCCGGATATCATCAGGTTTCTGTGAAGGATGAAGATATTTTCAAAACAACCTTTAGAATTCGATATGGACATTATGAGTTTGTGGTCATGCCGTTTGGGTTGACTAATGCCCCGATAGTATTTATGTGCCTAATGAATAAAATTCTGCACAAATACTTGGATAAATTCGCCGTTGTGTTTATCGATGACATTTTAGTATATTCTAAAAGCAAGGAAGAGCATGATGAACATATGCGTATCATTCTACAAGTTTTGAGACATCACCAGTTGTATGCTAAGTTCAGTAAGTGTGATTTTTACAAAGATAAGATTCAGTACTTAGGACACACAATCTCTAAGGAATGAATTTTAGTTGACCCCACTAAGAGAAAGGCCATTAATGAATGGCTGGTTCCTAAAGATGTGACGGATGTACGATCATTCATGGGTATTATAGAAAATTCATTGAAGGGTTTTTGAAGATTGCGAACCCCATTACATCCTTGCAGAAGAAAGGAAAGAAGTTTGTATGGGATCAGAAGTGTGCGGATTTTAAAAGGTTGAAGGAATTACTGACAACAACACCTATCTTAAGGATTGCAGATCCTAATAAGGATTTTGTAGTATGTACTGACGCATGTAATGACGAACTTGGAGGAGTCCTAACGTAGGAAGGACATGCCGTAGCCTATGAATCTAGAAAGTTGAAAATACACGAGAAGAATTATTCTACTTACGATCTAGAATTGTTAGCAGTAATTCATGCCTTGAAAATGTGGTGTCACCACCTGATTGGCAAAAAAATTACATTAATGACAGATAACATGGGGCTGAAATATTTATTAGATCAAACAAATTTGAATGTTAGGCAATTTAGGTGGCTAACTTTTCTGAGTGAGTACGATTTTGAAATTTAGCACATCAAAGGGAAGGAGAATAAGGTTGCTGACGTGTTAAGTCGTAATGCAAGGATGCATTTTATTTCAGCCATCAGCACATATGCAACAGATTTGGAAAATCAGATTTTTGAAGGAATTAAGACTGATGAAGAATACAGAAAACTACAGGAAAGGGCAGCAGAAAACAGACTTGAAAATTCCATGGCAGATTTCAACTTGAAGGAAAATGGGTTGTTGTTGTACAAAAACAGGTTGTATGTACCAAACATACCAGTAGTAAAATTTTTGATTTTGGATTAGATGCATAAAAGCCATTATTCTTGCCATCTAGGTTATCAGAAAACCATCACCATGCTACGAAAAGAGTACTATTGGCCCAGAATGAAGGACGAAGTAGCAGAGTATATAGCCAAGTGTTTTGATTGTCAAAAAGTAAAGGTGGAACATCAGCATCCTACTGCATTATTATAGCCATTACCTATACCTAGCTGGAAATGGAAAATCATAAGTATAGATTTTATCACTGGGTTTCCAAAGAATAAAAAACAACATGATTCCATCAAGGTTGTAGTGGACAAACTTAGCAAAGCAACACATTTTATCGCTGCAAAAACTACTCATAAGGTTCCAGACATTGCAGAAATTTTTATGAAGCATATTTTTTGACTGCATGGGATACTAAAGGTAATAGTTTCAGACCGGAATTCAAAGTTTATAGGAAATTTTTGGAAGTCTTTGTTTAAAGGATTGAATACAACCTTAAACTTCATCACCGCATTTCATCCACAAATGGATGGATAGATAGAAAGGGTTAATCGGGTTTTGGAAGACATGCTAAGGATGTATGTTAAGGATCAGCCTGGTAAGTGGGAGGACTATTTTCATTTAGCAGAATTTGCTTATAACAATCACTACCATGCATCAGCCAAGCTTAGCCCGTTTGAAATTCTTTATGCTAGGAAATGTAACACACTAGTTTCTTGGAGTGATCCAGTTAATAGGGTCATTTTAGGACCTGGATTATTGCAGGAGTTAGAACTAATTGTGAAACAGGTACAAGGAAATCTTAAAGCTGCACAAGATAGACCAGAAAGTCAAGCAGACCTTAGAATAACTCATAAAGAGTTCCAGGTTGGTGAGCATATTTTTCTTAGGGTAAGGACGAAAAAGAGTTCCTTGAAATTGGGAAGCTATGCCAAACTGGCACCCAGGTATTGTCATCCTTTCGAAATTTTTTCAAGGGTTGGACCCGTGGCATATCAATTAGCCTTGCCCTCAAATTTCAAAATACATAATGTTTTTCACGTTTCAATTTTAAAGAAATATGTGCACAATGATACTCATGTTGTAAATTGGGATGATGTTCAGGTGGAACACGACGTCAATTTTCTGGTGGAACCGGATTGTATCCTCGCAAGGAAGGAAACTCTACTCCGGAATCACACCATTGGACAAGTAACGGTGCAATGGAAGCACCTTAGCCCAACAGAGGTAACCTGGGAGTTGGAAAGTAGTATGCGGGTAGCATACCCAACTCTGTCCTAGGAACATTCAGAGAGTGAATAAAGAAACATTGAGGATGATGTTGACACTTAAGGGGGGGTGTATGTCACCTACCCAAAATTTGAGGATATTTATTTTAAATTTTGCAAAATACTTTATGTTAAATAATAATTACAGAGTTTTGTAATTATGACCAAATCTGGTCAAAGGTGACTGTAATGACTCATTATTATTTTTTAATAAATTAAAATAGGAGACAGACACTCAAGAAAACTGTTACAAGAGTGTTCACTGACCCACTAGGAGGAATGGAAGCTGCTAGAAGGCATGGGACAGATGGCAACATTTGCACTCTACCACTAGCTGTTGGTTATGGGAAAGCTACTCCTAAATTTGTGGCATTCCCCCTCCAAGTGGAGGGAGGTGAGCAGGCAGCTCACTAATGACCAGTTAACTACTAAAAAGGCCTAGGTAGCTTATACAAGGCAATTCGAATTGAGCAGGAAACTCTTACAATATTTTTTCTGCAGAAAATATTTCCTCATGTACATTGGGTAATGACTGAGAGATTCAAATAGGGAGGCTCTGGAGAGTGCAATTGTAAGTCTACAAATTATTTTTCCTGAGATGGACAACCAGAGGTGCTGGTGCAGGTCTCTTTGACTTCTAAGTCTTTAAGACTAAACAAAATCTTGCTGCTGCAAGTGGATGACCTAAGCTTCTAAAAGTTTCTTCCTCCTGGTGGTTCAGTGAACAGTCTCGGGGGTCCTAAGACAGGAATCTAGGTTGTCTTCAGGAGCAGGTTGGGAGGAACAGGCTTCTTGTGTGCTTCTCCACTTATCTACTGGTTCAGGTTTTACTTGTTCTTTTGTTAATTCTTGTTTTACTTTCTGAAAGGGAGTATGCTTATTTTTTTTTAGATTGAATGATTGAATAAAATGATAGAATGAAATATTTCTCTATATTTTTCCCCATGATGTTATTTGCATCGTACTCCAATATAGAGAAGTAAATTAAGGTAGATGAATAGATAGGCTGAATGAAAGAGTGAATGAACTGAAGAATGCTATGTTATTCTTTTAATTCTACTGTTTCATTTCTAAGAAAAGATGCAAGAAGATAAAGATAGAGTATTTTGTAACAGATGTATAGCGTTCCTCTAATTCTTATCAATAGAAGAAAACATACCCTATTTCGTTACAGATCTATAGTTTTCCATTTCAATTCCATCCATTTCAGATAGTAATAGAATGTATTTCCATAGCATTGATTCCATGCTTTCGAGTATTTATGTTACAGGAGAATATAGCAGCTGCAATAATTATTCCATGCACAGAATTATTATAAGTGAATATGTATTATTCCTTCACTAACTATTACATTGGATTTCATCATTAAATGCAATTACCTTCATAGTGTCATCAAGAAACCCTTTTATCACAAACCCTAGAATCTAGACGTTCTTTTAGTACATAGTTCATAACACTTCATAAAAACATTCATGGCAACAATAGACATTTATTGTTGAAGTTATAGTAGCTTGATATCTAAACCCTAGACAACACTTCAACTATCTTTTATTCATGTAAAAAAACTACTAGTGAGATATTATTTATCTTTTAGCCGAAAGCACGATTTCGTATCAATGTCTAATTTCAGTTCACAACCCTAGCATTGAAACTTACACAGCTTCAAAACATTCACACATATGAGTTAAGGCCTATTTTTTTTCGTGGTTCAAATTTCTCTGCACAAGTAAGTTTGCCAGGAAAAACTCCAGGTAGGGTTTCTTTTCTTTAAACAAGATAGAACCCGGAGGCATTAACCATTTTGAAACACAAATAGACAAACCAAATTTCATTTCATCCCAAATCCAAAACTTTTGTTATCTAAAAACTGTATTTTTTAAACAAGCATTCTTTCTTCAAAGGAGCGTCTGACTTACAGAAAAATGTACACCGTTGGTTCACAGTCCATATTCAAAACTTTATTTTAAACTTAATCATAGTTTACATTCGGACGATTCACGATTCCAAAATCTACACAGGGTTTATCCCTTAGACAAAATAACGGTGCAAAATACATGTTCGAAGCTCATCTCAAATCGACTTAGCAAGACATCACAAGGCCGAAGAACATCATGAAACTGAGAGTGTATCTCCTATTTTCTACCTGGACCAAAATCAAACAGTAAAACTAAAACTCAACTATTACTCCGAACCAGGTTGAAATTCCAACTATCGCCACACCTTATTTCACCAGCTAAACCGTGCCAGAGGCACCTATGAGGTTTCAAGAACCACCGAGGCTTACCCAGAAGCAGTTGCAGCACTTCCATTTTAAACCCTCGGCATAGAAACCTTTCAATGATATGGGTACCTTCCATATTACAAATTCGAAGGATTATAAGTATGCAGTCACAATTATGAAGAGAGTTTACAATATTGCAGTGAGTATCAATTTACTTACCCTTTAGAACAAATTTTATGAGCTTGGAAGCTTCACTCCAAGCTAGGACAATGAAGCTAGAAGTTGGTTGCAGCATTCATACATGCAGAGACTCAAAAGTCGATACCATCCTTGGAAAAATCGAAAGCCAATGGAAACAACTCTCAATAGTTGACAGAAGAAACACACTTTTTATAACTATATCGTGGCTCTATGGCATAAAGCCTAAGCCTATAACTCTTAAACCTTTTATGAAGGTCTCGAGTTCGAGACCGACGAGGAGTCCTCCTCCCAGAAAATCAAACACTCCTACATTACAGCAATTTCGGTCGGCTCCACTACCTTACTACTGAGTGTAACAATAGAAACTAGAAAACCATCTTCCATCACATTACCAACTCAAGTTAGGGTTTTTACCACAGCCTTAGATCATAGGGAGATCAACGGTGGATCAACTGCCAGTAAGGCACGTTGATATTCGAACCTGCAGTATAATCAATACCACTTAATAGCTACATCTACCAACTGCCAGGTAAATGGACCGAGAAGCTTGTGCATGGCATAGCTCAGTCTTTTGGTGCTCTTTACAAACCCTAAGCACATGAAGACCCTACACCGTGGCATCCAATTCACCCCTCTAGTGGATCGACATTATTAAAAATCCTGTCAACGCCAGATTTGAAATCATGTAAAGTACCGAGTCGTTATAACCTGTCATCATTAGCATAGTTATTGCATTAGATCCTTGTGTGCAATTGTCATATGTTTTCAAAGGTTGGTATAGTTCGAAGGTTTGTATAATTATTGTGATAATGCTATTATCACTCATTTCTTTGATTAGCATGAATGCATGGTCAATACCAATTGTTCACATCGCATGTTTGTTTCGTATAGTTTCATAGGGTAATAGATATATATTATGTATAATTGTTACGTTTCAACCAATAAAATAATACTATGGTATAGTTAATATAAACCGACAATGCTAAGAGCATAGCATAAACTATATACACTCTACATTCCTTATTTGAAGTCTTGTCATATGATTAAAGGATAATTGTAGACTTAGGATAGGCTATAGATTTTGTTGTTGCAATATTACAATAGTAGATTTCCTTCTAAATAATATAAACTCTATTATTTTCCAAGATTTAAAATAGAATTACCAATGGACATTCGATCATTACATTGATATAGGAATAGATATTTTAGCTGACTTCTCAAGTTAAACAGTAAATAGCATTATAACAAGCAAACTGACGATGTCTTGAAGAGTTTGTATTCCAGCACGTAAACTTGAATTAGAAATCAAACATCCATACCTCTTGTGACTTGTTCTCGCAGGGTAGCACTTAGTTTTGGTTCATTTTATATTGACGATGAATTGAAAAAATCTTGTACTCTTAACTCTTGGTTGTGGTAGAATTTCTTACCTGCATTCTGCACATAGAACCAGATTTCAAATGCCTTAGCTAATCATGCCTAAGTAAACATTAGGGTACCTCGTAGCACCCTTTCATCATCATCAAAGCAACTGTCAGAACCTAGTCAATAAAATTCTATCGCTTAATATCGAGAGTCACTGCTAACACAAATACAAACAATGTCGTAAGCATCTCAATAGGAGTAAGACGTGTTATAGGCGATACTTTTGTCTTTAGTTAAGAATCTCAATAATTAATTGTTTTCTGCATTAATGACTTCGTTACTTAATGTTGTCTCTATAGGCACTTATTATTTCTGCATTTACAATTATTTACATTTAATGTTGATTTAAAATTTTTAAATTTTTATGAATTATCAGGATGTTATAGGACACGATCGGTTTCATAGAATAGACATAATCACGTCGAAGGAGTAGATTGAAATCTAAAGGACCTTGGACAACCATGACATCAACATAAATAGTTTTACCTCCCAAGGTAACAGGTAACTACGGAAGAATCCCTAAAGGTCTGGTAGGCCTTCTATTAAAAGCCAAAATCTAGCCAGTAACTGACACAAGCAGAGGAGACCCTATAGCTTGCCAAGCAGTTGAGGATAAAATACTAACAGAAGCTCCCTCATCAATTATAGTGCAAAATATTTCCTTATCGACAACACCTACAAATATCTAGAAAGGAACATCTGAGGGGAGACGAGATTCTGCTAGACTATTCCAATGAAATGAAATAACCTCAGTACGTGGAGGGGGTCCCGTGGAGGGGGTCCCATTTGGTCAACCCGCGGGGGGTCAAGGGACAACTTACTATCACTTGTTGGAAGCACTTTTTTAGGACTAGTAATATCTTCCAACCACCGTGAAGCTTCATCCATACTTGGAAAAAGGAAAGTATGGTGCATACCCTTGCATATCAAACAGGGATACAAGACTTTACCCTTCTGACCCTTCACCAACGAGTCACTGGTCGAGGGATGTCATCAAAATGATGGTCAGAGGTTGACGATACAAGTGGTTTGGGGTTTTTAGACCACACTTCTGACACACGGGAAAGACCAGGACAATCCTTGAGAAGGTGATCACCGTTGCAAATTTTGCAAGGGAACTTCGTCTTATGAGGTGTTCTCATAGAATGAGTGCCATTAGAGTCAGATGGTTGACGCTCGATCTCTTTCTTATCCTTCTTCTTCTTTATCTTCCTTTTCTTCTTCTTCTTCTTCTCCTCCTTCTTACTAACATCATATTTTTTAGTAGGAGAAGAGGAAGATATAGAAGTTGATTCATCTTTTGACGAAGAAGGAGAAGGGTGACCATGAGATTGATGCTCATGTGGTGAAGGACCTAGGTTCGACACAATTGGTGCACTTGGTGTAACCGGATTGGAGAATAAACATACTAGTAATCCTATCATAAATCCAGGAAGACTCAACGTAGCCATAAAGGGAGGACCAACAGTTCCACAAGGGGGAATAACAAATGCCATACCCTGGAAAGGGGTCTCTTGGTTGGTATTCCTAGAAGAATATTCCATATATTAAATTCCTAAGAGTCTCTAAAGTACCACACGAATCAAACACTACTCAAGTCTAAAAGGCACAAGCAAACTGTGTAAATAGGAGTGGATAATTAGTCAGGATCCTGACAGGATTGTCAAGGTGCCACAACTCGCTATATACCGCAGGTTCCAACATTAAAACGCGACAAGGAGGATTGGGACCGTACCCTTTCCTGAATACCTGACTACCTGGATGGCATGTGCATAGTAATCTCCCCGAGTGTTGTTCTCGGTGTATTGCGATGCCAAGACGGCCAGATGGTTAACTCAATTGGTCTCAGGAATCCTAATGGTGTCTCTAGATATATGAAAGGTATGTGGGAGCTCAAATTTGTAGTGGTGCTATCTAATGCACAATTGTATGACATGAGACCTTCCTATATACTACCAAGTATGTGAAACACCTTTATATATAGGCCAAGTACGTGAAACACCTTTCGATATAAGCCAAGTACGCGAAGTACTTGGTGGGTATGTGGAAGAGCTTCAATATACCTGCTTGGTACGTGAAAGAGCTTCAATATACCAGTTGGTACGTGGAATACTACAATACCCCTGGAATATAGTGGTGGCAAGTAACGATAACTGCCACGTTTTACAACGCTAGAACATGTCTCTAACTTACACACAAGTTACTAAAATTTTTACCCTAGTTCTACTGTTAATTTTATCTGGATGGTTAGGTGAATGCATGAGGTGAGTACATAAATGTAAACATAATGCAGGCCCTAACTACATGCAAAATGACCTTTTCTTTTGTTGAACTCTATGTACGGGAAGGAGAAATTTATTTCCAATGATTTTACCAAAGCGACACAATCCCAAATATACCAAAAAATGACTATGAAGTATTCTTTTCCTTTTCGAGGGAAACACGAAAAATAACACACCACTACTAAGCCAAATCAAAACATTTTTTTTCTTTTTCTTTTATCTTTTCAAAACAAAAATGATGCTAAGTGATGAAAAGAGAGAAGTTCTAAGTAGAGTATGCAAGCTTTTCACTTTCACTATGATGGCCTAAAAGCATAAAAACTAAAAGATGCATGCAACTTTCCAAGCATGGAACACTTTTGTGAAACTTGATATCTATTTGAAAATTTTCAAGAAGATGAGCAACTCATAATTCGCAAAAAATACAAACAATTTAACTTTCTTTCAAATTTTCCAGAAGATCTACAAATGAGACATTCCAATGCATGTACAATTTTTCAAATGAACTTGAAAAATGATGGAAATGAATTACTTTTGATTTTTCAATGGATGTATCAAAACAATAATTTGATGACAACAATGCTTTTACACACAAATACTGAAATGAAAATATCACCCTCAACACTCCAATGACTTAGAAAATCTCAAGAAAAGAAAAGCACTCATATGGACTAAAAGTATACACAAACACTCAAAATCAATCAGTAGCAAGAAACACTAAAGCAAGCAAAGCTAAAAAATGTATGCAAATGAGGTTTAGAAACCGATCCGATACAATGATTACATCCGGAAAGGAGAGGAGGAAATGTAAGGGTGAGTGGATGCAGGTGGAATGACAAGAGTTTCCACCACTACCAAATCTCAGACTTGTCCAAGATGGAACCCAAAACAACTCCAAAAGAAACCAAACACTTTGACATACAAATCAAAATGGGGTCTCTGGCTAGATCTTTTAGCATAGAGAGGTCTACAAACTAAACCAAAACTCAAAATCAAAAAGAAGGAGAAAGGATGCCCATATGCCAATTTGGATAGATCGACGCAGTGTGTGCTTGTACATAGTGCGACGTCATAGTTTACCAATGCGGGAAGTGCGACGCTGTCGTAGTAGACCAATAAAGGGATTGCATTGACAAACCAACAGAAAAATAACAAGGATCAAAAAATGACACAGTGTCACTAAGTCTCCACTTACTAGGTGCAACGGGTGAGATCCAAATTCTAGGATCAGTAAAATCTCTTAGAAATGAGTAATAAAATGGTTTAGAAAATGGAAATGTAGACTCAAAGGAAGGTAATCAAGCTCTTTAAAGCGAATATCTGATGGTGAAACTATTCTAAGAGGCAAATGACAAATGAAATGGCTTGTAACAAGAAATCAACCGAAAATGACATTCAAATTCACAACTACAAAACAATGTTATTCCCCAGTATGGTCGCCAGATTTGATTGACAGACAATCAACTGAGAGCGGAGTCAAGGCCTGATCTCCCTAGCTCAACATGAGTCTAGAACAAATAGAGACAGAACATAAATGACTCCCCTAGATCTAATAGATATCAAGGAACTAGATTCTCTTACCGTTTCAGATTGCTGATCATTTCTCCTTAGATGTTGCTCCAAGCTTGATGGTCTTCATATCTGAGCTGCAAAACCTGTCAAGACAACGCAACAAACAAGTAGTACAATGCACTTACATAGTAATAGATCTAAGTAAGCAATTAAGTAAGAAAACTACACAATAATTCATTAACACAATGAGATTGGTGGAAAACATTTATATTACTGTATTAAAAGGGAAATACACAGGACGAAGAGATTACAACCAATGACCTAACGTAGTAGTCCTTCTCCGATCAAGCCAATGCCAAATCCTCCAAAGGGATGATTGATCTCTCAAGGATTAGTGGAGATCTCTCGTAATCTAATTTCACCAACAGTTAGATACCATCTACTTCCTCTCCTGGAATGGGAGTGAGCTCACTTATATAGGACTAAGTGGATAGGGTAGGTTGAGATATGGTAGGAGAGAGATAAGGGATCTCACCCAAAGGGCTAGGAACCGAATGCCAACTTCCCCAAAGGCTAGGGACAGGGATACACATCAGCAATCTTCAAGAATGGGCTCGAAGAAGCTATTTTAGTCCATTAACTGACATTGTCATAAGCTAAAAGAGGACAACCTACGATGTCGCATGTTGCATTAGGGTAGCCTACAACGACCTCTCAAAACCTAATACAATAAGGTATGCATCTCTTCCAAGTTAATGACTTAGTCAAGGAAAATTTAGGGATGTTTACACTGAGTCTCATGATGGTAAGATTTAGGTGTAACACATAACAAAAGAGATCATCCCATCGATCAATATATAAAATAAGATCAGTCCATCGATCAGTATAACAAATAAGATCAATCCATCGATCATAACAAATAAGATTAGTCCATTGATCATAACAAATAGGATTAGTCCATCGATCACAAATATAAAAAATAATATCAGTTCATCGATCAATAACAAATAAGATCAGTCCATCGATCATAACAAATAAGATCAGTCAATTGATCATAACAAGTAACAAGTAAGATATCACCTGATCAGTCCGTCGACTAGCATCATGAACATCCTCATTTCGTCAAAGAGTACAACTCAGTCTGTTGAGAAGTACAAAGAGAAAACTTACTCCGTCGAGGAGTACAACTCGGTCCATCGAGAAGTCAAGTGGTGACAGTGCACATGATCAGTTCGTAGATCACATGACTTCCTGGTAATTGACCAGGCGCGTCTGATATTAGACCGAAAAAATATCCTTCTGGTTCAAGACTGACAACTATACTGCACATGATTAGTCCATCGATCACATGACTTTCTAGTAACTGACCAGGAACATCCGGTTCAAGACCGACAACATATGTGAGTGTTCATAACTCATCATCATCATTCCAAGTTTGTCCCTGAAGTACTCAAACTTCATCCTTGATAGGGGCTTGGTCAATATGTCAGTTTTCTGTCACAACATATGCACCACATCCCTGATGTAGTGATACCATATCTCGGTATGCAAAGAATTGTAATGAAACAATGGGCTCTTAGACAACTTTACACAGCTCTGGTTGTCACAGAAAATACAAGTCGTCTCAAGCTGGATATGAAATAATCCTTCCAACAGCTTCTGAAGAAACATTGCCTCACAAATGGCTGAACAAGATACAATGTACTCTACTTCAGTTGTACTGAGTGCCACACTTGACTGGTTCCTGCTGAACCAAGAGATCATATCAGATCCCAAACTGAAGCAACATCCTGAAGTACTCATCCTGTTGATGACACTGCCTTCCCAATCTGAATCCACATAGACCTGTAGGCTAATCATCTGACCTGTAACATATATGATCTTATACTCAAGTGTACCCTTCAGGTACCTCATCACATGCTTTTCACCAATCAAATGAACCTTCCATGGTTCAACCATATACTGAACCAAATTATATACATCAAACCATATATCTATCCTCATGTCCGTCAAGTCCATCAACAAACCAATAACCTGTCTGTAAACTATAGAAACCATTGTCCATCACCACATATCTCTACTTCAGATTTTCCTTAGATAAGGAAAATATCATATGATCTCAATCACATATCTAATCACAAGACTCATGCCAAGATTCTTAAACTATGAGATCTACTCCCTCTGAAGTCGATTCTTCTACATCTGAGTACTATCCTCCCTATGTGACTGAACATCATGCACACCCTACATCGAGATATCTTGCACTCTCATTGGAGTAGTCTTCTCTTCTGTGATCTTCTGCATATATATTTGTGCCATCTCCCGTCAAATGGGTCTGTTGATATGAGCCTCAATATCACTCGAACTCTATGGTGAGTTCCTTCTTGCATACATTTGAGAGAGGCATGTCATCTGTATGTAACAACCCTCTTCAACCTTGTAGAAAATGTTGATACCTACATCACCCGTGGTGATCATCAAACTCATCAAATAACTGTTGGTCCTAGGTACTTGTTGAACTCATACAAATCCTTCTTCAATCATGTGATTCTATGTCGAATCCTAGGAGTTTGCTCGATATGAACTTCTTCTTTAATTACACCGTTCAAGATAACAGTATTTCATCCATGGGTGTAATCTATCTCTGGAAGTGTGTCTAGCCACTGGAGAACACATCTTGTCATGATCCTTTCCCTCTTTCTAAGAGAATCCTCTAGCAATGAGCCTTGCTTTGTACTTCTATACTATGTTTGATTTGTAAGTCTTCTTGTTGAGCAGTCATCACTTGTTCTTCAGAACAAGTGTTCATCATCCTTCTCTTGTATATCATAGCGCACGATATTTCCTACAAATGAAATTCAATTACGTGATTAGTAACACTTCATAATCATCAAATCATGTTAACATTTCAATGATAACCTATTATGCATACTGATATGATTCACATAGTTATGCAACTATCTTGACCAATACTTTGACACAACACTTATCCATATCTTGTATGCATACAGTGGCTATGTAGATTCCTTCCATCTATACTAGAACATACTATCAAGAGCGTGCACTGCTCCCAGCATGTTAGCAAAGAGGTTTCATTCTAGACAAGCAACAATGGAATGTTGTCCAACACTATTGTTTATTTAACCATCACATGCATATTAGTAGTATACTGTTCAATGCACTATGCATAATACATTTTCAAATATGCATACAACTATTATGAACAATATCATTTAAATATTTAGAGATTCAAGAAGTAATTCAAATAACTCAAATACTTATCTTTTATGTTTTGTGGGATTGCCTCCCTCTTGATCTTTTCTTTCTTGAGATTGCCTATCTCTTGATATTTTATTCCTGGAGGCTTCCTCACTCTTTATCTTTTCTTACATGAGGTTTCCTCCCTCTAGATATCTATTTCCCCTTCATGACATGATAATATCATGATTATGTGTCTTTGAGCTTTTATCCATCCTGTACCACTATGCATGCTTAAGTGGCAACTAGTTTCATCATTGTGTCATCCTCAAGATTTCACACATTCAATAGTATAATCTTAATAAGATCAAAACATTATAATCTAGATAATATTAAACATGTATGGTCACGATCATTTCATACACAAATGTATCATCACTAGTGTTAGTATTCCGAGTTTCATAGAGTACTTCTTTTACTAATGCATATTTTGATTTGATCATAGGATTCTTCTAGATTTTCATATCATTAATCAAACTAGGAAACACAATATGTATAAACCCTTGATTACCTAAACTCTATATTAAAGAATAAGCATTATCAACCATACAAAAGTATACTTATCTAAGATCCAAACATAGGATGAGTTCAATAGGCTTCTTACTCAATATAGGAAAACATACCTGGATTAGCATGCTTTCTAGTTATGTATAACATACCTTTTCTAGGACATATTATCTTCTTTGTTCTCTTTCCCTTTACTTCAAATATTTAGAGACCTTGTGCTAGTAACCCGCATCTCTTAAATCTCATAAGTTAAAAATAGTAGAACCAAAATTCATACATACCTTGTAAGTAGAGATTCTATGGGATCAAAGAATAGGGATGAGTCTTTTTCTTTATGTCATCATGGGAACTTTATTTTTCTTTCTTCATGTACCTTTCATGTTAGCAGACAACATAATCCTCATACAACACCACAAGTGCATTAGTACAATCATAATATCATACATGTCATAACGCTAACCAATGAATGTCTTATTCGCATACATTTATCTTCTTACTAAGGTGATCATGCAACCCTAAATTTAATTATAATTATACTAAACTCGAGAATATGAATATAAACATATCATGAACTTAATCATTAAAACAGATTTCAAAACATACCTGCATCTCCTCAAGTCATACCTGTCGAGGTTGATTGTAGTCTTCTCTATAAGGGTAAAACCCTAATTATCCATGGTAGATCACTTGTAAACATATTATATAGATTCATGGTGCTAGTATGAGAGAATACCAATTCCATTTAAACCTCCTTCATTGCTTCCTTATAAGTCTCCCAACTTTGTTAAGGTTTCTTCTTACTTGTAGAACCCAAAAACCCTAATTTTCAATCTCTGCCCTCCCACAACATTTTGATGGAAGATTAATATCTATGATGAAGAGATTAAAAATCAAATTTCAAAGTTTTAAATGTTGCATCAGGTGTCTCCAACATTTTATCAAGTCCTTCCTCACCTATGAGACTGAAAACCCTAAGTGAGAACTTCTTCCTCCTTATCTTTGATTTCCTCCGTTGAGCCATTTCAGACGTGTTGTAATGTTTCTAGTGTATCTCTAAAATTTGGGATCGTCGGGGTCTTAAACGTCGGAATGTAGTATCCTAGCATGTTATCTTTCCAACCCCACATATTTTAGATTCATTTTATTCTCCATGAGAAAGATATGCTAAGTTTCCCAACATGAACTATTTATGGGATGAAACAACTTAGCGAACTTGTACGGCGTTCCACATGTCACTATTTCAACTTTAGCCTCTGATATTTGGACATGTGAAACTAAATTCTGTTCCCTATCTGTCACTTTTTATGGAATTTCATTTGGATATTCCTAGCCCGATATATCACCTTTTTCCCCAAGTCACCTGTGTATGACTGCATGCTGGAAGAGGCAAAAACCCTAACTTGTACGTATCACATATCACAAAGTAAAATGAATATAGGGTTTAAATATTTACACAAGGTATATCTATGTCTCAAATTCGTCCTGTAACAATTTCATATCCCGACCCTTCTCCAAGAAGGATTTATAGTGAAAATTCCACGATGACTACGTTTTTCTATACAAAGCCCTAGCTTCCAAACTGTCATAAGTGTCATAAGTATCGTAGTGCCATACATTTCCCTATTTTAGGGTATCGATGATACCATTTTAGAATTTTAATGTTTCACATATAGCTATGTATGTCTTTAAACATTCATCACAATAACTATATACTAGGATCACTAAAAGATATACAAGCATAACATCACAATAGTACACAAAGATTTACCCTAGGAAAACCCTCTCTAGGGAAAAACCCAACAACTTCTTATGTATATATTCAATCACAAAAAAAAATAGAATAATAATCTCGAGATAATATAATACCAAGAACCAAGAACCAAATATAAGATGTCTTCCTTCACAACTTCTCTCTCTTTCTTCAACGAACCTATAACAACCCTCATATATGAATATAGGGAATATTTAATATAATATAATGTAATGTACTGTAAAATAATAAAAAGAAACATTGAAAAGAAGTAACAGAAAGAAAATTTTGCATAAAGATATGAATTAAATCAGAAATTAAGAAAAGGGGAGAACGGGGAGATAAAAAGGAGGAGAAGAAGAAGAGAGGGAGATCCTTTGGTCTTTTGGGCATTTTGGAAGGGGAGCTCTGGAGGAGCCAAGAAAGAGGAAAGCAAGCAAGCTCTGGCATATGGTTAATTGTTGGGGGCTTAGGGGCCTCAACCATTGGCTAGGGGTTAGTTGGCTGAAGAGTCATCCCCCCACCTTCAGTTGCAGCATTGGAGCTATCAAGGTAATATTAATTGCTAGGTCATCTAATCAGGTATGGTTCCTTAAATTTCCATAAAATATATACTTTATGTTATATTTGATTGGATCCACCCTTTTGTATTAAGATCTTCTATGCATGTTGGTTCTTTTCACTTTAGTGGTTTTTATGAGTTTAAGGTTATTACATTTGGTATTAGAGCTGTAAATTCAAGCACTTGGCCTGTAGGGAATCACCCATGATTCCCCATGTCTAGTTGAGTTAATTTTTTTCTCTGTGATATTTCATGTGTGGTTGGGTGGGTTCTATTTTTCAGACTCTTTGTTTTTTGTATTGGATTTGTGGAAGAAATATTATGCACTGCATCAGTAAATTCAGATAGCATCAAGATTAAGATGAGAGAAACTCTCCGAGTCAAATAAAGATTTGGGTGTTTGTGTAAAACCTAAATAAAGATCTGGGTGTTTGTGTTTGTGTAAAACCTAAATAAAGATATGGGTGTTTGTGTTTGTATAAAACCGAACTAAAGATCTGGATGTTTGTAATCTCAATCTGAAGTCTTCGTAATTTCGCAACCACATCTCTCTCCTTGATATAAAACATCATGACCCATCACCTGGTCATAAGCAGTTCTTCACATATGAACTACCATGAATAGAGTTCGAATTTCTATTTAATACATAACCTGTTTCGTCTAGACATGAATTTCTTCCACATAGGAATTATTATTTCAATTTCTCTCAATATCGAATTAACCTCAACTAGATTCAAGGACGGATAAACCTTCGAGAGATTTTGCTTCCATTATGTAGTCAGTGATAGGTTCTATAAAATAATTATATGGAAAGTTATTGAGTTGGGTTGGATAAATGGTAGTACCCTTTAACAAAATAAATCCCTAAAATATTGTACAATATATATAGTTATATTTTGCATTCGCAATACAATACCTCTTGACTTAGTCTAACATTTCCTAGTGAAAATAAACTTGAATTACAAAGGTTATTCATGAATGAAATTAAAGATACCACAATCTCAAACTTAAAAGCATTCAGATGGATATTTTATGCTTGCGGACGTCCAACAACATAATAACATTTTAAGGATTATCTATTGGTAAATGTTGCAATTTGAATCGAATAAGAAGTCGAGCCTTAGTTGTTGCCTAAGCACTGAAACTTGGACACCCAACATGATAAACATAGCAAGATTATGATATCCTGCGCAACCCAGGCTATGGGATAAGAAAAAAAAGGTGTACTATTTGTTTACACTACCCTAGGACGACCTCACTCTTCATCAAAGATCCATTTAAATATATATATAAAATTATAATTCCCATGGAATTCTAATAATTCACTATTAACGAAATATATTTTGATAGAGTAGTTTGTAAATTTTATTATAATTTGAATGTGTCAATATATATATATATATATTATCTTGGCTACTTCATTACTAAAATTGATGCTTGAAAATTGATTTTTAAGTTCCTAACAGATGTTTAACTATCAGTAAATCGCTTTGCTTGTCCCCAGCTGTTGGAATATACATTGGAAAACATTTTATCCAACAATTGTATGACTGCATGGGTGTTGAGTTTGAGCTCCCAACTATATGGGTTTTCCTTGAAATCATTTTGCTCCAACCACACATCTTAAATCCGTTTTGAAGTTCTTCTATATTGCGTTAGACCATGATGGTTATAGTGGCTATACGCTTATGGAAATACTCCTTCTGCCTGCAATCTATGTTGGTTAACAGTCTCTTGCCTGAAGGTTGGAGGCAGAAATAAACTGAAGATAAACCAGAATGAGCTACAGCTCTTCAATATTTATTCATAAACAGAAGATCAACTGATGTAATACAAACCAAAATGTAATGTGTATTTAAACACTTATGGAAACCCTAAAAACTCTAACCTAGGTTTTGCAAGCATGTAGAGCATGATGTTGCATTTATTAACTAAACTTCTAACTAGGAACTCAAGTAAAAGCTAAAGCTAACTGAAGTAATTACTATTTCTAACACTCCCTCTTAATAACTACCGCTGACTACTGCAGCTTTTACAACGCCGAAATTATTTCTATGGGTTTCAAAAATTTCTTTTTCCAATGGGTTTGTGAATATGTCAGCCAATTGGTCAATCGATTTACAATGCTCAACACGAACTTCACCATTGTTCACAAGTTCTCTTATGAAGTGATATATGGTATCAATGTGCTTTCTTTTCTGGTGAAAAACATGGTTTTTGGATAGAGCAATTGCTAAATTGTTGTCACAATAGACTGTGGTTGGTCCTTCTTGTTACTATTGAAGACCTTCTAAAACTCTGCGTAACCAGACTACTTGACATGCTGCTGATGTTGCTGCTACATACTCTGCTTCTGCTAATGAAAGTGTCACAATGGGATTCTTCTTGGATGCCCATGAAATCACCTATAATCCAAGATGAAAAACATGACCGAAAGTGCTCTTCCTGTCATCCAAACTTACTGCAAGATCACTATCAGTGAAACCTGTCAAAACATCATACTCAGTGCTTGAGTATAAAATTCCATAGCTTGAAGTCCTTGCAACATATCGTAAGATCATTTTTCCAACTTGCCAATGCGAGTCTTTGGGAGACTCCATGAACCTCGAATCAAGCTTAAAACAAACATAATATCTGGTCTCGTAGTTGTGAGATACATGAGACTTCCTACAAGTCTCTTAAACAATGTTGGATCTATATTGGGACTGTCATCTTCTTTGCTCAAATTTGTACCTATTTCCACTGGTGTAGGTTTCATTTTGCAATTAAGCATTCTAAATCGCTTAAGAACTTCATTTGCATATTTATTTTGAGAGATAATATACCTTTTTTCTGACAGATCTACTTCTAAGCCAAGAAAGAACTTCATCAATTCAAGGTCTGTCATCTCGAACTCTTTTTTCATAGCTGCCTTGAACTCATCTACTGACAGGTCAACTGTAAAAATCATATCATCAACATATAAACAAACTATCAAAATCTGTCCTTGTTGATTTACCTTTGTGTAAAGTGTTGGTTTGTTGTTGCTTCTGCTAAAACCATTTTGATCAGATAAGAATCAATTCTATTGTACCAAGCTTGCGGAGCTTTCTTGAGCCCATATAGAGCTTTCTTCAACTTGTAAACTTTATCTTCATGTTCTTTTATTTCATACCCATGTGGCTGCTCCACATAAATTTCTTCTTCAAGAATGATGACTTGACATCTATCTGATACACTTTCCATTTTTTCTGGGCTGCAATTGCTGGGACTTCTCTTACTGTGTCCAATCTTGCCACTGGTGCAAAATTTTCTCCAAAATCAATTCCTGGTTGTTGCGAGAAACCTTTTGTTAATAACCTTGCCTTGTACCTATCAATCTCACCTTTTTTATTGAGTTTGGTCTTATAGATACACTTCACACCAATGGGTTTCTTATTCTTTGGTAGGTCAAATAGATCCCATGTATCATTTCTCTCAATGGAATGTATCTCTTCGTCCATAGATTTTAACCAATGCTCTTCTTTACAATCTCTTCATAAAATACAGGTTCACTAGCAATAAAAACATAATTTGTATTTGCATCCAATTCATCATAAATATATTCCAATCTTCTAGTCTTTCTATTACTGTGATCAGATTCATTACCTGATTGCGGACTTGATGCTTCACCTTGAACTGAGTTTGTAGGTGTTCTTTCTGGAGTATTTGCTACTGGTGAAGATGCTACTGGACCCTGTTCTCCAATCAACTCCTCTTCTTCTCCATCTTCTGGTTGGGGTATTGTAACTTCCACACCCTTGTCTATGGTTCCATTCCATGACTCTTCCTCCTTGAACAAAACATCTCTGTTGAGGATAATCCTTTTGGTAATAGGGTTATATAGCTTGTATGCTTTAGTTTCTTTACCGTATCCAAGAAATATACATTTCTCACTGCTGTCATCTAGCTTTTTTCTTAATTGTTTAGGAACATGAGCATAAGAAACACAGCCAAATATTCTGAAATGAAAAACATTACAACTCATACCTATCCATGCTTCCTATGGTACTCTATTCTTCACAATTTTTGTGGGAGATCTGTTCATCACATGAACAACACAAGCCACCGCGTCTCCCCAAAATTCATGGGACAAATTTCTTCCTTTCAGCATGCTCCTTTCCATATTCATGATGGTTATATTCTTGCGTTCTACAATACTATCCTACTGAGGTGTATATATTGTAGGGAATTGCCTCTTGATTCCATGATGTTTGCAGTAATCATGAAATTCCTTTGAATCATACTCTCCCCCTCCATCTGATATCAATACTTTGAGTTGATAACCACTCTATTTTTCAACCATAGCCCTAAATTCCTTGAACTTGCCAAAAGTTTCAGACTTCTGACGAAGGAAATACACCCATGTTTTTCTATTGAAATCATCAATAAATGTAAGAAAATAATAGCTTCCACCAATTGACTGTTTCTGCATTGGACCACACAGATCAGTATGAATAAGTTCTAGAGGTGCATGTGCCCTTTGAGACGTACCTGTAGGAAAGCTATCCCCGTGTTGCTTTGCAATGATGCAACAGTCACAACTGCTTTCTGGATCCTTCATAGGGGGTAATCCTTTTACCATCTCTTTCTGCTGCAAAAACTTGAGACCACAAAAGTGAAGATGTCCATATCTAAAATGCCATAACCAATAATTATCCATGCAAGTGGATTTTTGAGAAAAAGAGGTTACCTTGCTACTGTAATTCATGACTAGTGGATACATCCTGTTCCTAGTCACTTGTATTTTGATTATCAACTGTCTATTTGGGGGTTTGTCATAAATTTCACAGTCTGATCCATCAAAGACAAGTCTGTATTTCTTTTCAGTAAGTTGTCCAATGCTAAGTAGATTATGCTTCAATCCTAGAGCATAATATACATCTGTGATTGTCTTTTGTTGGCCTTGTTTGGTCAGAATGTTGACAACTCCTTTGCTAAGAACTGGAACTACCTCATCCGTGCTGACTTTGACCTCTGTCCTCACTGATCCATCTAGGTCTACAATCAGACCTCTATCACCTGTCATATGGTTAATATAGCCACTATCTAAAATCCAAAGTCCGTTTGGGATTTCATGTGTAGCATGACATGTAAGAAATAACATATCTTCTTTATCCTCAGAGGTATTAGTCACACTAGCATTATGATTTGCTTGATCAGACCTTTTCTTTCTACATTCATGATCATAATGCCCAAATTTATTGCAATAATAACACTTAATATTAGATTTATTTGACCTTTTTTTGTCGTAGTTCCCACCTTCACGGTTATGATAGTGATCTTGATCTTCATTTCCATTACTTTGGCCAATTCTGCCTATTCCTCTTGATCCTCCTCTACCTCTGCCTCTTCCTCTACCTTGTGAGAATGAGACATGTGCTTTGAAAAAATTATCTAGAGAGGACTCTTAATTCCTATTGATTATGGATTCGTATGAAAGTAGAGATCCAGTCAACTCGTCTATAGAGAGAGTACTCAGATCCTTTGCTTCTTCAATCGCTGCAACTTTTAGATCAAATTTGTGGGGTAGGGATCTCAGAAGCCTTTCAACCACCCATTGATCTTCAATCTTTTCACCATAGGTATACAACTGATTAACAATACCCATGACTTGGGTCATGAAAGAATCTACTGAGTCTGATTCTAATTCTTCATATCTTCAAAATCTCTTCTTAAGTTTTGGAGTGTAGCTGTTTGTACCCTGATAACTGGTCGCCAAGGTATCCCATGCTGCTTTGGCTGGTAATGAAGCTAATATCTTTGGAAATACGCTGTTATCCAAAGCGTTCATTATGAGATGCAGTGCCTTTGCATCCTTCTTCCTGTGCGCTCACAGGACATCCTTTTGTGCGTTTGAAAGGGCTTGAAAAGTTGCGTCATCAGCTGGTTCGGAATAGCCATTGATGACATATTCCCACACATATTCTAAGTTGAGATAAACTGCCATCCTCGTGGCCCAGACATCATAGTCCCTTTTCCCTGTAAGACGAGAAATCTGAGATTGATTGTTGCTGCTAGAAGCCATAGATGTTGCAGAGTCTTTCACTAGCCTTTTAAAAACAATCTCCTTCCTTTTTTTTTTTTAATACTCCTCTTCTCTTCCTTAAAAATAAAAAAAGACTTTTGTAAAAAAAATCTCTTCTACTCTTGTAAAAGACTTTTGTAAAAAAAATCTCTTCTACTCTTGTAAAAGACTTTTGTAAAAAAAATCTTACTTAAAGAATCTCGTAAAAGAAAATAACTTCGTGAAAGTAAAAAACAATCACTCTCATGGAATAATGAAAAATAATAATTCTTACCCTAATTGTCGCGGTCTTCACGAATTTCCGCGCCTTAGCCTATAGAGAGGTCACGATAATTGTCACACCTCTATGCAAGGGAGGGGCGTGATAATTTCTGCATTTTTTTTTTTTTGCAAAAATATTCAAAGCTATGGCTTTGGCTTCTCCGAAACTCTCACGATCGATCTTCTCCTAAGCTCTTATACCAAACTGAAGGTTGGAGGAAGAAATAAAATGAAGATAATGCAAAATGAGCTACAGCTCTTCAATATTTATTCATAAACAGAAGATCAACTGATGTAATACAAACCAAAATGTAATGTGTATTTAAACACTTATGGAAACCCTAAAAACTCTAACCTAGCTTTTGCATGCATGTAAAGCATGTTGTTGCATTTATTAACTGAACTTCTAACTAGGAACTCAAGTAAAAGCTAGAGCTAACTAAAGTAATTACTATTTCTAACATTGCCAAGGTTCAAAACAGCCTCATCTCTGCCAGTTGTTTGAAAGATGTTGTTTTCATTTTTATTTTCTAAGCATGTGTATTGTTTTGTGTGCTATCATGTATCACCTGCCAAGTATCATAGAATTCTGCACGTTAATCAACCCTGGAAGCTGTCTGCATTAATTATATGCCTGTCATTGTTAGGGTTTCCCTGGGGTTTTGCTACCATCTCTGTAGAAATGGCCTCCACATCATGACAAGAGTGACGTGATATTGATGGTGAAGAATCATGATACTGGATAAACTTGGTGGGAGACACAGTCATAATATTCCTCCTTTTCTACATAGAAGACCCATCATCCTTATGTAAACATCTTCTTTCTATCATGGCTTTAACTCTTTATCGTCAATGGCTCCTGAGTACCTTTAAGAATTTGAATATGATGACCCCATGATCGATGGTCAACCACATACATAAGATTCCTCTGACAGTAGTGGGACAGCAGGTCTAGAATACCTCCATGATTACTACGATCACCGAGATCTTTGGTTGGCATACTCGGACCATGCAAATAGATTTTGAAGGAAGCATAATGGGCCACACAGTGTTCATTGTACCTAAGATGCTTCTTTATGTAATTTTTATTTTATTCAAGTCCTAGTTGAGTTGTCCAACGTTTTTTAAGCCAGATGTTTGGTTTTCCCTAGCGTTTCTCTATCGAAACGGCCTCCTTCGTCATCTTTAATTAACAAGACGTTAACCCTATGCCATTTATTGTCCCTGAAATGGATCTACGATGGGCATGTGTGCGTATGTAGAATGAATACATTTTAATATAAATATTCCAGTGGCAAGGAAGAAACTAAGCATATAACGCTCACTACACAATCAACTTTATAACGCTCACTTATTATGTACTTTACATACGTTACTCTGTACATTATATATGTTACTCTGTGCATTTGGGAATAGGCTCTATGCTTGTAGATGCTAATAGAAGCACGAATTGTTAAGTCAAATCATTACCCTTCTTGAGCTGATTTGTTATGAAACCGTATAGATTTTCAAGCCTGTTGGGCATTGTTAGCACTAGGATTGTGCTAATTTTTTGAAGAGTTTTCTTATGGAGAAAGGGTCGTAGGACCATGAAAAATACCAAAAGGGAGACACGGATCTTAGCCCGCACTCCCCGAAGGTTGAAGATCAGAGCCCTATACAGTGAACATGGCCCGAGAAGGAATCTGAGAAAGCCCAAGGTTTCATGGTATTCGAGGTTCTGAGTGACTAGCAGAACACCGGATGCAAAGGAAGGCGCTAAGCAACATATGAAAGCATGTATGGATGTATGAGACCTAGCGTCAAGGGATCTACGGTTAGGAGCCTTCTTCGCAAAATGAGTTGGATACTTTTTAAGCGGAGGTGGGTGCTAGCCGACGAACAGGTCCAAAATCAATCAACGGTGAAGGAATCAGATCAACGACTCACAATAGGTTCGTAGATACTACTTGTGCGGGAATGGTCACAATTCATAATCATGAACTTTTCTTAACATACTGCATTCTCTGACGGCCCAGATTTGACAGGGAAAAGATCTACGGTCCAGTTGAACTTCACAGATATTACTTGTGCAATAACTCGGCGGAACCAAGATTTGCGAACAATTAAAGGGATACATCGTTGGACGACCAAGATCTGAGTAGGAGTCCGATCGATGGTGGTCAAGATTTCCTGAAGGTCAAAGGTGTGGCCAAGCTATCGTGTGGAAGGATTGGGGGTCCACGAAGGTCAAAGGTAAGAAATTCAAGAGGATCCAACGACGGAGGATTGATCTGAGAGATAGACGGTTGGTGTATCTCCTCCATCATCATAGCGGGAGGGACGATAGGGAAGGACCACTATATATATAATACTCGCCTATGTGGATATTCGCATCCTTGTTGTCTTGTGTAAGTTGAAAAGTGGAAGGATCGAACTATGCACAACTAAGTCATCCTATGAGTATTTTGATCACAGAAAATCTAGGAGCTATGGAGAACCTCACAAAATTGAATTAATTTGCAAAACTAGTGGAAAAAACTTGAAAAATAGATAAATTTATACACAATGTGAGCTGAATATTTTCATTAACTGACTGTCTAACATGTGAAAATGTTAGTAACAGGTTTTTATTACATCCATGAGAAATTCGAGAGCATTAGTGAGCTCAAGCTGAGTGTACAAGTCAAAAATGCCAAATGGGCCTCAATCCCCCCTAGGTGGGTCCAACTCAATCCCAATCACCCCAAACACTCACGAATTCTGGTGTGAAGGTGGCTGAAGAATGTTGGGTCATTAATGAGGCCAAGGTAGGCGTGGGTGAGCAAGTAGAGGAGTTTGGGGGGACCAAGGGAGCATTAAATGCTCCAAATCTAGCCAAAATTGGGCAAAATCCACCCTAGCGCCCCTAGTCAACTGAAACTCCCCAAATCGAGGAGAGAGGGCACTCCAACAATTAATGAGGGTGCACTTGTGGACAAAATAGGAGGCTGGGTGAACTGGTTTGCTTGGAAGTGGGTGTGAACACTCTCAAAAGTGGGTATTTGACCAACTGTAGTCACCTAGTCCAAACTATGGTTTAATTAAGCACATGAGCAATAAAAATTTATGGATTATGGTACTAAGTGTGGATTACTGTTCTAACACCCCCCCTTAACCAGAACTTAGTACAACTCATGAAAGATAAGTGGGAGGCCTTGGAAACAAAGGCTCAAGTCACCACATTACAAACATAAATTTTATTTGTCCATATGAACCGAGGAAAAGAAGTAAAACCTCATGGGATAAAAACTTCCCTCTAAAATGGACATGGGGCTGAACCTGCAATTAAATTGCAGCAATCACCATCCATCACTCACTCCAAGAAAATCTCTCAGGTGAGTGAAGGTCTTCTCAGTAAAGCACTTGGTGAAAATGTCTGCAATTTGCTCGGTGGATGGGCAATACTGCAATGAAATCACCCTGTCATGCACCAGGCCCCGAATGTAATGCATGTGGATTTCAATGTTCTTTTTTCTTTGCCTCTGTACTGGATCAGAAGATATCTTGATGGAACTTTGATTATCCACCCAAATATTGGTTGGAGAATCAATAGCAACACCAAACTCCCGAAGAATGCCTTGCAACCAAACACACTGTGTGGCTGCGTTCACTGCTGCCCTCTACTCGGCCTCTGCTGATGAAAGAGAAATGGTATGCTGTTTCTTACTTGACCAGCAAATGGGACCTTTAGTGAACATAAACACAAAACCTGAAGTGGTCTTTCTATCGATGGGATCTCCCGCCCAATCGGAATCAGAAAATCTAGCTAGTTGAAGTGAAGAACCAGTTGCATAGTGTACCCCAAAGCTCTTTGTTCCTTGGACATATTGAAGGATACTTTTGGCTTCCTTCCATTGGATCTCATGTGGCTGCTTCATATACCTTTCTACAGCACTTATAGCATAAGACAAATCAGTTCTTGTATGTGTAAGATACAACAAACTTCCGACTAGCTGCCTGTAGAGTGTGGAATCCACCAATGGAGAGTCTTCAAATTCACCTAGTTTTATGCCTAAAAGGAATGGGCACTTGGCTTCCTTACATTCAGCCATTTTAAACTTGAATAACAGGTCTGAAGCATACTTAGGTTGACTCAGCAATATACCTCTCTCAGATTTCTCAATTTCCAAACCCAAAAATTGCCTTAGCAATCCTAGGTCGCTCATGGAAAATTCACTGTGCAAAGAAGCTTTAATTGAGGCAATTTGTTTGTTGCAGCTCCCTGTAATTAAAAGATCATCAACATACATTACAATGACCTACAAATTATCATCACATTGCTGCAAATAAACATTTGGATCAGACTTGCATCGACAGAAACCAATTGAGAGCAAAAAAGCATCCATTTTGGCATACCAAGCCCTGGGGGCTTGCTTGAGCCCATAGAGTGACTTCTTCAACCTGCATACAAGTGTGGGATCCTCTTGGAATCCTTCAGGTTGCTGCATATATATCTCTTCCTGTAGCTCACCATGCAAGAATGCACTTTTGACATCCATGTGGTGAACTTCCCAACCTTTACTAGCTGCCATGGCTAGAGCTAGTCTAATTGAGTCCATCTTTGCAACCGGTGCAAAGGTCTCTGTATAATCCACACCATGGATTTGTGAGTATCCCTTAGCCACTAACCTATCCTTTTAATTCAGATCAGAACCATCAGCAACAGGTTTGGTTCGGAAAATCCACTTACATTGCACAAGTTTCCTCTTGGGAGGAAGAGGCACCAAATCCCATGTTTTGTTCTCTTGGAGAGATTGGAATTCTTCTTGCATTGCTGCTCTCCACCTTGGATCATGATGAAATTCCTGATATGATGTTGGATCAGATCCAATCATCATATAACAGTGATCAGCAAGTTCACTTTCATTTGCAAAGGAAGCATTGACTGTTTGAGATCTAGTCTTCCTAGGCTCTTGGGGATTGCCTGCCAATTCACCTGCAGCTTGTATGATTTTTTCAGCCCACTTGGGCCTTGATGGTGACTCATGTACAGCAATGTCATCTTCAGCCATGTCATCTTCAGCAATATCAGAAAAATTAGAAGTGGAATCATCACTAATTTCATTAAGGTGAGGAGGAGAGGAGCTTTCCCCCGGTGCAAGCTCAAAATATGGAATTGGTTCTTCTTCGAATTGCACACTTCTCTCAATGAAAGTTTTGAGTGTGGATGTGTCAAATAGCTTGTAACCCTTTGTTTCCTCACCATATCCAACCATGATACATTCTCTGCTCTGTGGCTCCAAAGCCTTCCTCTTTTCTGATGGAATTCGAGCCCATGCTCTAGACCCAAAAATCGTGAAATTTGACACATTTGGTTTTTTGGCCAAACCATGCCTCATAAGGGGTTTTTCCTTTGACTGATTTGTGAAAGGCCCTGTTCTGAATATGAGCAGCACAATTGATGGCTTCATCCCATAGCTTAGGGCTTAGATCCCTAGCTTCAATCATGCAAGTAGCCATCTCTTTGAGAGATCTATTTTTCCTCTCTGCCACACCATTTTGCTGAGGTGTGTAGGGGATTGAATGTTGCATTTGGATGCCACATTCCTCACAAAGATGCTGAATGTTATTATTCACATATTCCTTTCCATTATCAGTCCTAAGGATCTTTATCTTATGACCACTATGATTCTCCACTAAGGCTTTCCAAATCTTCAATTTCTCAAACACTTCTGACTT
This sequence comes from Larix kaempferi, assembly GCA_027924585.1. Taxonomy (NCBI): domain Eukaryota; kingdom Viridiplantae; phylum Streptophyta; class Pinopsida; order Pinales; family Pinaceae; genus Larix; species Larix kaempferi. The sequence goes on from BSBM01000304.1 coordinate 1,828,952, forward strand.
CAATTTAAGGAAGTAAACCCAGCAGAATCGAGAGTAGTCATCTATGAATGTTAGTACATACCTTGATCCACCATATGATGGAGTGGGAAGAGGAACAATGAGGTATGAATGTACCAATCCAAGTGGTTGAGTGGATCTCCTTGCCATTCCCTTATCATAGTTGCGCTCAGGATGCTTTCCAACTACACAACCAATGCATGCACCATCTGAAGATTTGATTTCTGGAAGCCCTTCCACCATATCGTCCTTGTGCAATGTCTGGAGATATTTATAGTTCATGTGGCCAAATATTTCATGCCACAACTTGGAGGTCTCGTTGGCATGAGAGACAAGAGCATGGTCACTAGAGTGTGGAATGAAATTGGAGAACTTGTACATTCTCTCATCATGATCAGCATACCCTACAGCCACAACTTGATTTGAAGAAATTTCTGAGATTTATACCAAATTTAGAGTAAATGTTACTCTCTTGGATTCTCCTATATGGGTCATTCGATAAACTGATAGAAAATTTGCAGCCAATGAAGGTACATAGAGCACATCACTGAAATAGCCATGCTCCATGTCAATCCTACCAATCCCCTTGGTCTGGATTTCTGAATCATCTCCCATTCGAACTGTTGGGCCACCATTCGAATGCATAGAGGAGAAGAGCTCTCTGGATGAAACCATATGTCTGGAAGCTCCTGAATCAATGATAAAGGATGAGGGATTCAAAATACCTACTACCAAAGCATGACACTTCTCCTTATTGTCAGGATTTGAGGTGCTCTCTTTCTTCCTTGCGCCTCAGGGACTGGGATGTTGTTCTTCTCCAGCAGCTGCGCCATTGAATCAATGGTTTTCTTCATGCAATAGCTCTCTGGATGCCATCCCCTATGACAATAGGTGCATTTGGTCTTTTCCTTTCCCTTCTTGTCCTTCTCCTTTGACAGATTCGAACCCCCATCTGCAGACTTGGCCTTGTCAAACTTCCTCTTCTCTTGCTGCTTCGAATTCTTGTCTTTCTACTTGCCTTTGTTGGCATTTGAAACACCCACTGCCAATGCTTGGTCCTTTGATTTTATGGTGCCCATCTGAACTAGTTTGTCCTGCTCCTGAGTGAGACACTCCATGAAGGTAGCTAGTGATGGCATTTGCCAATTTCGAAGGGTCATTTTGGCTGAGTGAAATGTGCTAACAAATACAGAGAATTCTGGGCCTAGCTTCGAAAGGATGGAAAGAATTAGTTGTTCCTCCTTCTTAACAATTCCACATTGTTGCAGTTGAAGCACTAGTGACTTGAACTTCGTGAAGAACTCCTGGATGGTTTCAAAATGCGCTGGGCTCAAGTTAATGAGCTCGTTTTCAAGCTGGTGGCCTCTCAGTTCATCAGTTTTCCCAAAGAGTGATTCTAGCTTCACCCATACTTCATTGGGGGTTTTCAAACTGTCTGTATGAAACAAGAGTTCCCTTGAAATGGTCAGGCATAGAAATCCATAAGCTTCATCAAGTCGATTGTAGTACTTTGCTTTCTCCACAACAGAATTTGGATCCACTTCTGTGCCCATGGTTACTCAATAGAGACCCTTAGATCTCAGCTTGATAACCATCTTAGCCTTCCAATCGAAAAAATTGAAGGCTGTGAGAAACATTTTGTTTGCTTCCATGACTGCTGCGTTAATGGTGAGAAAACTACTGAAACACCTGCAAAAAAACACTCAATTTTTATCTGGAAATCCTCTCTAGAATGCAGTTCAATGCTCAATATTGACCTACAACTCACTAAATCCATGATGGATCTGATACCATGTGATTATTTTGATCACAGAAGATCCAGGAGCTATGGAGAACCTCACAAAATCGAATTAATTTGCAAAACTAGTGGAAAAAAATTGAAAAAGAGATAAATTTACACACAATGTGAGCTGAATATTTTCATTAACTGACTGTCTAACATGTGAAAATGTTAGTAACAGGTTTTTATTACATCCATGAGAAATTCGAGAGCATTAGTGAGCTCAAGCTGAGTGTACAAGTCAAAAATGCCAAATGGGCCTCAATCCCCCCTAGGTGGGTCCAACTCAATCCCAATCACCCCAAACAGTCATGGATTCTAGTGTGAAGGTGGCTAAAGCATGATGGGTCATTAATGAGGCCAAGGTAGGCGTGGGTGAGCAAGTAGAGGAGTTTGGGGGGACCAAGGGAGCATTAAATGCTCCAAATCTAGCCAAAATTGGGCAAAATCCACCCTAGCGCCCCTAGTCAACTGAAATTCCCCAAATCAAGGAGAGAGGGTGCTCCAACAATTAATGAGGGTGCACTTGTGGACAAAACAGGAGGTTGGGTGAACTGGTTTGCTTGGAAGTGGGTGTGAACACTCTCAAAAGTGGGTATTTGACCAACTGTAGTCACCTAGTCCAAACTATGGTTTAATTAAGCACATGAGAAATAAAAATTTATGGATTATGGTACTAAGTGTGGATTACTGTTCTAACATAGCCAACTAGAAGCTTGGGAGCTCCACCCAGGTGTCAAGGAGACAGGTAAGCCACTCTTTTCCTCTGTAAATGTTTTTGAATGACGGGCTCTGTAGGGCCTCCGGGTTATGAATATTCAAGGATAAACAACTGGGTAGAGGATAAAGACAGTGACATTTTCGACACCATGTTACTGAATAGTACCCTGAAAACCGCCAAGGAAAGGCTAGAATCCATGAGAGCCCAAAGCAGATATGTCCACAAATTTTACCAATATTTATTCCACCTTTTTACCACCAATCAAACCCCAAATTGCCCCGAATTCGTAGACTGGTGCTCCCGCCATTATTTCCCTTGACACAGGGTGGTCATGAATGCTGTAGGAACAAAGATTCTGTGTTACATAGATGCCCCGACTGTCCGAAAATCCCTATCCGTACCCAAATATTTCTACCAAAAGTCCCAGAGTTATTAGTTAGAAGCCCTAATTCAACATTTCTGGAGAGACCCTGACAACCTCAAGAAGAGTTTCTACCACACATCTTTACTCACGGATGCATCTTTCCCAGAAGACTCTTTCCCGCACGAGGCTGGCCTATTCAAAGAGGAATTTAGATACGTAATCTCCATGTTATCTCAACTCTTAGGGATGGATACCCACCATGATATAACAGAAACCTTAATCAGCCTTATGTTCATTATCAGTACTTGTCCCCTTCAGCCATCAGACCCTAACCTACCCCCCCTATGTGCTTGTCCAAAGTTTTACGAGCCCTAGCCATTAGCATCCATGCCCAACTTGTAGAGTTTCCAAAAGTTAGATCCTTCGAGTTCCACTCGTATTTTCTAAAAATGTTCCTAGAAGCTAATGATTAAAACCCACAAGTTCCAGAGCTGCATATGACCAAAGAAATGTATTTTGACTACAAGATGTTCATGAACGACCTCATGGCTGAGGTTTACTTCTTGTTTTTTAAGAAAAGATTGCCTAGAGTAATACCCGAGATCAAAGATTTGTTGCAACCATGAATGGAAAAAGGGGTGGGAGATTGGTTTTTATTTAGACAGAGCACTGTGATCAGAGTGTGTGGGTTTTCCCATGCCCCATATGAGCTACCTGCATTCCTCACTCCTAGAATACTCACCATGGATTTCATAAGGCAGAAGCTGATAGTTGAGTGTGAGCACTTCCTAGATGACAAAAAGTTGTCTGATATAATTTTTCCCTGGATAGTGGGATCTTTTATGGTTAAGAGGAGAGCATCCCTCCCAAGCATTCAACAGATAGTGTAGGACATGGGATTCCCCTCCAAGGTAGCAGTAAATTATGACCCCCATCACATACTTTCAGAAAGGAGGAAAGCAACAAATAGGAAAGGGTATGAACACTTTGAGATGACGGGTGTGGGTGAATAGGAAAACTGGTTGGAGTATGTTGATCAGGGACAGATGGACACGGACCCCCCAGAGACCTTAGAATCATTGGCATTCTTTTTTCAAAAGGGTAGATCATCAGCACCCAGTTCATCTAGTATAGTCCTAACAATGAAAATGGTTTTGTCCCTAGTCACCATCCCAGATAAGTCCAGTCAGCAGGGAATCAGCAGTGCTATGGATGTGGACAGTGCCCTGAAAGAGCTTCAAAGAGGCAGAAAGTAGAAGAAGTTGATCAGTAGGTGGCAAATATTCATAAAGAGAAAGCAAAGAAGAAACAAGTAAAATTCATAATGCCCCATTTTGAATCAAAGAAAATGTCTTTGGAAAACCACCCAAGGGACCTGTTACACTGAGCATGAGCAGAGCAGAGCTACTAGAAGGGTATGAGGAAAATCCAAACAACATTGGAGTAGAGACAAGATTGTATGAAGAAGTAAGGAAATTATCTAAGAAGAGTGTAGCCTTAGTCGCCAGCATAAATTTGGCCTAGAATACTCTAAACCTGGCTTTGGCCACTAAAAAAAAGCTACAGAGTTAAAGGTCAATCTGGAAGATATCCCAGATCCTGACCTAATAAATCTGCATAAAGAGATAGGGGAATTCGTATACAATAAGGTACTGAAATATGCCTTGGATCTATCTACAGCGCACTTAAATAAATCCTAAGTGCAAAATCAATTAAGGCTAGAAAGGACAGAGAACAAGTCCCTAAAGGGGCAGGTGAAGAAGCTCCAATCACAATTGTTAGCCTCTGAACCTGGAGAAGTCATGAGAAAAATCTTACAAGGGCTATTGGATGGGAAAGATCAGGAGATCCTGACCCTAAAAAAGAAGTTACCTGCTACCCAATTGGTAAATGCCCCTGAGATGGCAAAACTAGAAGGGGGGAAAGAAAAGTTGAAGGAAGAATTGGTTGATTGTAAGGCCCAGCTGGTGGAGCTTGGAGAAAAAGAGAAGCAATTGCAGCTTAACATAACACTTGTAGCTACCAATGAAAAGGTATGGAAAACCCAGTTTGAAGAAATGGAGAAGAAGGTAAAGGAATGCTGGGATATTCCTATCATCTATCCTAGTCCCACCAATATTTTGATCCTTTACATTTTCAGTCATACATGCACTTTTAGGGTTTGCATGCATCGCAGTCATTAGTCCAGCACCTAGCCCTCAGTTAGCCAGCTCCCGAGAGCTTCTCACTGATCAGTTTTAGCCCTGCAGTTGCTTAATGTGCCCTTCTTCCTTGATTTTAGGAAGCAACTCGCCCTTCTTCACCTACCAGTCCAGTTGTCTTCAGTTTACACTCAATTACACTCAGTTACACTTAGTTACACTCAGCTACACTCAGTTACACTTAGTTACACTCAGTTACACCTACCAGATTCAGTTTGACTAATGGTTGACAGTTACTTGAGCATTGATGACTCCACTGATGATGATGAAGACTTCCAGTTGTGCTCCGATGACACTCCAGTGATCTTTTGATGACTCCATGAAGGCTAATTCGAATTGCCACCTTAGGAATTTGAATTCCTCATGCATTGTATTATTTATTTCTCCATTTGTGATTAATTAATTAGTGTGTGTGAAGTATTATTTCTTCTATCTGAGGTCTACTGTGCCATATTATTATGTTGCTCATTATACTGCATTGACCACTCTTCTTCTATTTTATTGCTTAATCATAATCATTCTCTTGTGAGGTATACATCATCTCTTAGATTTGCTGTGAGGATTTTCACATGGTATCAGAGCATGTTGAGACTATTGTTTATCTCCATTCTTGAGAGTTTTTTGCAGGTTATTACCAAGATTTCGAGTGCAGCAGTTGCAGATATTCTCTATTGTTTTTGCAGGTCTTCTACAGCTTCTATGTATTCATCAGGAATTACTCCTCTTTCTCCATTCAACTATGATGAATGGAAACCAAGAATGATAGCATATTTGAAGAGCCATGATCTCTTTGATTGTTATTTTGAAAGAGAGTTCGAATCCTCTGAAGAGAATATTGACTGGTTGAATAAAGGTGACATGGCCTTTGGAAGAATGATGCTTTCTTTGCCTAATCACCTGAGATTTCATTTCCAATACCGTGATGGTGTTGAAACTCCAATAGAATTATGGACTCCAAAAGAGTTATGGGCTCACCTGGATGAAAACTTTGGAAAAAAGAATGAAGGGATTGGTCCAAACCCATTCGAAACCAAGCAAAGTGATGCATTCACTCCCCTTGATGATATCTCAGATCATGAACCAGTATCATCTCATATTGAAGTTGTCCACAAAGAACTTGCAGATTCTACACTCATGCTCCAACTTTCTTCTCTTTCTGTGCCAGCTCACACTCTAGATATTGTAGAAGGTCCTAAATCCTCTCTTGCACCAGAGTCTGTTGGTTTGCATCATGATCTTATGAATGTTTCAGAGGTAAATTCATCCATTGGAGGTAATGCATTCGCTCTCCCTGATTACTCACCTCTTACTTACTACTATATGATCATTAATTCGTGCTTTCAGAAGGTTATTGAAGAATATGGCCATTTCCATTTGCTTGGGATAATTTCTCATGCATCTACTGGTTTTGATCTCACCTCTCATGGTTCAAAAGAGATCTCAAGAAACCATGATTCAAGTCTTGGATCTAATTTGGATTCTAAGCAATTACTACTTGGGAAAATTTCTCATACATATGATGGTTTTGATCTCACCCCTGCTGGTTCAAAGGAGAACTCAATAAACTATTTTTTAAGTCTTAAATCTGATTTTGATTTCAAGCAAACATGTAATAGTTTTTTTTGGCATAATCTCACCCATGGTGGTTCAAAGGAGAAGAAAAAAGACTATATGCACATTCAAAGATTTGATCCTACCTCAGCTGATTCGAATCTTAGGTTCAAGGATCATTCTCATATTTTTGGATTTGTTCTCATCACATTCAAACTGAAGAGCAAGTACAAACACATGCCTTTTGAGCATTATCCACTTCTTCCAAAGAAGAAGATACCTCCAGACAAATGACTAAGCATCACACTTGCTTGAGTTTGGAGCATTTTTTTTTTATGTGTGCCTTACAGTCAGTTTTGAGGGGGGGTATTTTTCCCATGAAATTTTCCTCACTTCCTTGGATTATTGACTGTTATTATTCATTGTATTGGGTGACCTTTGGTCTTAGTTACCAGTGCCTAAGATAGATTAAGGGGGGGTGTTAGGATATTCCTATACTCCATCCTAGTCCCACCAGTATTTTGATCCTTTACATTTTCATTAATACATGCACTTTTAGGGTTTGCATGCATTCTAGGGTATGCATGCATTTTGCATGCATCCTAATCATCAGTCCAGCACCTAGCCCTCAATTAGCCAGCCCCCAAGAGCTTCTCACTAATCAGTTTTATCCCTCGAGTTGCTTAATGCGCCCTTCTTCCTTGATTTTAGGAAGCAACTCGCCCTTCTTCACCTACTAGTCTAGTTGTCTTTAGTTTACACTCAGTTAAACTTAGTTACACTCAGTTACAGTCAGTTACACTTAGTTACACTCAGTTACACTCAGTTAAACCTACCAGACTCAGTTTGACTGATGGTTGACAGTTACTTGAGCATTGATGACTCCACTAATGATGATGAAGACTTCCAATTGTGCTTCGATGACACCAGTTGTGCTTCGATGACACTCCAGTGATTTTTTCATAACTCCATGAAGGCTAATTCGAATTGCCACCTTAGGCATTCGAATTCCTCATGCATTGTATTATTTATTTGTCCATTTGTGATTAATGAATTAGTGTGTGTGAAGTATTATTGTTTCTATCTGAGTTCTACTGTACCATATTATTATGTTGCTCATTATATTGCATTGACCACTCTTCTTCTATTTTCTTGCTTAATAATAATCATTATCTTATGAGGTATACATCATCTCTTAGATCTTCTATGAGGATTTTCACAAGGAAAAAGAAAAAGAACAGGCGATGGAGATCACACCCTTAATTGAGACTAGAGACTTCACCATAGTAGGACAGATAGCCAATGCTAGCCTGGAATATGTTGAGGTGATCAAATTGAGAAAACAAGTTGCTAACCTAAAAACTCTAAAGGACACCACAGAAAAAGAAAAAGAGGCTTGGGAAACCAAGTACCAGGGAATGCAGGTGGATCTTGATAGGTTAAAGGAGCAAGTGATAGGATAGGAGGTATTGCAGGAAACCAAGAAAATCATATGGGATGATGTCATCACCCAAGATGAAGACCTGATGCCTTGTCTGAACTTCATAGTGGATAAGGAAACTGTGTTAAACCTATCTAAACAGGCTGTGAAAGTAGCAAATGAAAAGCTAAATAAAAAGCCCTTGGATTATGCAGAGAAAGCAGTGGAATTCCTATGTTGTTTGTCATAAAAACAGGCTGATACAACAGGCATCAAGGACAGGGTGGACACAATTATATGGGCCAAGAGAATAGTTTACAAGCATCAGCAGGTGAGGGTCACCCAGTTAGGGATAGACATTCTTTCCAAACAACTGAAGCTATTCAAAGAAGCATTCGATCCCTTATTCAAGAAAGGCCTGCTTATGTTCTGGGAGGAGGATGGAACCATGCTATCAAAGGAAGAATATAAGGTTAAACTGTGGGATTGCAGAATGAACCAAGAGCATTTCACAGGTATGGACCAGCCTCTGACAGGCACGATAGTGGTTGAGAAACTAACAAAATATTTTGAGATAGCCGCGTACTTCAAAGAAGCCATAACACTCCACGCTGGTTATTCATACGGGGAACACACTGAGCTGAGGGTGTTATTAAAGAGCTCACCACCTTGGACCTACCCTCAACTGACCAATGGAAGTTCATCAAGAAATATGGCAAGGTGACAATAAAGACAAGTGCATGAGGAGTTCGAGGTTATTGCAAAGTTTTTCTGCTCATAGAAACATCTGATTATTGGGAGTGGCCAGCTGGAAGAGCATCTCCAAGATCATTTTTGTCTTTTTGTTGAGTATAGGCAGTCATGTAGTAAAAAGCGACCAGTAAATGTAAAAGGTTGTTGAGCCATTTTTGCCATCTCTCTCTCATAGCTGTAACGGAAAATATAACTTGATTAGGTGTCAATAGGTTGTAACTGTTTTCTGTTCAAGAGAAGGTCGAGCGTAGTGCTCAAAGACATCTATAAATTCAATGCAATCAAAGGGAGAAGGATTGAGAATTTTGAAGCTTAAGGGTCGTTCTGTGTTGAATAATTTCAAACTATTTTAAATAAAATTAGCGAAGACTTGCAGGCATTTTTGTTTAGAGATTCATGTATCTTCATATTTACAGTTTGTTTACTTCTCTTCCCATGTGATTGTGTCTCTTTCTTTGTTAATTCATTTTGTTATGCTGTTCATGCCTAGTTCAGTGTAGTAATTGAGCGGGATTCATATTGACTGTGTCCTATTCATTTCGTTCTAAGCATTTCGTAATTAACTTATGCTAAAATTGAAATGGAATTCATATGTTTATGCTCCATACTGGTTGACTGTCTATCTTTCTTCTAAATCACCACATTAAAAAGCATCTCAACTATAGACTGGTGGTTATCTTTCCTTTGAATGTAAGCGTTTGCAGAGCATTGTTTTAATTTTTAACCAATATATGTTTTTACTCCAATGCCCAATGGGAATGCATGTTGTTTTCAACCAAACCACAATTAAAAACAATTTGTCTTATCAGGAATCTGACCTTCTGAATGTGCTTGATTGAACATCTTAAGTAATGAAGGCTGGTGTTTTTTTTCATTGCTGATAACCTTGATTATTTGCATTTTTTCATAAGTTTAAGAGAGATCCCTCTCAGATTGTGCTGGGTCAGTAGCACAGGTCTAAATTGGTTTTGTTGTTACCTCTAATAGTCCCTCTTCCACAACTTTGGGGGTCAATTTGGGTGCTAACAAATTGGCGTCGTTGCCAAGGAACGACTGTCTTATCATCCCTGGGAGAACAAAAAAGAATTCTGAATTTCAGAGAGGGAAATTTATGTGGGCAACAGAGGTTTACAAATTCTAAAGAAGGTTGTATTCTTTTTCCCTGGAGACTCCACTTGTTGATATTTACATTCAAAAGAGACTCCACTGGGGAATATTGACGATGCAAGTCCATTTCTAAAGATTTTTCAAAGGCATCCTGGCCCCTAAAAGGATCCATACCAGAGGTAATCCTTTCTCTGAGATCCTGCTAGGAGTAGATAATCCAGAAGTCTTGTTAAGGCCTCAAGGTGAAAAGAATAAGGCTAGCACTTCTAACATTGAAAGAACTGTGTCAAGGGGAGTCTTATGAGTTTCATGAATTAAGATTGGAAATAGACATTCCTGTTGATGTATATGTAACTTCGGAATGTATTTCACATATATGTATATTGTATTCCTATAGAGATGGTATTATTCCTCTATAAGGAAGTGTCGTCATTTATATTGTAAGTGTCGTAACTTATACTTGATGGGTTATTAGACCACCTTGTTTGGGGTCGGCCCTGTATAAGTCATGTGGGTCAAAGGGTTATTAGACCACCCTATTGGGGGTCGGCCCACTCAGCATTATGTTATGTGGTTAAGTTCGAGCCGACATGAGTTAGGTAAAAAGGCAAGTCAAGTCAAGTATAAATAGAGTGCGGGAGGCACTCTATTTACTTACTCACTTCTCACACATGCACTCAAGGAGGAGTGGCGCACTTATGGAGGAGGAGGATCTGCTGCTAGGTTATGGCTATCTCTCTTGGTTGGTTGTATCATTGCTCTATCTATCTCTGAGGAAGTTATTGGGGTTTTTCACCTTTATGGTTTTCCCCAAGTAAATCTTTGTGTCTCTTGTGTGCTTGCATTATTGTCTCCATGATTGATATGCTGTAGATATGCTGTACATGTTGTTCTCTAAGTTAAGATCCTAGATCAGATTGAAGTAAATTCAGAAAATTTAACATGGTATCAGAGCTAGCCTGAAAGAAGGCATGATATGGCATGTATGACACTTGTTGCACTTATGATGCTAGGGCTTGATATAGCAAAAACCAGTCATCGTAGCAATTTCGCTATAAATCCGTTTTGGTGAAGTTTTCGGATCTGAAATTGTTACAAGCCGAAGATAAGATCTCCAGGTATCTTGTGTCCAAAGGACAACCTCTAATTCATTGTACTTTGTGATTTATGATTTGTACAATATAGGGTTTCTGCCTCTTCCAGATCTGAGTCAAAATCAGGTGACCTTAGGAAAAAGGTCATAACTTGGGCTAGGAAGCTCCAAATGAAATTTCGTGAAACGTGACAGGTAGTACACAGGCCGAGCTATCTCAAAAAACTTTTTCAGAGCCCGAAGATCAACCAGTGACACGTGGCATGCCGTACAAGTTCGCTCTCCTGTATTATCCCATAAACAGGTCACGTTGCGACATTTGGCATAACTCTCTCTCAGAGAGTCCAATTGAGGTCAGACCTGTCAGGATGGAAAGGAAATAGGCCGATCTATCTCAGAAAACTTTTTCAGAGGTCGAAGGTCAAACAGTGACACGTGGCACGCCGTACAAGTTCGCTCTCCTATATTATCCCATAAACAGGTCACGTTGCGACATTTGGCATAACTCTCTCTCAGAGAGTCCAATTGAGGTCAGACCTATCAGGATGGAAAGGTAACAGGCCGAGCTATCTCAAAAAACTTTTTCACAGGCTGAAGTTAAAACAGTGACACGTGGCACGCCGTACAAGTTCGCTCTCCTGTTTTATCCCAAAACAGGTCACGTTGCGACATTTGGCATATCTCTCTCTCAGAGAATCCAATTGAGGTCAGACCTGTCAGGATGGAAAGATAACAGGTCAGGCTATCTCAAAAAGATTTTTCAGACCCTGTGGATCAAAATTTTTGGAGTTACACCAGAAACAATCAGGTACATATTTCTGTCAAAACAGAATTATTTTTTGGTACCTTCATTCATGGCTTCCGGAATTTAGGGCTTTGGAGAAAGTTGGAATTTTTGTAATCGGAGACCATGGCTGGATGCTACTCATCAAAATAGAAATTTAGAGACCAAGATCAGAATTTTTGGTTGGGCAGAAGGACGGGCTTGATTAGACCCTAGTTCGGGACTTTGATCAGAAAAGTGGAAAATTAGGGCTTCTGTAAAAATGGGAATTTTTGAAATCTGTGACCACGGCTGGAAGCTCCTCAGAAAAATAGAAACTTAGAGCTTTGGATCAAACATTTTGATGGGGAAAAAGAGTGGGCTTCATCAAACCCCAGTTCAGGGTCACGTCCAGTGAATCTAGAAGTTTCAAAGGCAAAATTGAGGAGTGAAACTTTGCAGTTTTCAAATTCTAAATATACCAACTTGATCAGCTCATCAAGGCACATATTTCTATCCTATCAGAAGTTTGAAATTCAAAGTTTGAATTTTTGGGGTTTCTCTGACAAACCCATATCCAGCTCAAGGTCCAGTTCTTGCAAATCAAGTGGATTGGGTTAATCACTTGCATAAGTGAAGAAGTTCCTGTTTCAGAGGGAGATGAGGCTAAGGCCTCACATAAGAAGATTACAAGTGATCTCGACAGGTATGACTCATCGAGGTATGTTTTGAGATTTGTTCATAATTAAGTTTATGGTATGCTTGTCTTCATATTATCACAGTTAGTACAATCTTGATTTTAGACTTGTCATATCACCTTAATAAAATTATGAATGCATGATAGAAGTCATTCATTTATTAGGAGTATGAAACTTATGTTTGTACTAACACATTGTGATGTTGTATGAGTTTTATGTTGTCTACTAACATGAAAGGTACACCAAGAAGACAAATCATGTTCTAGTTCATGAACATATGATCATGAGGACAAATATTCATCCATTGCCATGGATCTCATAGAAGATCCATTCTCGAGGTATGTATAACTTAGTTTTATAGTGGTTAACTTATGAGACATGCAGGTTACTAGCACAAGTCACTAAAGAGAACCAGAAGACATTATGCGGGTATGTTAGACATAAATAGCTAGCATGCTAATCCAGGTATGTTTTTCCTATATCAAGCTAAAATCCTACCTTGTGTTAGGATCTTATACTGTTGTTGATAATAATTATTCATGAATTCATAGGTTTGAATAATCATGGTTGGATGTATATTATTATAATTGATGATATGACTAACCAGAAGAATCATGAAAGTATAGGCTTGAATAATCACAGGTTTTATGCATTTTATATCTCTTATCTTGATTGATGATTCAACTAACCTGAAGAGTCATAGGCTTGAGTAATTACAGGTTTAGACATGTTATGTTTCTTATGATTTGACTAACCATAAGAATCCTTGAATGCTCATGCTTATTATTTCTGTTTGAAATGATCATGACTATACATGATTGAGATTATTGTGTTTTAATAGTATACTAATGAATGTATGATTTTATATGAGATCACAAGGATAACACATTCATGATACTAATAAGCATGCATAGGGACCAAGGATGAATATGAGTTCAAGAACATGTAATTCAGGAAGCAAAGATCAAGAGGGAGCACACTCCAGTTGCTCATGCCAGAAAGCAAAGGAGCACACTCTAGTTGTTCCTGCAAGAAAGCAAAGGAGCACACTTCAGTAGTTTCTGCAAGGATGCAGATATTCAGAGGGAGTTGATCATCTCTCTACATTTCACAACAGAAAGGTGTAGAAGAAGCTACCTCAGATTAGGACTCCAGCAGCTCCTGCAAGGAAGCAAAGACTCAGAGGGAGTCCACCCAACGAACAAACAAAGATAAGTATTTGAATTGTCATTTCTTAAATAATACTGTTCAATAATGTATATACTGATGTTCCTAGAATTAGGTTGTGTATTATGCATATTAGAATAATTGCATTGATGAACAGTATACTACTAATATGCATGGGTAAGTAGCCTATGGCACTGTACAACATTCCATTGCTACTTATCTAGAATGAAACCTCTTTGCTGACATGTTGGGAGTTGTGCACACTCTTAACAATGTTCTGGTAGAGATTGGAAGGCATCTAGAAAGTTACGGGATATGGATAAATGTTGTATTGAAGCATTGGCTAAGATAATTGGATGACTGTATGGCATATTCCTTTATGTGTAAGAATTTGTTCTGAAAACTATAAGATGTTTTCTAATCATGCAATTTAACTTGTTATGTAGGAAAGATCATATGCCATCTCCTACAAAAGGACTACAACATTTGTTCCAGCAAGAAAGATATCTATTGAAGATATTGAAGTTCCCAGGATCTGGGATGAAGAAATGGAATGCCATGATCCGTAGATCATGAAGAAGATGTTTGGGATGCAGTCCCAAGACCTGACAGGGAGTCATATGTATGCAGATTGAAGAAAGCCTTGTATGGCTTGAAGCAAGCTCCCAGAACTTGGTATGGTGAAGATAGATTGATTGCCGACACGCAGCGGAAGCTTTCTTCCAAGTTCGAGATGAAGAACTTGGGGATGATGCACTATTTGTTTTTTTTTTTGCATGGAGGTGTGGCAGAATGCATATGGAATCTTCCTTGGACAAGGGAAGTATGTAGTAGAGATCCTGAAGAGGTTCGGGATGATGGACTGCAATGATATGGCCACACCTATGGCATCGAATCTGAAGCTTCTATGTGATGCTTCATCTGAGCCGGTTGATGTCTCTTTGTATCGTCAGATGATTGGGTCCTTGATGTACCTGACGAACACGAGACCAAACATTTTCTTTGCTGTGAACACATTGAGCCAGTTCCTGACGGATCCGAGGAGTGTTCACCTGGTTGCTGTAAAGCATATTCTGAGGTACCTGAAGGGTACAGTGGATTATGGGCTCAGGTATGAGGCGAATCAAAAGTTTAACCTGCAGGGTTATGTTGATTCAGACTGGGCTGGCAGTGCTGCAGACAGGAAGAGCACATCTGGGTGTTGCTTCAGTATGGGATCAGGTGTGATCTCTTGGTTTAGCAGGAAGTAGTCCTGCGTAGCACTGAGTACAGCTGAGGCAGAGTATGTTGCAGCCTGTTCAGCTAGTTGTGAGGCAGTATGGCTACGGAAGCTACTGTCTGAGTTATTTGATCTCCCGTTGGAGGCTACTGGTATCTTCTGTGATAACCAGAGTTGTGTGAAGCTGTCCGAGAACCCAGTGTTTCATGACAGGTCGAAACACATAGAGATCAAATATCACTACATCAGGGATATGGTGCAGAGAGGAGCTGTGAAGCTCCTGTATGTTGCGACGGACGAGCAGATTGCAGATGTGTTGACGAAGCCACTAGCCAGGGTGAAGTTCGAGTACTTCAGAGAGAGGCTTGGTGTTCTTCAGATCGAGGACACTTCGAGGAAGAAATGATGGACACATTTGCTGAAGCCATTCCAAGCATGTTGGAAGGAGGATCCTTCACATGGTTGTGGATGTAAGCGCTGGATGATGAGCATCAGGATGATGTTCTGGTTTCTGCTGGATATGATCAGTTGGATCATTTTTTTGTATGTATGTACGCATCATGTTGGATGCTGGATATGATCAGTTGGATCATTTTTGTATGTATGTATGCATCATGTAGATGCTGGATATGATCAGTTGGATCATGCGTATGTATTTTGTATATGCATCATGTTGGATGCTTGGACCATGTATTTGTATATGTATCAGGTGGGTACATTGTATGATCAGGTGGATCATGTATGGTGATATGTATCATGTATTTGTATTTGTATCAGGTGGATACATTGATGATCAGGAGGATCATGTATGATATGTATCAGGTAGATACTTGGTATGCATCAGGTAGATGCATTGATGATCAGGAGGATCATGTATGATGATATGTATCAGGTAGATACTTGGTATGCATCAGGTAGATGCATTGATGATCAGGATGATCATAGATGACGAGCTTCAGGATGTTGCTCCAGATGACATGCAGCAGGATGTTGCAGTGATGATGATCAGGATGATCATAGATGACGAGCTTCAGGATGTTGCTCCAGATGACATGCAGCAGGACGTTGCAGTGATGATGATCAGGATGATCATGGATACATCAGGATGATGTATGGTGAGTATCAGTTTGATACTCTGTGGCCGTGGATCAGGTTGTGCAGATAAGCATGTAATTTGTGCCCTGGGAGATTTGCAGATGGTCTTTCGAGGTTTTGCCTATGGCATGTAATTTGTGCCCTGGGACATCTGGCAAATGCTCTTTCGAGGTTTTGCTTGGGAGGACATATAATTTGTGCCCTGGGAGATCTGCAGATAGTCTTTCGAGGTTTTGCCTATGGCATGTAATTTGTGCCCTGGGATATCTGGCAGATGCTCTTTCGAGGTTTTGTCCTATGGCATGTAATTTGTGCCCTGGGAGATCCGATAGGTTGAGCTGTGTGCTCGTAATCAGTCCTGGGATGCTCTTGCGAGGTTTTGCCATGACCACATGTAATTTGTGCCCTGGGAGATCCGATAGGTTGAGCTGTGTGCTCGTAATCAGTCCTGGGATGCTCTTGCGAGGTTTTGTGGTGAGGTCACATATAATTTGTGCCCTGGGAGATTTGCAGATGGTCTTTCGAGGTTTTGCCTATGGCATGTAATCTGTGCCCTGGGACATCTGGCAAATGCTCTTTCGAGGTTTTGTGACGCACGTAAAAGTCCTGAGGATTCCACAGTATGGCCAGTGATGACGAAGACCTGCAGGTGGTGGGCCTACATCCAGTATGAAAAAGGACTGGCTCTGTAGAACTTCCTATGACGAGTAGATTCAGAGATTGATTGAGATAGCAGCAGCAGTGACGATGATGATGACTCGATGACGATTATCCAGTGACGATGATCCAGAGAAGATGACTTGTGCTAGAAGAACTGTGCTGAGAAATACCTTCCTAGTTAAGAGGGAGTGTTGATGTATATGTAACTTCGGAATGTATTTCACATATATGTATATTGTATTCCTATAGAGATGGTATTATTCCTCTATAAGGAAGTGTCGTCATTTATATTGTAAGTGTCGTAACTTATACTTGATGGGTTATTAGACCACCTTGTTTGGGGTCGGCCCTGTATAAGTCATGTGGGTCAAAGGGTTATTAGACCACCCTATTGGGGGTCGGCCATGTGGGTCAAAGGGTTATTAGACCACCCTATTGGGGGTCGGCCCACTCAGCATTATGTTATGTGGTTAAGTTCGAGCCGACATGAGTTAGGTAAAAAGGCAAGTCAAGTCAAGTATAAATAGAGTGCGGGAGGCACTCTATTTACTTACTCACTTCTCACACATGCACTCAAGGAGGAGTGGCGCACTTATGGAGGAGGAGGATCTGCTGCTAGGTTATGGCTATCTCTCTTGGTTGGTTGTATCATTGCTCTATCTATCTCTGAGGAAGTTATTGGGGTTTTTCACCTTTATGGTTTTCCCCAAGTAAATCTTTGTGTCTCTTGTGTGCTTGCATTATTGTCTCCATGATTGATATGCTGTAGATATGCTGTACATGTTGTTCTCTCAGTTAAGATCCTAGATCAGATTGAAGTAAATTCAGAAAATTTAACAATTGCGAGACCTCTTTTAAAGTCTAATTCAGAATGCGATCTAAATTAAGTCAAAGTAAATCCAAATAGCCTCGAGTCATATCTGTCAAATCCTATAGAGTACGATTTGCAAAATACTGTTAAGACTGGAACAACCAATCCTCATATCCAGATTACCCAGCCGCACACCACAAACCCTGCAAACAACCCTTCTTTGAATATCCCTCCCCTTATACAAAATCCACCTGTACCCATGGCTACTAGATTTGCACCTTTAGACTTGCTAGTTGTTCTACATGACCTCCCTCAAAATTATTCCCAGAGGATCATCTCTTATGATGGATAAGGAGATCTTTCAGCAAAGCAGCATCTAGACAGATTTGAATATTTTGTTGATTTAGAAGAAGTAGACTATGATGATGCAAAGATGAGGTTGTTTTCCTAGAGCGTTTTTGGAGAGGCTAAAAAATAGTTCCGGTAGTTTCCAGATGCTTCTATTCCTGATTTTGCAGCCTTTAAAGCATTGTTCCTAGAAAGGTGGGAGACGATAAAGAGTCCCTCACTCATCCTGTCCTAGTATAACCATTTGAAGAAAGGGAATTTTGAGGCTATCCATGAGTTTTCTAGTAGGTTTATGAAGACATACAACTCTATCCCAGATGATATAAAACCCTAAGTGGGTGCTACAAAGCTCTACTATGTAGACGCTTTTGAAGGGGACTTCTCACACCTGCTGAGAGAAAGAAAATCGCCATCCCTACCCGCCATGTTAAAGGATGCCATAGAGGTGGAGGCAAACATGATGACCTCAGGAAAATTGAAAGGGAAAGCATAGGTAGAAAAGAAGAAAGTAGAGATCCATACCTCTACCTCTACTTCCTCCTCTACTAACCATGTGAATTTTAAAATGATGATGAAGACCATGGAAAAATTGATAGATAGACTAACCTGGTGGTTATCTTTCCTTTGAATGTATGCGTTTGCAGAGCATTGTTTTAATTTTTAACCGATATATGTTTTGACTCCAATGCCCAATGGGAATGCATGTTGTTTTCAACCAAACCACAATTAAAAAAAATTTGTCTTATCAGGAATCAGACCTTCTGAATGTGTTTGATTGAACATCTTGATTAATGAAGGCTGGTGTTTTTTTTCATTGCTGATAACCTTGATTATTTCCATTTTTTCATAAGTTTAAGAGAGATCCCTCTCAAATTGTGTTGGGTCAGTAGCACAGGTCTAAAGTGGTTTTGGTGTTACCTCTAACAGTCCCTCTTCCACAACTTTGGGGGTCAATTTGGGTGCTAACAAATTGGCGTCGTTGAGGAACGACTGTCTTATCATCCCTGGGAGAACGAAAAAGAAGTCTGAATTTCAGAGAGGGAAATTTATGTGGGCAACAGAGGTTTACGAATTCTAAATAAGGTTGTATGCTTTTTCCCTGGAGACTCCACTCATTGGTATTTACATTCAAAGGAGACTCCACTGGGGAAGATTGACGATCCAAGTCCATTTCTAAAGAAATTTCAAAGGCATCCTGGCGCCTAAAAGGATCCATACCGGAGGTAATCTTTTCTCTGAGATCCTGCTAGGAGTAGATAATCCAGAAGTCTTGTTAAGGCATAAAGGTGAAAAGAATAAGGCTAGCACTTCTAACATTGAATGAACTGTGTCAAGGGGAGTCTTATGAGTTTCATGAATTAAAATTGGAAATAGACATTGGGAGACCTATGTTAAAGTCTAAGTTAGAATTCGATCTAAATTAAGTCAAAGTAAATCCAAATAGCCTCGACTCATATCTGTCAAATCCTATAGAGTACGATTTGCAAAATACTGTTAAGACTGGAACAACCAATCCTTATATCTAGATTACCCAGCTGCACACCACAAACCCTGCAAACAACCCTTCTTTGAATATCCCTCCCCTTATACAAAATCCACCTGTACCCATGGCTTCTAGATTTGCACCTTTAGACCCGCCAGTTGTTCTACATGACCTCCATCAAATTATTCCCAGAGGATCATCTCTTATGATGGATAAGGAGATCTTTCAGCAAAGCATCATCTAGACAGATTTGAATATTTTGTTGATTTAGAAGAAGTAGACTATGATGATGCAAAGATGAGGTTGTTTTCCTAGAGCTTGTTTGGAGAGGCTAAAAACTAGTTCAGGTAGTTGCCAGATGCTTCTATTCCTGATTTTGCAGCCTTTAAAGTGTTGTTCCTGTAAATGTGGGAGACGATAAAGAGTCCCTCACTCGTCCTGTCCTAGTATAACCATTTGAAGAAAGGAAATTTTGAGTCTGTCCATGAGTTTTCTAGTAGGTTTATGAAGACATACAACTCCATCCCAGATGATATAAAACCCTCAGTGGGTGCTGCAAAGCTCCACTATGTAGACGCTTTTGAAGGGGACTTCTCATGCCTGCTGAGAGAAAGAAAATCACCATCCCTACCGCCATGTTAAAGGATGCCATAGAGGTGGAGGCAAACATGATGGCCTCAGAAAAATTGAAAGGGAAAACATAGGTAGAAAAGAAGAAAGTAGAGATCGATACCTCTACCTCTACTTCCTCCTCTACTAACCATGTGAAGTTTAAAATGATGATGAAGACCATGGAAAAAATGATAGATAGAATGGCCTTGGATAACAAGCCTCCTAATAGAGAGCATCCTGAGAATCAGGTAAGGAATCCAAATTTTAGAAGACCACCTCCATAGATAAATCAAAGGAACCCTGATGGCTAGCAAATAAGACCCCCTTTCCCTGAAAATATGGTGGATGAGAAAGGACCAGAAGACCCAATGAATGAGAAGATTCATCTTTTTGATACCTGTGACCATGAGATATATATGACTGAAATGGAGCATGATTTTTTCACCAAAGGAGCTTCCACTTCCAATCCAGAGTTAGATTCAGAGCAGTATCAGATGGGCTATCAAAATGCAGTAGATGAATGACAAAGGAAACTGAAGCTAAGGAATAGGGATGTTAATGTGACTAAGGGAAAGCCTAGTCTGGACCATCCCTCTAACACCCAACAAAACCCTAATAAGCAAAAAGAAAATCCGCAAGAAGCTGTTGTATTGAGGGGCCCAAAGAAGCCAAAAGAAAAGTGGCAGGAGGCCACTTCACATAAGAATTCAAAGAATAGGGAGAAGCAACCCAAGGAGACTAGGCAGCCCAAACATGCAAACCTGTGTATAGTGGTATCATCCTCCAGTCTGAAAATTGAGCTATCAAAGGTAAAGATATATATCCCTTTCAATGAGCTATTAAAGAACAATGAATATAGGGAGCAGATCACCCAAATGGTTAGTGGTCAGGATGACTGTCAGCATGATATTTTGGAAGTAAATGATGATGCTCCAACAATTATTTTTGGGCCCAAGCTTGAAGAAGAGGATAACGAAGAGGTTCCCCCTTTCTATTTGAGTTTAAATATTCATGGCATGACTCTACACAATGCACTAATAGACTCTGGTGCCTCCCACAACTTAATGCCAAAATCAGTGGTGGAGGAATTGGGTCTAGAAATTACCAATCCTTACAAATATCTCTACTCTTTTGACTCCAGGAGGGTCAAATGTTTGGGGTTGATAAAGGATATGGTGGTGACATTGACACAGCTCCTAGCTAAAAGTATTATGATGGACATAGTGGTGGCTGATATCCCATCCAAGTTTGGTATGCTATTGTCCAGATCTTGGGCATCAAAGCTAAGAGGAAACATGCAACTAGACTTATTTTATGCTACCATCCCTCTATTCGGAGGAAACATGAGGTTGTACAGGGAAAAAATATTGGCTTATATGGTCAGCAGTCCAAGCAAGCCTGAGAACCATCCCATCTATTCTGTTGATACAGATTTAGGGTCATATATATTCTTTAATGATGGCCCTAGAATAGATCCTAAGATCCCTATACACTTGGAAGTGGTGGAAGACAAGGAATTTGCAGTGAGGCACGAAGCTCTAGAAAGGATGAAAAACGAGGAAGGCTTGTGGAAGATGTATTTTGATGGGTCCTTGAGCAAAAATGGTGCAGGGGCAGGAGTTTGAATTATCCCTCCCGATCTAGAATTTAAGGCCCTATCATACAAGCTAACTTTTGAATGCACCAACAATGTGGCAGAATATGAGGCTTTATTGCTGGGTCAACATGCTTTGAAAGACATGGGAGCAAAAATGATACATGTGTTTGGAGACTCGTAGCTGGTAATAAACCAAGTGAATGACAGCTATCAGACAAAGCATCCTAGGATGAGGGCCTGTAGAAATGAAGTGTGGGATATTGTAGGGACCCCCATTTCGGGTTCCCCAAAAAGACTTCCACAGAATTTGAACATATCAGTATAATTAATTTCATAACTTCCAGTACGATTTTTCAGAAGAAGATATAGAGGTCACAGATCTAGTTCTATCTATTGTAGTTCATGAATGTCAAATAAATAAAACTATATACCCAGATTTATTCATTCCACCACAAGAGTTAGCAAAATAAATAAACTAAATAGTTCAAACCTGTTTTCGACGGTTGGTCCAGTGAATCGATGGATTCCTCGAAGTGGTTCCCAGACGATCCAATCAAATTTCCTGACGAAGTACCAAGTGACCCCTCGGTTAACCTCCCTACCGTATCGGAGTTACTCTTCTTCACCCTGAACCCCCGAGCAAATGGGGTCGTAAGAACACACAAGCTAGCCTCCCGAAAGGATCTCACAATCCCCGTTCCAACTAATACCAACTCCAAGGATCATAACATAATACAAGATTATGATGACCATCCAGCATTAGGGAGCAAGAGATGTCTTTCTCTCCTTCTCCTTCCTTATTATATAGCAAAAGCCTATGTGCCATGTGTTTGTCCATGCACATATTTAATTTAATTTAATATTTTAATTTCCATTATTCTCAAATACATGTGTCTTCTTAATGTTTTTAATGTGCACCTAAATCCCTAGATCAATGGAAGTTAGGTGTAAAAGAGTTCTACTTTTCTTTTGGTTCTTATTTAGTTTACTTAACAATCTTTTAGTTAGACTTATTGCTTTCTATTTTTCTTTCTTTTCCTAATATTAAGATTGAATTAAAAGATGATTCCTTTTACTAAAAGTATAATCTAGTTTAAATTTCCCCTTTATAAAATAATTTAAATGAATAATAAAATTAATTAAAGTAAAAAAATAAAATCTTGAATAATAATAAAAGAAAAAAACAATTCTTTTATTAATGACCTATTTCAATTCTTTCTCAAAATAATGAAGTCAATTAAATAGGATCTTTAATAGAATGATTTAAAATAATAAAATCTATAAAATCTTTTGAATAAAAATAATTCTCTTATTATTAATCTTTTTCAATCACCATAATTAATCAAATTTAATATTGAATAAAATCAATCTCTTCAATTCTTTTTCAAGTTAATAAAATCAATTAAAATGAATAATTCAATTTAATGAAATAAATTAAAAATAAAATCTTGAATAGAATTATTCAAATTAATAAAATACAACAAAATAAAGTATTTCTGAAGTCTTATGTGAAATTTTCATTTATACCATTGATTAGTTTTCTTCCTCTCATTCTTGTCTAGGTACCTCTTCGGCGGGCCCTTCTAACAGTTTCATTTCTTCCTTCTTATGGGGAGTACTGCGTAGCGACCATGAACCATTACCGCAATCTCTCAACTACGCTCCTTGGAGACTAAGGGATGTTGAGGGATAAGGCTTTCCTTATTGCATGCCCCTCAACTCATCATATGCGACCAAATCATTATGGCCTTGCCCGTACGGTATATGCTTCCCCGGGTGAGCTGAAACGGCTTCACCCATTCGTGGATTGTTAATCCAGGGTCGGCAGTCAGTCGTCGTACCCCTATGTGTTCTTTCCATTCTTACGAGCCCTAAAATTCCATTGTGGGTCAGTCGGTATATCGTCTTACCTGCCACTGCACACACTCAACCGCACATTAGTAGCGATGCACTATATAAAATATTTACATAATTCATTCTAGTATCTCAGTCAATCGAGCATACAAATTATTCATCACTTATCATCATTTCTCAGTCAATTGAGCATATCTAACATTCAGTCATTCTATCTCAATCAGTCGAGCATATCTAACATTTAGTCATTCTATCTCAATCAGTCGAGCATATCTAACATTCAGTCATTCTATCTCAATCAGTCGAGCATATTTAACATTCAGTCATTCTATCTTAATCATTATGTACACAGTCATTTATCTCCGTTTCTTTAACTGGGTC
The DNA here is from genome assembly GCA_027924585.1 of Larix kaempferi. Taxonomy (NCBI): domain Eukaryota; kingdom Viridiplantae; phylum Streptophyta; class Pinopsida; order Pinales; family Pinaceae; genus Larix; species Larix kaempferi. Next base: position 1,852,627 of record BSBM01000304.1, read on the forward strand.
ACTTACCCATAAGTGTTATCAACATCAATAGTCGTAGTGAGTTTGAGGGGCATCACAGATATGTTTGGTAACTACTTTACATAGCACAAGATCACTGTAATACCCAGAATCGAAAACCAAGTAGCAGATTCCTTGGCCACTACAGCTGGAGGTTTCAAAACCCCAATCTATTCCCAAACAAAGTATGAGGTAGAGGTGGTGAACAGGCCATCAATCCCAGATAATTCCAAATATTGGCAGGTGTTCGATGATCACCTGTAGATAATAATATTTATGGAATTGTCTGATGAGTTTGTCAATACCCAAATCGATGCCAAGAATGAGAATGTGGAATGTTTCCAAGAAGGTGAAGAGTAGGTTGAGGATGAGGAAGCCAGAGATAAAGGATGGAAAAGCATTATAAGGGGTAAAGACATTATCCAATTGAAGAGTAATCATATCTCCAAAGGCTTGATACCCTTAGAGAAGCTGTTTGACCAGAACGAGGTGGCCAAAAGTCCCAAAGTCGATCCTGCTAGCGATGTTGTAGAAGATCAGAACCTAGGCACCACAGAAGACCCTCTGTTACACCTAAAATCCTACCATTCTGAGATTCAGTGCATACATCCCTGAAGTTTCATTGGCTAAGTCATTTACCTGGAAAAGATACCATTTCATTTATGTTGGGTTTTGAGAGGTCGTCATAGGCTGCACTCATGCAACCTATGACGTCACATCTTACTCTATTGCAGGGTGCGACAAAGTCAGTTAATGGACAAAAATAGGTCCTTCGAGCTCATTCTCGAAGCCTGCTGACTTGTATCCTTATCCTTGATCTCTTGGGGGAGCTGGCACTCAGTTCCTAACCTCTTGGAAGGATCCCCTATCTCTCTCCTACCATATCTCAACATACCCTATCCATACCCTATCCACTTAGTCCTATATAAGTGAAGATCTACCCCTCTCCAAGGGGGGGAAGTCTATAGTGTCTTGTTGGCACCCCAACAACTCCCCTTGATTTTTGTAAAATCAAAGGGCCCCCCCATGTAAATTTTGTAAATATTTAACTTTTATTTTTATTTTTTATTTTATTTTGGGTGGTCTCATGGCTTTCGTTCTTCGATCCCTTAGTCTTTGTGGTATTCATGCTTTCACTTGGTTTTCATGGAAGATGGTTTGGTGATCATTTTCTTTTCTAATTAATGCTTCTGCTGGTTTTTATGTAGTGATAACTTCATGACTTCATGGTTATTGTAATAAATAAATTGGTGAAATTTTATAACAGTTTTTTCTCATTTTACTAATTGTTTTGTTGATAAATTGTCATTTTGCCTTTTGATGAGAAACATTAAGATTATCATGGAATAAGACCGAATAGTATTCTTGTAGCACATCTTTGATTATGTATAACTTTAGTGCTTCACATAAATGATTTTAATTTTTCCTGATAACCTTACTTGGAAGAAAGATCAATCTAATTAATGTTGGAGACACCATTAATTTTTTTATTTTTTTATGGATTTGGTTTTAAGTTATTAAAATATTATTTGATACTTATGTATTTTTCTCATACCTCTAATAGTATCATATTTGTATACATATAATTTTACCAAATCACTTCGGTGATACCTGTTGGAGTAAAGGTGTGCTTTAACAATATTATGGAATGATCTTCCTATTATTCATTAAGCCTTTGACCTCTTTTTGGAAATGGTGTGGAATTAACTTTTTGACTTTTTGAACTATTATTTAAATCATAAACTAATTTGGTTTGTTCTCTTATTACAATGTTAATTACTTCCTACAAGCCAAGACAATATTTAAACTATGATATCAAATAAAAGTCAATTCTGGTGGGTCCTTATATATATATATATATATTCCACCATATCTAACCTTTATTTTCATACCAATCCATTGAGGCATCTTCATGTTGAGATAAAATTAAAGTTTTCAGAATCGGTGAAGTTCACGTGAAGGTTTTGTTTCATGACAGAAGGTTGTTGGAGTTAAATATTAACACGATGAATGCTTTAATTTTGAGCACCCAACACAGAAATGAGTGTAGCCAACTAGTCAGTGACAACACAATAAAGGGAATATTTCATCGATTGTCAAACCACCGGTCCATTAAATGCTAAATTAAGAATGAAATAGCTGGTTTACTCTGCATTCATAATGTTTTCTTTTTTGGCGTTTAGGTCGTTGAAAGCATATGCAATGGTGTTTTCGTTTTATGAAACCGTCGGAGAAAAGATATTCTTCTACGAGATCATTAAGCCAATGATTGCCACATTACTACTAGATTGAAGAGATTCACGGCCATATTTGTTACTGTTCTAGAGTGAGACCTCAGTTTGATGGGATAAAAGATAATGTCATATCCTCTGTTTCTCCATCAACGATTGGCTATTTTAAGCTCTCCATAAAGTACTCAACCAACTCACCAAGATGGATGAAGCGTTTGAAGCCACCAATTCAACAAACTGCTAGATTATCTCCTTACCTCAAACGGTTTTTGACCATGAGGACATATTTGTAACTGTTATGATTCCACCATATCGCCAAAAGATAGCACAAGACCACAATGAAGAGAAGACACGTTTTGCGGATAGAAATGTGTCAAAAGAGATGAAACTGAATCATTGAGTTACTTTTACTAATCTAGAACGAACGAAGGAACATTTACCACTTAAAATTCCGTCCAGGTTCCACTAGAGTGAATACGTTTCTTCAGAACCGTCAGCTTGAGTATCTGCATTACCACTGGATTGAGATGCTTTTATTCATCTCCACCGGTTCATCAATCATATCGAATTATTGAAGAAAGTAGGAGATTCTTTTATTCACATATTATTATATTCAAAGAACTTCCCATTCCTGTGTTATATTTTTGTCCTGGCTAATTACCTTTTATATGCAGATGTAAATATGCATAAAGATTGACATAACTACTTTATGCAGGTTGGTGCATTGACTTATCATACAAAATAGCAGAAGATGAAGGAGGATCACGGTATTTGTGGATCAAAACAGTATGAGAAGTTGGGGGATTCGATTGACTAATCTGTTAGAGAAATTTATTCGCATACCTGTTGTATAGCAGATTGTTATGGGTTCCTTTTGACTATAAAACCAGCAGAATTCGAATGCAGGAGGGGGGGTGGCGCTCAGCAGATGATGAAGAATTTTGTATTCTTTAAAGTTCTGTAATTTTCCTCTTCGATTGTTTTTCTTTGAAAACTATAGAACATGGAACGCTGCTGCCAGGGGAGATCTCCACAGACAGAGGATAACCCTATGTTCTTCTGCACTTATTCTCTTTTTGTAAACTTTGCTTTTCTGGAAGCGATAGTGACGGACATGTCAGCTTTGTTATCAGATTGAGATACACTATGAATGGATTTGGAGATATGCTCCTTAAGATCTGCATAAGTTTTCTTTGTTGAGTGATACGAATGGACTGCCTGTCGTCATTATTATTGTTTTCAATAAAATTAAGTGGATCTTTGAACTTAGTTCTTAGCTATGCTTGATTTTCTTATCATTATATTTTTGGAATTTTATTTCTGAAAGATAATGATGGTTTTATATTTCGATTTGTTAACAGGAAATTGGTTTAGTTTTGTAGAATTGAAAGCATCTAACAATTCTTCGTGATTTTAATCCGATTAATTTGTAGGAGCTTCTTAAGCTATTCAGCATATAATAATTTGATTATAATCTGTTTCTTCAACTTAGATTATTACAGGCTTAACTTTTACATGCAAACTAAATCAATATTAATTTCAAATCTAGCTCCCATGGGATAGGACATATAGATTAAATACAATTTATTGTTAAACTTAGATTTACAATTTTATTTCATAGAAAGTAACCTACACCTTTAGCAGTTGTTAGATCTGTTTTCAGTCCAACAACTACTAAATTGTTTGTTTTAGCTATTGGAATTTATTATATATTAGCTTTGCATAGTAGTGTAGTTTTAGTTTCAGCAAGTTAGCCAATACAACTATAAGACTCTCTTGTTGAGAGCATACCCAAAAGGCAGCGGGGCCTTTGTTCCTGTGATAGTTGGCTACTTTAAACGCACCGGGGGCTGTATTAACTGCATTGTGTGAGCTTTCTCTCCGTGTTGGCCTTGGGACAGAAAATCCGGCCAACAAATGGCGCTAGAAGGAAGGCCTGAGGTAAAACAAGTGGTTTAATTTTTCAATAATTTTTAATAACCATTTATCCTCTGGCTCTTTTGATTTTCAGTTTTTACATTTTTTACTCTTCTTCGTCATGGCATATGTGCGTAAGGGTTGGTTAGATGACAAGCTAACCATTTTTATTAATTCATTTTATCAATGTTATTTATCATTCATGGATTCAGCCCAAATCTCTATTAGGAGTCATGTTTCAAGAAATAATCATTCTACTCCATCTAAGATAGTTTATCTCTTGTCAAGAAACAAATTTGATGGTGAAAGTGGGATTTCTGCAATTGATCATGTTTCTCAATTTTTGCAAAATTGTCTTACTAATCATGTTATCGATGAAGCAATCATTGGCAGATCGTTTGCTTTGACTTTCAAAGGCCGAGTTCGAAAATGGTTTGAAACTTTGCCCTCTCAACATTCTTTACAACAATTTTTAGGTGAGTTTATTTATGCTTTTCACGATCCGTATTATGAGAAATTGTTTGTAGAATTAATAAATCTTAAAAGAGAATATGATGAATCATATGAGGACTATGCAGATTTTTTAATCTTTGTTACAGATTTCCTTTGAAACTTGTCACTTCTATTTTTCAATTGATCCATGAGGTTATGTCTTTTTCAAATGAATTAGATCAATCAGATAAAAATCAATTTTCTTCATATAATGATATTTCGATTGACTCTAATCAAAGTTCAGAAGTTATAGTTCAGCAATACTGTCCAACCTTTTTTCACCTCACTTAATCATAAGGAATACAATGTATTAGAAAATGCTAATGTCACTTCTAATAATGATAATTCGTCTTTATCTTCTCTTAATGAGAACAAAAATCAAAGACTAAACGAAGAAAGTTGTCATTCACATCAAGATCTTATGACTATTTTAGAAGAGAAAGAGACCAAATCTGAAATCTATATTGAAAAAACTCCTCCTACATTAATTAAGCAAGACCAAGATATTATTTTAAGGGATACGATTCCTGAATCTCATTTTTCTAATGGGTCTTGTGTTTCATTTATACCTTTACCTATTTGCAATGAACAAGATAATTTGTCATGTTCAGATTTTTCAGTAAAGGGTATTGATCTGATTTTAGGAGAATAAATTAATGAACATTTAAAATCAAAAGCAAATACTCAAATAGAAGAAAAATTTTCTTTCAAAGAAAATTCGTTATTAACAGATACTTTCAGTTTTCTTTCTTCATCCACCTATTTTTCATTATACCCTAATTTATTTAATAATTGTGCTTCTCAGGATAATCTTTCACATCTATTATAATTTCATCCTGATGCGCAAAATTTTCATGGGTTTCTAGATGATAAATTATGTTTTAGGGATGAAGAGAAAAAACATCATTCTTATGAATCTCTTTGTAAATACAAAGATGAGAGTCATAGACTTTTAGAAGCACCTCTTATTGATTCATCACCTCTCACAATTGATGAAGGGTCTCCTTGTTTGAATAATGAGTTGGCTGAAACTGAATTTTTCATTAAAACTAGTCACGATTCCCATTCATTTGATGAAGGCATGACTAAGACAATATGGGATGATACCTCATCAGATTCTAATCATTTACTTTAGTTTCAACCAATGATTACGAGAGATCCTCATTCTACTTGTACAATTTCTCAATCACACAACTTTGTTCACATTGATCACTCATCTATAAATTCATATGTTTATATTTTTCTTGATAGAGTTGCAGATGGGCTTGAGGCTTCTTACCTCAAGAAGCTTCCATTTAATGGTAAGGCTTTATTTTCTATATATACAAGTAAATATTTTAGTGGTAAGCACGATGCATCTAGTTTTCTATTATTAACATATCATTTTCTATTACTAACTGAAAGTGACGTTTTTCTTACAAGAATGGAAATGCTTCGATGGCTTCATTGGCTATTTCAATTTGGTTAATGTTCATTTCACTAGCATTTTATTGTACGTATGTAGTGTAGTAGTAGGTTTAGATTTAGTTTAATTTTGTTTTGTTTTTCTTTTTGCAGATAGATTACTTCTATTGAATAATATGCAGTTATTTAAGCAATATCATGATTTCAGGATGAGGACAAGCTATCATTTAGGGAAGTACACATTACTCTTTATTGCTTTTAATTATTATATCTTGCTTTTGGTTTATGTACAAGTCATCTTGTTTAAAGTCTTATCCTTAATTGATAATAATTATGAAGACTTATTATGAAATGATTGTATGTGATCATTTAAAGTTGTAAAGCAAGAATGTTTTAAAGGAAAAGAGTAAATGGTAAAACAATTTTCATACATAACTTTTCAAACAATTTATGAATGTACCTCATTCGTTTGGAAATTGTTATTATGGCTGCACCTTTTAGGATTTATCTTGATAATTTTCTAGTTTTTTAGATCTTTTTAATAAAATCTTATTAACATCTCATTCATCAATTAAAGAAACCTTTATTCTCAATCTTAAAGAAAGATAAACTTTTCATTGTTGATGTATATGTAACTTCGGAAAGTATTTCATATATATTTATTGTACAATTATTAGAGATGTGTTATTCCTCTATAAGGAAGTGTCGTCATGTGGATTGATAAGTGTCGCAAGTGTGTGTACTTGCCGATGGGTTATTAGACCACCATGTGTGGGGTCAGCCCTAAATTATATATTATATTGTGGATGTACCTAGCTATACAAGTCAGCCCCATAAGGTCACTAGGAAAACAGGTTAGTATAAATAGAGATCAGGAGATCTCTATTTAGATCATTTAGAAAGTCATCTCTCTCTCACTCAGAAAGTGTTGCACTAGCGAGGAGGAGGATCATCTGCTTCTAGGAGACTATCTCAAGTGTATTTTGGTTGTACTTTGGTTGAGCCATTGCTCTCTCTATCTCTGAGGAAGTTGTGGGGTTTTTCACCTTAGGTTTTTCCCCACGGAAACTCTGTGTCTCTTGTCTCTCATGCTTTTGATTCTTGTGATGCTTGTCATGCTTATTGTGATTGTTATGCATTGATATACTGTATGTTGTTATCTCAGTGAAGATCGTAGCGTATTGTGAATTAATGCTCAAAATTTAACATGGTATCAGAGCTAACCTGAGAAGAAGACATTTTGCAGTGACGAAAACTTGAGTTTCTTGTTTATTGGGTTTCTCTCCACAGGTTTTGGAAAAGTAGTATAGTATATTGACTCTACTCATCAAGGAGAATCTATCTATCTAATAAGAATTCAATTCTGAGCATTTTCAGATTTGGCCCTAAAAATTAGGGTTTCCACAAAAATAGGAATTTCTGCAATCTGAAGACATAGCTGGAAGCTCCTTGCAAAAATCGAAGTTTAGAGCTTTGTATCGAGATTTTTGGCTGGCTAGATCTCCGAGAAACTCAAACCCTAATTCAGGGCTCTCCTAGTGAACCCGAGAGGACAAAAAGGAAAATCTGAAGGGTAAAGCTTTGCTGATCTCAAATTCTGAATACACCAGGTTGATCAGCTCATCAAGGCACATCTTTTTGTCCTTTCAGAAAATTGAAATTCACATTTTGAATTTTTAGGGTTTTTCCGACAAACCCTAATCTGGGACCAGATCTAGTTTTCAACATTTCAAGTGGTAAGACCTAAATATTTTCTATTTCCATTTGAAGTACTCTTTAATATGTCTCACCACACTAAGCTTGAGGATAATCTTGAAGGAGCTGATAACGTCCAAGCTTGGAAGTATAGGATTGGGTTAATCCTGGAAGAGAATGAGTTGGACTCATATGTAAAAGAAGACATCCCTATCCCAGAGGATGAAGAGGCTAAGGTATTGCATAAGAAAAACTTGGTCAAGGCAAAGAGAATCATTGCTGATTCTATCAAAGACCATATCATACCCCATGTGTCTTCTCTAAAGACACCCAAGGAGATGTTTGACTCTTTGACCAAGCTATTTGAAGGGAAGAACATAAATCAAAAAATGACCCTGCGAAACCAATTGAAAGGAGTAAAGTTTCAGAATGGAGAAACCATTCAATCTTATTTTTCAAGGGTCTCCCAGATCAAGGAACAACTAGAAGCAGTGGATGAAATGGTGGAGAATGGTGAAGTGGTGATGACCACTCTAGATGGTCTACCCAGGTCATGGGATTCCTTTATTCAAGGAATTTGTGCGAGGAAGAAGTTGATCTCCTTCAACAGATTGCGGGAAGAATGCTCTCAAGAAGAAGCTAGACTTGTGGCCCGAGAAGAAAAGATGGGGAATGAAGATCAAGCTCTCACAGCACATGCCAGGAAAGGAAAGTCCAAAAAGGAATCATCTCATAACAGAAGATTATCACACCACCATTATCATAAAGATAAGAAAGATCTCAGATGCTTCAATTGCAATGAGAAGGGACACTTTGCTTTAGATTGTCCCAAGAAGAAGAAAGACAACAACAACAACTTCAATAAGAAGAAGAAGAATAACAAAGGAGGATATCATGCTCATACTGCCGAAGATGATGAACCCCCAAAGAAAAAGGCTATGGAAGAAAGTGATAGTGATGATGACTCATCAAGTGAAAAAGAATATGTTCTAATTTCTGCTCTCACAAGTATTGTCTCCTATGGTTGTAATGATTGGTTGATTGATAGTGGGGCTTCCAAACACATGACTGGGTTTAAGGAATCTTTTGTGAATCTATCTGAACATGAATCACCCCATGAGGTGACATTTGGGGATGATTATCAATACCCAATCATAGGAAGTGGTGAAGCCTCCTACAACCTAGATTCTGGAAAATCTTTGAAGATGAAAGAAGTCCTTTATGTACCTGGGCTCAAGAAGAACTTACTCTCCATCTCTGCATTGGATGCAAAAGGTATGAGGGTTGCATTTGTGGATGGCCAAGTCCTAATGTGGCCAAAGGGAAAGAACATAGATGATGCAGTAGTGATTGGAGAACAAGAGGGAGGTTTGTATAAATTGAAGGGACAACCTGAACATGCCATGGTACATGAATCCATGGAGCCAAGTGAACTTTGGCATAGAAGACTTGCTCATATGCACTATAGGGCACTTCCAATTGCAAGCAAGGCTGTAGAGGGTCTTCCTAAAATCAAGACCAAACATGAAGGTGTTTGCAAAGGATGTGCAAAAGGTAAGAACATTAAGAAGTCTTTCCCAAGCAGTGAAAGCAAGGAAAAAGACATCCTGGAAATGATCCACTCAGATGTATGTGGTCCTATGTCATCCAGTTCTCTGAGTGGGTATGTTTACTATGTCTCATTTATTGATGACTTCTCTAGGAAGACTTGGGTATACTTCTTGAAGGGCAAAGATGAGGTGTTTGATAAATTCAAGGAATTCAAAACCTTGATGGAGAATCAAACTGACAAGAAAATAAAAACATTCAGATCCGACAATGGTGGAGAATTCACCTCAGGTGACTTCAAGAAGCTTTGTAGTGATTCAGGGATTAAGAGGGAGTTGACTGCTCCTTATAATCCTCAACAGAATGGAGTTGCAAAAAGGAAGAACAAAACAATCATGGAAGCAGCAAGGGCAATGCTGCATGACCAGGATCTACCTATGCATATATGGGTAGAAGCAGCTAGAACAGCTGTATATGTGTAGAACAAAACACCCCACAAGATATTGGATAACAAGACACCAGAAGAGGTCTTTTCTGGTAAGAAACCTGAAGTCAGCCATCTCAGAATATTTGGTTGTCCAGTATACACTCATGTCCCAAAGGAAAAGAGGACTAAATTAGATCCTTCAGGAAAGAAAGGTATCTTTGTGGGTTACAGTCAAAGCTCGAAGGCTTACAGAATATACTTTCCAGGGTTCAAGAAGATTGATGTCAGCAGGGATGTAACATTTGATGAAAACTCAGCATTCATCAAATCAAGGAAGGCACCTATCAAAGTTTATGAAGAACCTAAGGAAACTAGATTTCAAGACACTACCATGACTGAAGCAATTCTAGAAGTTGTTCGTGAGTTTGAAGATCCGCAAGAACCTGTAGATCCACCCCGTGAAGATAACTCTCACAAGAGGAAACCTGCATGGGCTAGAGAGCTCATTCAAGATGTAAAAAGATTTGGCATTCCAGAAGAAGAACACAGAGCAAAGAAGAGAACCAGATCACATACCAGCTACGTTGCTTTACTTTGTGACATTATGAACAAAGAACCTTCCAGTTATGAAGAAGCAGCGGAAAAGAAAGAATGGAAGGATGCCATGTTTGAGGAATACCAATCAATAATGAAGAATGATGTTTGGGATGTTGTACCAAGACCTAAAGAGATGTCTGTTGTGACGTCTAAATGGATCTACAAAATCAAGCATGTTGCAGATGGCAGTGTAGAGAAATACAAAGCAAGATTCATAGCTCGTGGCTTCTCTCAGAAAGAGGGAATAGATTATGAAGAAACTTTTGCACCTGTATCCAGGTATACTTCCATCATAATAGTACTTGCCCTGGCTACAGCGATGAAATGGAAAATACACTCGATGGATGTCAAGACTGCTTTCTTGAATGGTGTAGTTGAAGAGGAAGTATATGTGGAGCAGCCACTCGATTTTGAAATACATGATAGGGAGTCATATGTGTGCAGATTGAAGAAAGCCTTGTATGGCTTGAAATAATCTCCCAGAACTTGGTATGGTAGGATGGATAGTTTCCTATCTAGTTTGGGCTTTACCAAGAGTAAAGCGGATTCCAATCTTTACTACAAGGTTGAGGAAGGGAATCCTGTGATTCTACTTTTGTACGTGGATGACTTATTTGTAACAGGAGATGACAAATTGATTGCAGATACTAAGAGAAAGCTTGCTGCCGAGTTTGATATGAAAGATCTGGGAATGATGCATTATTTCCTAGGTATGGAGGTGTGGCAGAGTACAGGTGGGATCTTCCTTGGTCAAGGGAAGTACACAGTAGATATCCTGAAGAGATTCGGGATGATGGATTGTAAGGACATGGCCACACCTATGGCATCGAATCTGAAGCTTCTATGTGATGCTTCATCTGAGTCGATTGATGTCTCTATGTATCGTCAAATGATTGGGTCCTTGATGTACCTGATGAACACGAGACCAGATATTTGCTTTGAGGTGAACACATTGAGTCAGTTCCTGATAGATCCGATGAGTGTTCATCTGGTTGTTGTAAAACATGTTCTGAGGTACCTCAAGGGTACAGTGGATTATGGGCTCAAGTATGAGGCGAATCAAAAGTTTAACCTACAGGGTTATGTTGATTGAGATTGGGCTGGCAGTGCTGCAGATAGGAAGAGCACATCTGGGTGTTGCTTCAGTATGGGATCAGGTGTGATCTCTTGCTTTAGCAGGAAGCAGTCCTGTGTAGCACTAAGTACAGCTGAGGTAGAGTATGTTGTAGCCTATTCAGCTAGTTGTGAGGCAGCATGGCTACAGAAGCTACTGTCTTAATTATTTGATCTCCCATTAGATGCTACTGGTATCTTCTGTGATAACCAGAGTTGTGTGAAGCTGTCCGAGAATCCGGTGTTTCATGACAGTTCAAAACACATAGAGATCAAATATCACTATATAAGGGATATGGTGCAGAGAGGAGCTGTGAAGCTCCTATATGTTGCGATTGACAAGTAGATTGCAGATGTGCTAACGAAGCCACTAGACAGGGTGAAGTTCGAGTACTTCAAAGAGAGGCTCGGTGTTCTTCGGATTGATGACACTTCGAGGAAGAAGTGATGGACACATTTGCTGAAGCCATTCCAAGCATGTTGGAAGGAGGATCCTTCACATGGCTATGGATGTAAGCACTGGATGATGAGCATCAGGATGATGTTCTGGTTTCTGCTTTGTATGATCAGTTGGATCATTTTTATATGTATGTATGTATGCATCATGTTGGATGCTGGATATGATCAGTTGGATCATTTATATGTATATGTACGCATCATGTTGGATGCTAGATATGATCAGTTGGATCATTTATATGTATGTACGCATCATGTTGAATGCTGGATATGATCGGTTGGATCATGTGTATGTATTTTTTATAAGCATCATGTTGGATGCTTAGACCATGTATTTGTATATGTATCAGGTGGATACATTGTATGATCAGGTGGATCATGTATGGTGATATGTATCATGTATTTGTATTTGTATCAGGTGGATACACTGTATGATCAAGTGGATCATGTATGATGATGTGTATCAGGTAGATACTTGGTATGCATCAGGTAGATACATTGTATGATCAGGATGATCATGGATGACGAGCTTCGGGAACAGGATGACCATGTGTACATCAGGATGATGTATGGTGAGTATCAGGTTGATACTCTGTGGTCGTGGAACAGGTTGTGTAGATAAGCATGTAATTTGTGCCCTGGGATATTTGCAGATAGTATTTCGAGGTTTTGCCTATAGCATGTAATTTGTACCCTAGGATATCTCGCAAATGCTCTTTCGAGGTTTTGCTTGGGAGGACATATAATTTGTGCCCTGGGAGATTTGCAGATAGTCATTTGAGGTTTTGCCTATGGCATGTAATTTGTGCCCTGGGATATCTGGCAGATGCTATTTTGAGGTTTTGTCCTATGGCATGTAATTTGTGCCCTGGGAGATCTGATAGGTTGAACCGTGTGCTCGTAATCAGTCCTGGGATGCTCTTTCGAGGTTTTGCCATGACCACATGTAATTTGTGCCCTAGGAGATCCGATAGGTTAAGCCTTGTGCTCGTAATCAGTCCCGGGATGCTCTTTCGAGGTTTTGTGGTGACCACATGTAATTTGTGCCCTAGGAGATCCGATAGGTCGAGCCTTGTGCTCGTAATCGGTCATGGGATTCTCTTTTGAGGTTTTGTGGTGGGGTCACATGTAATAAGTCCTGAAGATCTGGACAGGATGAAAAATGCCTCAGATGCTCTTTAGGTTTCTTGCTAGTCAAGAGACTCTTTTAAGGTTTTGTGACGCACGTAATAAGTCCTAAGATTTCGATAGTATGGCCAGTGATGATGAAGACCTACAGGTGGTGGGACTACATCTAGTATGAAAAAGGACTGGCTCTGTAGAACTTCCTATGACGAGTAGAGTCAGAGATTGGTTGAGATAGCAGCAGCAGTGACGATGATGATGATGATGCATCGATGATGATGATCCCGAGAAGAAGACTTGTTTAGCATATCTATGTCGAGAAATACCTTCCTAATTAAGAGGGAGTGTTGATGTATATGTAACTTCAGAATGTATTTCATTTATGTATTTCATATATATTTATTGTACCCTTATTAGAGATGTGTTATTCCTCTATAAGGAAGTGTCGTCATGTGGATTGACAAGTGTCGCAAGTGTGTTATCTTGCCGATGGGTTATTAGATCACCATGTGTGGGGTCAGCCCTGAATTATATATTATATTGTGAATGTACCTAGCTAGACAAGTCAGCCCCATAAGGTCACTGGGCAAACAGCTTAGTATAAATAGAGATTAGGAGATCTCTATTTAGATCATTCAGAAAGTCATCTCTCTCTCACTCAGAAAGTGGCGCACTAGTGAGGAGGAGGATCATCTGCTTCTAGGAGACTATCTCAAATGTATTTTGGTTGTACTTTGATTGAGCCATTGCTCTCTCTATCTCTGAGGAAGTTGTGGGGTTTTTCACCTGAGGGTTTTCCCCACGGAAACTCTGTGTCTCTTGTCTCTCATGCTTTTGATTCTTGTGATGCTTGTCATGCTTATTGTAATTGTTATGCATTGATATACTATATATGTTATTCTCTCAGTGAAGATCCTAGACTATTATGAATTAATGCTCAAAATTTAACATTCATATTAGGTTTTAGAATTCTTATCTTTGTATCAGTGACGAACTTTTCATAAAATCATTTGATTTATGTCGTCATGTCTATATTGGTATGCATGTTATATTTTTATCTCCTTTCTAATTTTCGCTCATATCTGATTCCTTCGGCGAATTTGTTTAAATTTTACCTTATGTTTCACCAAGTTGTGGTCAAATCAATTACTGGGAGATTTATTATCTTTTAAAAATGCATGTCATCATGTCATGAATTCTATATATGTTTACCTAATCTTATGGATCGTGAATATATTTTATTTTTTAATTCCAAGTCCGTTTGATCCTCTCGTCAGTCGATTAAAGTTTTGACAAGTATTAATTATTTTGATTATCAACTTTAAATTGTCGATTCTATATCCATTGGCGAGGAAAATTTGATTCTATCTTTTAAAATGTTATACATTTTTACTCACACTTTTCTTTCATTGAGATGTTAGTAGGTTAACTTGTATATATCTTAGCTTATTTTTATTAATTAGTTTTTACACTTTTCTCTTTGTTTTCACTTTTCTTTCTTTTTAGTTTGCTTCAAGTTTTAAAGGGTTAATGTAAATAAATAAATCTCTGTGGTTTGAATTTCAGTTTGTTCGTTAATTTTGATTAATTGTTATAAAATATGGTCTTTTTCCTGCTAAGACTAATCAGCTTTTTTTTTAATCTGGAATGGATCTGTTGTGAAATTTTAGAAGTTTGTACTTACTATCTGAGCTGATCTTTTGCTACCTATTATCTTTATAGTAAAGATAGCTGATAATTTGTCTTTTCAAAACTTGGTACTTGGAAATTTTATCAATCTGAACTAACAGGCATTCTTAAAACTACTTACAATCTGGGAAATACTTGGATCTGTTCTGTTTATAAATTTTTGATTTTATGAAATTGGTAACGAAAGGTCTTAGTAATGAGCCGGTTCGATGAGGATCATGGATATCATCAGTATGACATTACCTAAAATCAGTCACAAAACTGTGGTAATGGCTTTTGGTCTTAGGATTAAAAGATAAGTGGTCTCAGTAATGAGCCAGCTGATTCATTTTTGATGATATTTGCGAGTGACATTGTCTCATGGTTACCTAGCCAAGACAATGATTCCTTGTTTTATAAAGTCTTAAATACAATAGAAAAAATTATCTATAATAAGCTGGAGCAGGTTTCTTGTGTTTTTCAGAGGAATAAGTCGGTTATATCTTTATACTGGAAGTTCTGGGTTGTCTTTTATTCTGAGTATTTGGTTTTGACGAGATTCTCTTATCTGGTTTGTCTATATGCGAAAAAGTTTATTAGCAGTGCAAGGGAAAATTTTTGAAAGTATTTGCAAATGTGAAAATCATTAAACATAGGTTTGCACTAGATTGAGATTACCTGTTTTCTCAGAGTGAGTCTTAGACCATATCTTATTCAATTGTTTGATGTAAAGTGAACAGAGATAATTGGTTCACCCAGGTATGTCACCATTTGTTGGCACCCCAACAACTCCTCTTGATTTTTGTAAAATCAAAGGGGCCCCCATGTAAATTTTGTAAATATTTAACTTTTATTTTTATTTTTTATTTTATTTTGGGTGGTTTCATGGCTTTCGTTCTTCGATCCCTCAGTCTTTGTGTTATTCATGCTTTGACTTGGTTTTCATGGAAGATGATTTGGTGATCATTTGCTTTTCCAGCTAATGCTTCTACTGGTTTTTCATGTAGTGATAACTTCAAGACTTTATGGTTATTGTTGTAATAAAGCAATTGGTGAAAATTTATAACAGTTTCTTCTCATTTTACTAATTGTTTTGTCGATAAATTGTCATTTTGCCTTTGGATGAGAAACGTTAAGATTATCATGGAATAAGACCGAATAGTATTCTTGTAGCACATCTTTTATTATGTATAACTTTAGTGCTTCACTTAAATGATTTTAATTTTTCATGATAACCTTACTTGGAAGAAATATCAATCTAATTAATGTTGGAGACACCTTTAATTTTTTTTATTTTTTATGGATTTGGTTTTAAATTATTAAAATATTATTTGATACTTATGTATTTTTCTCATACCTCTAATAGTATCATATTTGTATACATATAATTTTACCAAATCACTTTGGTGATACCTGTTGGACTAAAGGTGTGCTTTAACAATATTATGGAATGATCTTCCTATTATTAATTAATCCTTTGATCTTTTTTTGGAAATGTTGTGCAATTAACTTTTTGACTTTTTGAACTATTATTTAAATCATAAACTAATATGGTTTGTTAGCTTATTACAATGTTAATTACTTGCCACAAGCCACGACAATATTTAAACTATGATATCAAATAAAAGTCAATTCTGGTGGGTCCTTTTATATATATATATTCCACCATATCTCACCTTTATTTTCATACCAATCCATTGAGGCATCTTCACGTTGAGATAAAACTAAAGTTTTCATTATCGGTGAAGTTCACGTGAAGGTTTTTTTTCATGATAGAAGGTTTTTGGATTTAATATTAACACGATGAATGCTTTAATTTTGAGCACCCAACGTAGAAATGAGTGCAGCCAACTAGTCAGTGACAACACAATAAAGGGAATATTTGATCGATTGTCAAACCACCTATCCATTAAATGCTAAATTAAGAATGAAATAGTTGGTTTACTCTACATTCATAATGTTTTCTCTTTTGGCATTTAGGTCGTTGAAAGCATATGCAATGGTGTTTTCATTTTACGAAACCGCCGGAGAAAAGATAGTCTTCCACGAGATCATTAAGCCAATGATTGCCACATTACTACCAGATTGAAGAGATTCACGGCTATATTTGTTACTGTTCTAGAGTGAGACCTCAGTTTGATGGGATAAAAGATAATTTCATGTCCTCCGTTTCTTTTATTCGGATATTATTATATTCAAAGAATTTCCCATTCCTGTGTTATATTTTTGTCCTGGTTAATTATCTTTTATATGCAGATGTAAATATGCGTAAAGATTGACATAACTACTTTATGCAGGTTGGCGCATTGACTTATCATACAAAATAGCAGAAGATGAAGGAGGAACACGCTATTTGTGGATCGAAACAGTACGAGAAGTTGGGGGATTCGACTGACTAATCTGTTAGAGAAATTTATTCGCATACCTGTTGTATAGCAGATTGTTATGGGTTCCTTTTCACTATAAAACCAACAGAATTCGAATACAGGAGGGGGGTGGCGCTCAACAGATGCTGAAGAATTTTGTATTCTTTAAAGTTCTGTAATTTTCCTCTTCGATGGTTTTTCTTTGAAAACTATAGAACATGGAACGCTGCTGCCAGAGGAGATCTCCACAGACAGAGGATAACCCTATGTTCTTCTGCACTTATTCTATTTTTGTAAACTTTGCTTTTCTGGAAGGGATAGTGACGGACATGTCACCTTTGTTATCAGATTGAGATACAATATGAATGGATTTGGAGATCTGCTCCTTAAGCTCTGCATAAGTTTTCTTTGTCCAGTGATACGAATCGACTGCCTGTCCTCATTATTATTGTTTTCAATAAAATTAAATGGATCTTTGAACTTGGTTCTTAGTTATGCTTGATTTTCCTATCATTATATTTTTGGAATTTTATTTCTGAAAGATAATGATGGTTTTATATTTCGATCTGTTAACAGGAAATTGGTTTAGTTTTGTATAATTGAAAGCATCTAACAATTCTTCGTGATTTTAATTCGATTAATTTGCAGGAGCTTCTTAAGCTATTTAGCATATAATAATTTGATTGTAAGATGTTTCTTCAACTTAGATTATTACATGCTTAACTTTTACATGCAAACTAAATCAATATTAATTTCAAATCTAGCTCCCGTTGGATAGGACATATAGATTAAATACAAGTTAGTGTTAAAATTAGATTTACAATTTTATTTCAATGCAAGTAACCTACACCTTTAGCAGTTGTTAGATCTGTTTTCAGTCTAACAACTACTAAATTGTTTGTTTTAGCTATTGGAATTTATTATAGATTAGCTTTGCATCTTAGTGTAGTTTTAGTTTCAGCAAGTTAGCCAATACAACTATGAGACTCTCTTGTTGAGAGCATACCCAAAAGGCAGTGGGGCCTTTGTTCCCGTGAGAGTTAGCTACTTTAAATGCACCGGGGGATGTATTAAGTGCCTTGTGTGGGTTTTCTCTCTATGTGAGGACAGAAACTCTGGCCAACATGTCTACATGCTGGTGAAATCATATTGGAGAGATCTCTAACTCATCCATTGAGAGACTCACACTTCCTTAGGAGGATATGGCAAGTGGGTTGGATGGAGAAGGGATACTGCATTAAGCTTTGGTTGTAGTCATTCTTACCTATGTACTTTCCCTATATTTACAGTAATATAAATGCTTTCCACCAATATTGTAAATTTGTAATGATATTGTGTAGTTTACCTCCTTAACTATTTACTTAGATATCTTGTTGTATAGATGCTCTTTACTCATTGTGTTGTTATATGTGTCTTAACAGGTCCTGCAGTTGAGATTTGACGACCACAAGATGTGGAGCAGCATCCAGGAGAAAGGATTGCGAAGTTAAGGTAAGACATATAGTCACTTGATCTTTAATCAGATCTAGGAAAGTAGTTTGTAGTTTGTACTGTTTGTTCTAGACTCACATTGAGCTAGGGATATCTAGCTCGCATCCAGTTGAGTGAATTGTCCATCAAACAAATTTGGCGACTATACTGAGGATTGAACATTGCTTTGTAGTTGTCAGTTTGAATGTCATTTTCAGTTGATTTCTTGCGAATCCATTCTATTTTGTCATTTCCTTCTTTAGTTTATTTCACCATCAGATCTTCACTTTGAAGAGTCTGATTGCCTTCCTTTGAGTTTGTACTTCTCATTTGCAGACCTTTTTTATTCTCATTACCTGGAGAATTGGTCCATTTTTAAACTTAGATCTCGCATGTTGCACCTGGTCAATGTACCTAGAGTGACACTATGTTGTTTTTTATCTCTGTTCTTTTCCTGTTGGCATGTCGTCGCAACCCTTCTATTGGTATTCTACGACATCGTCGCACTTCCCGCATTGGTGAATTGTGACATCACACTGTGTACAAGCACACAGTGCGTCGCTCTGTCATTTTTTCCATACAGACACTCTTTCTCCATTTTTGCTTTGAGTTTTGTTTGTGTGCAGACTCCCTCTGTACTCTAAGATCCAGTTAGAGATCATATTTTGCTTCATGCGTTGATTTGTTTCGTTTTATTTAGAGTTGTTTTGGGTTCCATCTCGGAGAAGTCTGAGATTTGGTAGTGGTGGACACTCTTGTCTCCCCACCTTCATCCAGTCACCCTTTCATTCCCTCCTCTCCTTTCCATATCTGTTCAAGTGTATTGGATTGGTTTCCAGACCTCATTTGCTTACATTCTGTGAGTTTTGCTTGCTATAGCGCTGCTTGTTACTGATTGATTTTGAGTGTTTGTATCTATTTTCAGTCCATTGAGTGCTCATCTTTTCTTGAGATTTTCCGAGTTATTAGAGTGCTACGAGTAATCTTTTCATTTCAAGTATTCATGTTTAAAAGCATTATTGTTGTCAAATTATTATTTTGATACATCCATTGAAAGATCAAAAGTACTTTATTTCCATCATTTTTCAAGCTCATTTTGAAGAATTGCACATGCATTGGAATGTCTCATTTGTAGATCTTTTGGAAAAGTTGAAAGAAAATTGCATTATTGTTTTTTTCATGAACTATGAGTTGCTCATTTTCTTTAAGAATTCGAATAGACATCAAGTTTTTAAAAAGTAGTTCCATGCTTGGAAAGCTGCATTGTATCTTTTGGTTTTTGTGATTTTAGGCCATCATAGTGAAAGTGAAAAGCTTTCTTACTTTACTTAGAAACTCTCTCTTTTCATCACTTAGTATCATTTTTGTTTTGAAAAGATAAAAGAAAAAGAAAAAAACATGCTTTGATTTGGTTTAGTAGTGTTGTGTCTTTTATGTTTCGCTGAAAAGGAAAAAGAATACTTCATAGTCATTTTTTTGTAGATTTGGGATTGTCTTGTATTGTATTGCTTTGGTGAAATTGTTGGAAAGAAAAAGAAAAATTTCTCCTTCCCATACATAGAGTTCATTGAAATAAAAGTGTAATTTTTGCATGTAGTTAGGGCCTGCATTATGTTTACGATTATGTACTCACCTCATGCATTCACCTAACCGTCTAGATAAAATTAACGGTAGAACTAAGGTAAAAAAATTTAGCAACTTGTGTGTAAGTTAGAGACATGTTCCGGTTAGCAACTTGTGTGTAAGTTAGAGACATGTTCCGGCATCGTTAAGCGTGGTAGCTGTCATTATTTTTCAGCACTGTATCCTGGGGGTATTGTAGTCTTCCACATACTTATCGGTATATTGCGCTCCTTCACGTACCCAGCAAGTCACCTTCAGTACTTGGCGTATATCGAAGGTGTATCACGTACTTGGTAGTATATCGGAAGGTCTCTTGCTGAACGGTTGTCCATTAGACAACACCACTATGGATTTGAGCTCCCACGTACCTTGTGTATATCGGGAGACACCCTTAGTATTCCTGAAACCAACTGAGTTAACTGTTTGGCCATCTTGGCAGAACAATACACTGAAAGAAACACTTGGGGAGCTACTATGCACGTACCATCTAGGTAATCAGGTATTTAGGAAAGGGTACAGTCCCAATCCTCCTTATCGCATTTTACTGTTGGACCCTGCTGTATAACGTGAGTTGCGAAGCCTTGACAATATTGTGAGGTTCCAGACCGTTGAATCCACTCTTATAATGTAAGTTTCCTTGTGGCCTTAATTTGTGTAGGGTTTTGTCTGGTATGATTTTCTTCCGTTTAGATTGCCTTAGGAGAAACTTTTCGTTTCAATCACTCTGGCTAACTTTGCTTGGAGAAGGTCTCGCAGGATTCAGAATTTGCCATTCGAATATCCCCTTAACCAGGAGGTAATTTCGAGGGTAAGAATGGATCCACAAGCAAGGGTCGGGTCCCATGAAGTGGAAAACCCCACTTTGAATGTTGGAGGAATTTTGTTCCCTCATACCCCTCCAGATTAACCTACCTCTAATCCCCTGCAGGGTGAAGAAGCACAAATCCGCACTTCACAAGACTCACCTCCCATTGCACCGGAAGAGCCTAGATAGTTGGAATGGATAAATCAACCCTAGGACGACCCCACAACAGCTGCTAGTCCTGCAACAGCTTATTGGACATCTTCTACCGATCACCCAATGGCCCATTTTGCCATTGCACCCCCAACCAATGGCACTACTCTAGATGATCCCCTAGCCAACTATCATAGCCAATTGGCTCACTTTCATTCTATGGCTGAGAGGTGTTGGAGCTCAAGTCTCCAACGAAGGTTTGAAGACCCATCATTACCCCCTTACAGACCAATCCCAGGTCGTTCTATGTCTTTCAAATCACCAGAATCATCCACGCAACATGTGACCACATCTGAAACTGGTCAACCATCTATTCCTGCACATACACAGGAGACGAGTTCAGTACCTCCCACAACCCAACCTGTTGAAGGACAACAGTCCAACACACCCGTAACTACCACAGTGATGTCACCTGCTCCTCCCCCACCCCAAAATTCCAGGGGAGGTTACTCTTTACCCCCTACCTTCTTTACAGGTAGTGGCAATCCTATGGTGAATAATTAACAAACAATGTTGGGTCAACCTTTACCTAGCGGTCCACAAGTTGTTGCTGGGGGGAAACCCCCATCTCTTAACCATAATACTGCAGCACGAGTTCCCATCGGGCCTTCCTTTGTAAATTCCTTACCTCCCGGACCTTCCACTTTGAGACTATCCCATGTTGGGGGACCGTCCTACGTAATTCAACCTCCATCGAGTCAAGCGTATCTAGGTCATCTTAACCCTGAGTCGGGTCAACTTAATCCTGGAAATGCACTCTACGGGGTACCCTACCTCAGTAATCCTTACACTCTATGAGGACAACAAAATGTTTTACAACATGGACCCCCACATACAGTCCCTCAAGTCCCTCCACACCCATTTGGTCCACCCCCACCTTCCATTGGAGGTGGCGGGCCCCCACATAACTCTGGAGGAGGAGGACCTCTACCTTTCGGTGGAGGACAACCTCATTTCAGTCATCACGGCCCACCCCCCCTGGCGGAGGAGGTGGACGACCTCCACCCCCTCCCGAAGGTTGTGGGGGAGGACCATCTCATAATAGCAGTTGTGGAGGAGCACCACCCCCTCCTAGTGGTGGTGGTGGAGGACCTTCTCATCCGAGTGGTGGTGGTGGCAGACCACCACCCTACTATGGTGTAGGTTGCAGAGGAGGATCTTACCCTTTCGGTGGCATCAGTGGCCCAAAACCCCCTCCCGGCAGAGGTGGTGGAGGCCCGTCCTATTCTGGTGGTGGTAGTGGACCACCACCTCCTCCCGGCAGAGGTGGTGGTGGCCCATCCTACTATGGCAGTGGTGGCAAACCTCCACCATTCGAAGGTGGCCCACCCCCTCCTGTAGGCGGAGGCGGGCCCCCACCTTATGGCAATGGTCCCCCTTATTATGGTTATGGACCACCTTACTATGGCGGCGGACCTACATTCGGTCTGGGTGCCCATACCTCTATGGCTAGTTTACTCATGAAACACCTTATTGTCAGTTGACACAAGGTCCCAGAGGTCCTTACACGCCTTATCCATACTATAAGTACTCGTATCCTAATCCACAGCTGCCCTTTTTGGCTACTTTCGATATACTTGACCTGTCTCACTTAACTAATGACCCCATTTACCATAGAACTAATTGGCAACCCATTCCGGTGAAACTTTCATCAGATATCCCAAAATTCGATGGTAAGCCGGGTGAGGATCCTAAAAACCACGTGATGACATACCACTTATGGTGTTCCTCCAACTCCTTGATGGACGACTTGATCCCTCTTCGATTATTTCAAAGGAATCTCACTGGTTCGGCTACCAAGTGGTATATTGAACTACCACCCCATTCCTTTCCTAATTTTGGTTCTCTTGCTATGAATTTTTTGACTCATTTCCAGCTGCCTATACGGTATGAAACTGGTACAGTGCTTTTAGGCTCGCTCCATCAAAACACCACCACTCATATCTCGGATCATATACATGAGTGGTAGAGGAGATGACATCGCATTAAGGCTCCTATTCCAGATCAACTCCTAGCAGATTGGCTTACGAGGTCTCTTATACCAACCATAGAACGATTTGTTTCCATGGGAGGCACTGTCACTGAGGAACAAGCCATCGCTCGTGCCCATTTTCTAGACTTAGTCTATGATCAATCTGGCACGTTGTTTGATATTCTTCCCGACATGCCCCGCAACACTTATGATCCCATGAAACCTCCCAAGGGACCCCAAGCCGATGGCATCATTGGATCCCTTCACACCCAGCCTTCCTCTCAAACTGTTGGTTCGTCAAACCCCCAAGGTTCTTCCCCATCACCAACATAGGATGGTCACGAAAATACCAAATCATCCACTCTTGTTGCTACCGAAGAAGTGATGTTTGTTTCATTAGCTTCACCTCAAAAGTCTAGTGGTAAGAAGAAGAACAAGGGGAAACCTAAGAAATCTTCCATCCAGCAGGAACAAAAGAGCACCCCTAATGATACCAAATAGAAAAGGAAGTTGAAGTATCCTTGCCTATTGTGTGGTGATGATCACTTTTCTAAACAGTGCCCCCATAGAGACAAAATTCAAAAGTTTCTTAACGGAAAACCCACACCCACAGTTCTCAATGATCCCTTCCGTACTCAAAATCAGCAGTCGATCGCTCACACTTCTTCTTGCCAACGAGAAGCATCCACCACTATACATGTTCTCATGGTACGTAATGAGACTATCAATTTGAACACCCATTCTCATTCGTATGACTCCATTCCAGCCAAGGAGCCCATTGGAATTAATACTAAAAAATCTTCCATTTCGATGCCCGACGTCACCGTACCACCTGCTCCTCTCACCATAGAGAATCCTTCTCTCGAGTCAGTGTTGCATCCACCCAAGAGCATGATTATAAAATCAGTTTTCAATCCTAATGCTCGGGCTACTCAAAACTATAGCATTGTAGAGGACCTAGCACAAGCTCCTTGTGTTATGTCGACACTCAAGGTCTTGCAAAACTGTCCAAATTAGCGCAAGAATTTCCTCGCTGCCATCGGTGCAGTTGACCAGGATTCATCAAACACCATTATATTCCAGCTAGAGTATTTCAAACTGAGGCTCTCCCATCAATTAGCATTTCAAGTTGCTAAAAACATTGCTGGGAAGATAATCCATCGTACAATTTTGGACAAAGGAGCCTCTAATTTGAGAGCCTTCGACGGACGTGGCTTTCAACCTCATGGGTTGTTACAAGCTTTACCAATCGAGCTAGGGGGAAATACCAAAACCCTTAACGTGGAAGTAGTCGCTGCCCCATTAGATTATAACATTCTGCTTGGTCATAATTGGTTTTACACCATGACTGCGGTCGCATCATCTGTCTTCCACATAGTACAATTCTCCCATCAAGGCCAAATTGTCACAGTCGACCAACTAGATTTCTGTACACCTAACACCACTACTCACCCAAGCGATAACGTTCCTTCGATTGGACAATCTTCGTCAAAGTATGAGAGTGTGGGGGTTGGCCTCCTTAAGGATTCATCCCTTATGGGCGTCTTTCCTACTTCCGATCCCCCCAACCATGTTGCCACGGTGAACATGATCTCCTCGCAGATTTCATCTACCCCTAGCTCCATTTATTCATGGCTTGTACCTGATGAAGCCACCACACACCTGATTGGAGACACCATGCCTCTATCACCCGCTGAAATCATGTATGAGGCTATCTAGTCAGCACCGAAGGACCATTTAGTTGTGGTATCCACCTCTTGTTCTATACAACGGACATCATCTGATCCTCTGCTATGGACTTTTTACTCTGATGAGTCCATTATGGAAATCATGAGTGAAAATGATCTGCTGTGGAAAGACCTCCACCATCGCTCGTCTTTCCTTCCCTTTTTGGATACTATGGAGAACAGCATTCACACCATCCTCACACCGAATGTCTACCCTGGCTCTTAGTCCTTGATACTCGCATGTCAAAAGGATTTTGAAGGCAACTTCGCCAACATTGAGCCTACAACTTTAATAGACATTTTGGTTACTCCTGGTATAGTGGAACACATTCAGCTAGGCCAGAAGTGTTCCCCTGAAGAAGTCATCACCGCCACGGCCTTATTCAATTGATTCCAAGACGTGTTCACTTGGACCTACAAGGATATGCATGGGATAGACCCCTCCATTGCTTTACACGATATTAAAACCTATCCCGGTGTTAAACCTATCTGCCAAAAGCTGCGACCAGTACACCCTCGGAAGACTGCGGCAATAAAGGTAGAGATTGAGAAACTCTTGAAGGTCGGTTTCATTTACCCTATCCCATTGACAAAGTGGGTCTCAAGCGTCATCCCTGTTAATAAAAAATAGGGTACCATCTGTGTCTATGTCGACTATCGGGATATCAACAAAGCTTGTCCCAAGGACAACTACCCGACTCCCTTCATCGACCAAATCATCGACAATTGTGCTGGAAGTGTCATTTTTTCATTCATGGATGGCTTTTCCGGGTACAACAAAATTGAAATCCACCTCGTCGACCAACACAAGACTGCAGTCATCTGCCCTTGGGGAATGTTTGCATATCGTAAACTTCCATTTGGTCTTAAAAATGCTAGTGCCACATTCCAACGGGCCATGTCGTATGCCTTCCATGATATGAAGGACTTTGTGGAACCTTACTTGGATGACCTCCCTTCCCATTCAAAGCAGCGTGAGTTCCACTTAGATCATCTGAAATTCTTTTTCCTCAGATGTAGGTGGTATAATATCCGCTTGAATCCTCGCAAGAGTATTTTTTGTGTTGAGTCCGAACGCCTCTTAGGCTTTATTGTCTCGAAAGATGGGATTTGTATTGATCCCTCAAAGGTGGAAGCCATCGTCGCTCTTCCACCTCCCACCAGCATTACAGAACTTTAGAGTCTGCAAGGACATGTGACTTATTTAAGGCGTTTTGTTTGTAATTTTGCGCAAAAGACGCAGGGTTACATGAGTTTGATGAAGAAAGACATCCCATTCATTTGGGATGATCAAGATCAACGATCTTTTGATAGTTTAAAACATGCCATCACGCATGCCCTTGTGATCTAACCGTCAAATTACTATCGAGATTACATTTTATATCTCGCCGCTTCCGACACCACTATCACCATGATTTTGGTACAGGAAGATCAGAATGCCCAAGAATATGTGGTATATTGTGCCAGTAAAGGTCTTGTTGACACTGAAACTCACTATTCACATGTTGAGAAGCTCACTCAGTCATAGCCATGCGGAAGTTATGACATTACATTTTGCTTCGCACCACCACCATCATCGCTGATTTGAACCCCATGTACCACGTTCTGACTCGTCAAGTACTTGGGGGCAAGTATTCACACTAGATCATGATACTGCAAGAATTTGATCTTCTTTTTGAAAAAGCCAAGTCAAAAAAATATTTGGTGTTTGCTGAGCTCATCTGTGACCTCCCCCGTAGTAATGTAGAATCTGAGCTTAATGACTCTTTTCTAGGTGAGTCATTGTTTCTTATCAGTATGTCTAATCTATGGTATGGAGATCTCACATTGTATATTCAAACTCAATGTTCCAGCCTTAAATTGTCTCGTGACGACCATCGTCGAATTCGCCACCATGCAAAGTATTATCTGATTATCAGTGATTCTCTATACCATCGTGGCATCGATTCTATCCTTTGACATTGTCTGACTCATGATGAGGCTGAACATGTTCTGAATGATTGTCATGCTGGGGCGTGTGGCGGTACCCTCTCTGGGATGGCTACAACCCAGAATATTTTGTGCGCAGGATATTATTGGCCCTCTATCTTCAAAGACTGTATCGAGGCCATAAAAAAATGTCCTCCATGTCAACATTTCCATACGAAAAAGCGCACCCATCCCGCCCCGTTACACCCGGTCATTGTCATTCGTCCCTTTGCTAAATGGGGCATCGATTTCATGCATTGTAAGCCTACCTCGGCCGAGGGGCATAGTTACGTCATTGTAGCTGTGGACTACTTTACAAAGTGGGTCGAGGCAATTCCTACATACACAAATGATGGAAAAACCGCCACACTCTTCATGTTTAATCATGTAATAGCGTGGTTTGGAGTTCCACAAGCGATAGTTACTGACCATGGATCTCACTTTATGAACCATATGGTTGACGATTTGAGTGAGAGATTGGGTTTCCGCCATGAAAAATCAACACCGTACTACCCACAGTCGAACAGACAGGTTGAGGCCATTAACAAGGTCTTGAAAACTATGGTTCAACGTATGGTGGGTACGCACAAAGCCAACTGGCATAACATGCTCTTCTCCGCACTTTGGGCTTATAGAACCTCTATTAAAAATGCCACTAGATTTACTCCCTTCCAACTAGTGTATGGATTGGAGGCGGTCCTTCCCATTGAGGGCGAGATTCCGTCTCTCAATCTCACCATCGAACTTCTCCCAAACACTACTACCGAGGAAGAATGCTTCCTCTACCTAGCTAAGCTCGACGAGACTCGCCAAGATGCTGCTCTTGCCAATAAGGCTCATAGGAAACACATCAAAGCACAGTACAACAAGTCGGTAGAACCTCGCGCCTATAGCGAAGGAGATTTGGTCCTTACGTATGACCAGAAACATGATAAGTTGGGGGCAGGAAAGTTTGAGTCCATGTGGCGTGGACCTTACATAGTGAAACGCGTGCTAGAGGAGGGAACTTATGAGCTTGTAGACTACGATGGGATATATTTGGGTGAGCCCCTCAATGGGCTCTACCTAAAGAGTTATTATGCCTGAGTCTTCACCATAAGTACGTTTGTATATACTCTACATGGCGTGTGTGTGTTTTTTGTGTGGTGTGACGCTTTTGATTTCTTGCGTGTTTAGGTATTGTTTCTTTCCTATACCATGTTCTGTCTACGTGTGTAGACGGAAACATGTTATGGATTCATAGATGGCACCAGTCGGCATAGCCGCAACCTTGCTTTGGAAGCCTGGGTACTCTATTCACCTATTGTCGAGCTCATCAGCTCAGGAGGAATGTGTCTAGGCTTCAAAACCAACAATGCTGTAGAATATCAAGTAGTCATTGGAACCCTAACTGATGCCATTTCATTGGGTATGGACCACGTTGTCATCCACCTGGATTCTCAACTAGTGATCTCTCATCTTAATTGAGTCTACGCCATCCGCGATCCTACCTTACTCCATCTCTATTGACGAGCCTGTCTCCTGGAAAGGTCCTTCGAGTCCATTCAGTAGCTGCACATTCCACGAGACACAAACACAATTGCCGATTCTATGGCCAACTTCATCTTAGATTGGTACATTGCACACACATAAGCATATATCATGAATTATTAAAAGTAGACATAACATGTAAATAAATCATTTTATATAAGCAAACACATAACAAGACCACACCATTCATTCATTTTAAAACACACAATTTGTAAATCACCGAAATGTCTGTATATATATATATATATATATCATCATAAAAAGTAGTGCTCGTACAAAAGTCTGAAGCACGATGGATTTTAGTGAGTCTCTAGAAAATCTGAAGCCTCGTAGCTTTCAGTAAGTACAAAAATTTGAGGCCTCTAATCTCTCAGTACATACATAGTCACAACGTAAGGCCTAGCACCTGGCTCATACAACCCTAGGTGGTCTAACATCTCTAGCCTGCTAAGTGTGGAAACAGTCAACTGCTCTCGCAACTCTGCGAAGCAGTGCGTTGAAGTGCGCGGTCGCTCCAACTGTGTACATCTGCAAGGGCCTCCACACCTCATCTACCGTCATCTCGAAAACATCTAACATCAACACACTCAGTTTGGCGTAGACCCCATCCATCTCTGCGATGGAAGCATGTATGACAGGACCCATGACTTCTCCCTCTCCCCTCTCTATCCTCGCAAGAAGAGAGACTCCCACTGGTCATACGGGGCCCACATCTACACACACACATTGTTAACTTGTCAACACTATAACAAAAAAGAATTAATTATAAGAACACAAAACTTGAAAGTGCAAGGGTTTATTGTTCATACCTATGTCTCCCCATGCTGCTCCCTCGGGCAGCGGCAAGTTCGGGTCATCTCTGAAGTTCGTACCACTATACGCGTAATCAATAACTAGCCCTCTAGCCAACTAAAGAACTCAACGCCATATGAGATTATGGGAGGCCCACCATGTCTGTCCATCACCTCGGTCCATCTAGCCATGTGTGGATCCCTAGGATCCCTGTCATCTAGTGATACCTTGGGGCGCAAGAGGGGAACCCATTCCAATAAGAACAAGATCACTTTCCAACCATAGCCAAACTGTTTGAGCTCTCTCCGCTGACACTTGGTCAGTTGAGCTCGCATGTTTGTGAGGAGTCCCTTGCACCAGTTGAAGATCTTCGAAGACATGCAGTCCTCTGCATATAGCATCTGAGACCTGGTGGCTAATTGAGGATCCTGGCTCCCTGCCATACTCATAATGGTGAAAAGTATAGCACGCAATGGATGTTCCCGCACATATTTTATGGGAATCTTCCCATTGGAAGCATGGGTGTTGGGAGCACAGTGCTATAGGATCATGTCACCCACAGTCCGATCACTTCCACGTGATCTAGTCAGAAGCACATTGTCCCCTCTTCGAGACAATCCAGTCAGGAAGTAGATTTCCTCGACATGTATAGTAAGCACGTGCTCACCGATCATGAAATATTGTTGCGCCGCATCCCAGCATTGGTGCATATGTGTCAGTAATGGGATTTGGTACCTCATGCCTTGGATCTCGAAGAACTTGAGGATCCCACAGTTCCTCAGTGTTTCCACACATTGTGGATCACTTGCAGCCTGTACATCATCTATCTCATGCTCCCGTTCACACCACTCCAAAACAATTCTGGCTACTGGTAACCTACCAAAAGGAGAGTTTAAACAGTGTTAAAACTTGCTTGAACCACCAAAAGTTATTTTTTTGGGCACGGTTTGTGTTTGGGGTTGGACGTTTCCGTTGTCGCACCCCATTATTGCTAATAGTGCGGCGTCATTGTAGTCCATCCATGCGACCTTTGCGATGACTCACTCTCATCGCAGTTCCCGAAAGGGAAGACTGCGATGAGCCGATGATGCAATGGCCCTTCACAAACCAAGCTAAAACCCAAAAAATGAACAAAAATAAAAAATGTAAACCACTACAATTATGCTGGATGAAGTTTAGAGTTACCTGCTTCGGACGGTGGGTGAAATGGCAGCTCTCGAAATCGACGAGTGAAGTTTTGGCTCAAAATGGCACTTCTCCTCCCAATTTGGCAAATGAAACAATGGTAACTATATTTGGCCCTTTTTTCTATTTATAGATCAAATGGAATATTCTTTTTTCAAATATTTGATGCCTTTAGATCATTTTCTATAGTTTCAATCATTTTTATTTCATTTGAACGCTTGGTTGACTATTTGACCTAGTTTCCAAGTGTGCAGGAGTCATAAGTGTTTTTTTACGTCGTTTTCCGCATTGGAACAATCATCTCAGGCATGAACACCCCTTGTATATTTTGTCGTTATATTTTTTTTCATTAGATTGTAATTATTTAATGATGATGAGCTTACTCTTTGTTCTTTCTCGTGCTCTTAAAATTATGAGAATAAGTTACCAAGTTATGATTTATCACTTTTCTGGGCTCGTTAAACTCCTACAGAAAAGGAACCCCCCCGGAGTCTATCTTTAAGCTCTTTTTAGGCTCTCGAAATATGAAAAGATTGCCAAGCGAACTTGTCACGTTCACGCTTGTTAAATAATTTGAATGGTCATCTTCCTAGTGATAGTTTACCCCTTTTTCGGACCAGGGGGCACTATTTAGGAAAAAGGTATACTCCATCGAATCATGAATGGAAGAGTCATCTCCCGTGTTGTTTTACCCTTTTTCGGGCGGTGAGGCTAACTTTATGAAAAAGGACCGTTGGAGTCTTCTTTAGTTTTTTTCAGACTCTCTAAATATGAGATGGCGATTGAGTTTACCTTCTATGGACTCGTTAAAATTTCACATTGAAGGGCTTGCCATGAGACAAACCCCTCCTATCCCAAGTTCAGAAAATATTTGGGATTGGACTCATCTATGAGATGAGCTACATCGAGCATTTGGTTACCCTCATCAAGCTCGTAAAAAAGACATGAGGCACTCATCATTCATGATGGGGAAAAAGGAAAGCTTTTATGTTACATCCTTTATCAGTGGTAGTATCTGGTAATTTCTTGAACATGGCACTCATCTGCATTTGCATACTACACTTGGATCATCCGTTTGTCCTCGAGTGTCACCTATTTCCTACGTCTTGTTACTGCTTTGAGTCATTCAAAGAACGCTTCCATCATCAGTTGCATTAGGATTCAGTATCATAACTCGTCAAGTCAATACTTCCAAGGCATTCCATGCCCATGTTCAAGAATACTCTCACTACTCATTATCTGCAGTCAGTACACCTTCAATCATGTCGGTCTACTCTGAGTCAGTCTTGCATGTCACTGTACGATCCGATATGCTGTACACATCCTTTGGCGTGTTTCGTGTCAATGATGGGGGATTCATCATGGCCCTCCTTCGACAGATTCATCCTTGTTGACTTCAAATCATCATCTGAGGATTGAATCTAGAAACCAACGAAGTACCTTGGCCCTGCATGCCTCAATGCCAGGTTACCTCGCTTTCAACATGAGTTTACATCATTGACTCTTGATTGAAAGATTTCATCTCACTTTCAACTTCAACTCATTTATTCACGCTTGATGATATGTACTGTGATACCTTGGGGATCATTGATATTAATGGTGATTTCCCTCTCACTTGTTAACGGTATACATCAAATGACCGGTAATCAAGTGGTTTATACCATGTTCGACGTCAAGACATTTGTAATCAGATGGATAGATTCATATCCTCGCGGGTTCAGCGTGAAGACCCTGTGGAGTCATGTTTTACCCAGGTTGCAATGGAGTTTGTATTGAGTCATATCACATGAATCCACATTTGTATTGGTCGTGGCTGTGTTATCATCTCATAATGGATCTACGCTTGTGTGTAGTAGCCATGATTGTGTTCAGTCGGTCATTACTACCATGGATTTGCATTGTATTGGTCGGAAACCATGTTGTACATCATGTGAGACTATGACTTTAGAGTCAGTTGTACTACAGCAACGTCCTTCGTCTGACAAGCCGTTCCCATTCTTTCGGTCAAAGCATTTCACTTGTCCAAATTTCAAACAACTTCATGCTTTGGGGGGCATTCTGTTACACCTAAAACCCTACCATCATGAGATTCAGTGTACACATCCATGAATTTTCATTAGCTAAGTCATTTACCTGGAAAAGATACCATTTCATTTATGTTGGGTTTTGAGAGGTTGTCGCATGCTGCACTCATCCAACCTATGACGTCGCATCTTGCTCTACTACAAGGTGTGACGAAGTCAGTTAATGGAAAAAAATAGGTCCTCCGAGCTCATTCTCGAAGCCTGCTAGCTTGTATACTTATCCCTGACCTCTTGGGGGAGCTGACACTCAGTTCGTTACCTCTTGGAAGGATCCCCTATCTCTCTCCTACCATATCTCAACTTGCCCTATCCATACCCTATCTACTTAGTCCTATATAAGTGAATCTCTACCCCTCTCCAAGGGGGGGAAGTCTATAGTGTCTACATGCTAGTGAAATCATATTGAAGAGATATCTAACGCATCCATTGAGAGACTCACACTTCCTTAGGATGATATGGCAATTGACTTGGATGGAGAAGGGCTATTGCGTTAAGCTTTGGTTGTAGTCATTCTTACTTGTGAAGAAGAACCATATCAGCTTTATGAAAAGTGCGCTCAGAATGGTGCTGATCAGCTTGTTGTTGCAGTCGAATTCTGGCCATGTGAAGATTGTCCTGCAGAATGAGAAGAATCTGATTGCGGTTTTGAAGAATCGAGTCAATTGCCTTTACTGGGGAGATGCTAAGGGTGGATGGAAGAAGAAATGGTGGTGTCTATCCATAGACTACTTCATATGGTGTCCTTGTAGATGTGGTATTGTACCACCAGAGCGCTTTTAAGAAATCCATAGAAATAGTTGGCCCAATCTGTGTAGGGATGGGAAAGGGTTTGAGAAGTCCTGGAAGGAGTGTCGTTTCATCCTTATTGACATGGAAAGTATCACAGTCAGCCACCATCTGTTGAATTGTCATTTTCAGTCCCTAACAAAAGAAGTTACATTGTTCCCAGTCATGCATTTTGAAGAACCCAGAGTGCCCTGCTGATGAAGAAGCATGGAGTTCATAGAAGAGATAGCCCTATTGAACATATTGCAACCAATTTGGAACAAGCATAGAAATAGCTGTAAGAGAAACTAGGTCATCAATTGTGCGAGAAGGAGCATCTGCCACCATATTTTCCTTACCCTTATTGTAAGTGATCACATAGGGATATCCTTTGAGTTGGATAACCCATTTCAGGTGTGTTGGGGAGGAGACCCATTGTTCCAGGAAATTTTCCAGACCTTGGAGATCAGTCTTGATGTAGAAATAATTCCCTAATAGGTATGGTTTCCACTTATGTACTGCATGCAAAATAGCCATCATTTCCTGCTGAGAGGTAAATGCGGCTAAATTCTTATCGGAAATGTCTCTTGAAGGCAGCAAGCTCATTGGTTCAGCAAAGACACCTATATATATATCCAAGGAACTAGTGGAGACTGTTGATGGGTGCATCTAAATGGAATGGAGCTTAGTGATGACACCACGTGAATTCTTCTTAAGGAATTTTTCCACGTGATGTGAACTGATGATGTAGAGAGACCCTAGTTGTAATCCCATAAATTTGTGTTGTACCCCATTAACTGAAAACTGCATCCAAAGTTCAGCAAAATCCCATAAGATGGGGCCAAGTGTGTGTAACCATTGAACGCCCAAAACCACATCACATCCGCCTAAGGACAAGGAAAACATGTCAGAGCACAGGTTATAATCTTCCATAGAGATACGCACATTGTGACACTTCCCCTTGCAAGGTAAGGTACCCCCATTGGCAACCATGACTTCAAAGTGGGAGCAAGGATGGACAAAACTATCAACCTGTTTGGCAATCCGAGGGTCAATGAAGTTATGAGTGCTACCAGAACCAATGAGTATGGTAAGATGGATCTTCTTGAAGTATCCCCTGACCCACATTGTTTGTGGGGTGGTGACACCGGTTACAGCATGGAGAGAGATCTCGGGTGGGTTGTCCTTAGATGGGGTGTCAACAGGCGGGTGCTAAATGTCAACTTGATCCTCTACTATATCTAGAGCTTCTTCACCATGTTTAGAGGAAGGAAGAGAATCCACATCCAAGAGATAGAGCTTCTGTTGAACACATCTATGTCCTCGAGTGAATTTCTCATCACAATTATAAAAAACCCATTTTTCTCGGCATGCCTGTATCTCTGTTTTAGACAAATGCTTAATAGGAGTTGGTCGAGGAGTAGGCGTGATGGGAGGTCGTTGGGAACCCATATTTATGAAGGGAACAAAGGTGGGTTTGGAGTGTTGTTGAACTACGATCTTGTCCTCAGACAGCTTAGCCAACCCTAGGACTTCCATCATTGTGTTGGGACAGAACATGTTGACCTCTAAGTGGATTTCATCCTTGAGACCACTAATAAAACAACTCCTGTAGAATTCATCAGACAATCCTTTTATGTGATTGGCTAGTTTCTCAAATTCCATCTGATACTCTCTCACTGTGCTAGTTTGGTGAAGTTTAGTGAGTTCTCCTGTGAAGTCGTCAAAAGCACTAGGACCAAATAGTGGCAAAAGGAGTTGGCAAAAATCTGTCCAGTTTGGCTTGGGATGAGCTTTGATGTACCAACGGTACCATTGAAGGGCTTCCTGTTCCAAATGAAAGGATGCAAGTGGAACTTTCTGGACATCAAAAGTATTATTCAAACTGAAATATTTTTCTGCTTGGTATATCCATCTAGTCGGATCAATACCATTTAAGCGAGGAAAATCAAGCTTCGACCCACGAAAATTGCTGGAAGAAGAGAACCCGGTGGCTGCAAAAGATTCTGCCTATCGGTTATTGTTCATGGCTGAATGATGAAGATGGTGGCTGAGAAATTTTTCATCCAAATCTTGGACTTTGGTTTGGATGGCTGCAAGTGCTTCTTCCTTGGTTTTTGCTCCTACGTGGGTGAAAACCATAACCAGCAGTTTTTTTTTTGTTTTTTAGGTTTACTGGGTAGAAAAACAAAAACATAAACTGCTTACGTAAAGGAAAATCTGGATTTGGGAAAAAATATGAAGGGTAATTGGGGTTTGACTAGGTTTTAGACACTGTCGAATAGACAGGGAAGCAAAAAATGAGGATTTCAGAAGCGGGGTGAAAGAATGGGAAAATTTGGCAGAGGGGGACAAAGAAGCAGAACGTTGTGGTAAAATTTGAAGGTGATTGGGTGAAATCTGAGGAAGTTATGGCAAACCCTAAAAATAGACAAATGTGGGATTTCGGGCTTTGGGAAGTGGAATTGGGGATAGGGTCCTAAGGAATGAAATATGCAGAATGTGATTACAGGGGTTCCCCGAAAGTTTCAAGCGAAACGGAGTGAAAACAAGGGAGATATGAAGAAAAAACGGAATTTTATACCTTTTTTTTTCTTTTTTCTTTTTTTTTCTTTTTTTCCAAAATGGAGCGGCTATGGCTCTGAAGGGATCTGAAATAGATAGATCTGCAATGGCCTGAAAGTGAGTGGAAATAGAGGGCTCTAAAATGGTGTTGAATGCATTGAAAATGACTGGATCCAGAACGGCTTTCAGAATGGCTCTGAACGGCTGGATCTGAAACGGCGCAACACTGATCGACAATGGTTCAGCTGAAAATAGATATGGACCCCAGGTATGTGCAGCTTCCTAATAGTTCAGGGCTTTCACTCGTCCACCAATGTTGTCTGACGGCTTAGGTAAAATTGATAACCACTTTGCCACAAACGACAGCTCTTGGTTTACCTTACGGGTGGGAACTAGTCAATCAGGTAGGGGTCGTTGCCCTTTTCACTGGCAGGTCCTCTCAATGGGCCAGCTACTTCTAGCTTCCTGTGGTATTCCTCACAATGAATTTTAGGGATTATTCCCAAGTACTTCCCATAGTTAAGCAGATAGGGATTATTCCCAAATCCGAACCTGCAATAGATGCAAAAAACAAATTTGGCAGAAATTTCACCCAGCGAGACCAAGAAAGTGCTCTGATACCAGATGTGATGAACCTGCAATAATTAATTAATGCAAATAAATGAGATATCAGAAATAATAGAACTTAGAATAACTTTTATATTGATCATGAGCCACTTCGAGGGGGCAACCTCCTTTGAGCAAGCTCAATACAATTAACTTCACGGTGCCTTCAATGACGTCAAGACACACTTATATACTAAGTCTATGCCCAATACTACAAGTCAAAACCATGGGACATATAATACTACGGGATGACTTACAAAGCATATGCATCCAATACTATGGGTTAATACCATGGGCTAGTATAAACTATGGATCAACAAATACTACGGGATGACTTACAAAGCATATGCATCCAAAAACAATATACTAACAAAGTAAAGAGAAGGGTTGACACGGGTTCCTAACAAAAGCATCTATGGATGGATGAGATATAGTGTCAAGGGATCTGCTGTCGAAAACCTTCTTCGTGAAATGAGTTGGCTACTTTTTAAGCGGAGGTGGGTGCTAGCCGACGGACATGTCCAAAAGCAATCAATGGTGAAGGAATCAGATCAATGACTCACAATAGGTTTGCTGATACTACTTGTGTGGGAATGGTTGCAATTCATAATTATGAACTTTTCTTAACGTACTGCATTCTCCGACGTCCCAGATTTGATAGGGAAAATATCTACGGTCCGGGTGAACTTCACAGATATTACTTGTGCAGTAAATTGGCAGAACGAAGATTTGCAAACAATTAAAGGGATGCGCCATTGGATGGCCAAGATCTGAGCAGGAGTCTGATCGACAGTGGGAAAGGTTTCTCGAAGGTCAAAGGTGTTGCCAAGCTGTCGTGTGGTAGGATTGGGGGCCCATGAAGGTTGAAGGTAAGAAATCCAAGAGGATCTAATGGTGGAGGATTGATCTGAGAGATAGACGGTTGGTGTAGCTCCTCCATTGTCATAACAGGAGGGACGATAGGGAAGGACCACTATATATATAATACTTTCCTGTGTGGATATTCGCATCCTTACTATCCTGTGCGCATTGAAAAGTTGAAGGATTGAATCATGTGCAACTAGGTCAGCCAACCAAAAGCTCGGGAGCTCTGCCTAGGTGTCAAGCAGAAAGGTAAGCCACTCTTTTCCTTTGTAAAATTGTTTGAATGGCGAGCTCTGTAGGGACTCTGGGTTATGAATCTTCAAGGATAAACGACTGGGTAGAGGATAAAGACAGTGACATTTTCGACACCATGTTACTGAATAATACCCTGGAAACTACCAAGGAAAGGCTAAAAGCCATAAGATCCCAAAGCAAAGATGTCCACAAAGTTTACCCATCTTTCTTCCACGTTTCTACCACCAGTCAAAACCCAAATTTCCCTGAATTCATAGACTGGTGCTCCCACCATTATTCCCCCAGACGTAGGGAGGTCATGAATGCTGCAAGAACAGAGATTTTGTGTTACATAGATTCCTTGACCCTCTGGAAAGCCCTAATTGTACCCGAAGATTTCTGCCAAAAGTCCGAGAGTTATCAGTTAGAAGCCCTAATTCAACATTTACGGAGAGACCCTGAAAACCTCAAGAATATTTTCTACCACACCTCTTTACTCCCGGATGCATCTTTCCGAGAAGACTCTTTCCTGCGCGAGGCTGGCCTATTCAAAGAGGAATATAGATACGCAATCTCCATGATATCTTAATTCTTAGGGCTGGATACCGACCATGATATAACCGAACCCTTAATCAACCTTTTGTTTGTTATCAGTACTTTTCCCCTTGATCCATTAGAACCTAACCTACCCCCCCTGTGTGCATTTCTAAATTTTGACGAAGCCCTAGCCATTAGCATCCATGCCCAACTTGTAGAGTTTCCAAAAGTTAGATCCTTCAGGTTCCAATATTATTTGTTAAAAATGTTGCTAGCAGCTAATGATGAAAAGCCACAAGTTCCAGAGATGCAGATGACCAAAGAAATGTATTGTGACTACAAGATGTTCATGAGCGAACTCATGGCTGAGGTTTACTTCCTGTTTTTTAAGAAAAGATTGCCTAGAGTAATACCTGAGATGAAAGATTTGTTGCAACCACCAATGGAAAAAGGGCTGGGAGATTGGTTTTTATTTAGACATAGCACTGTGATCAGAGTGTATGGGTTTTCCCATGCCCCATATGAGCTTCCTGCATACCTCACTCCTAGAATACTCACCATGGAGTTCATAAGGCAGAAGCTGACAGTTGAGTGTGAGCACTTCCTAGTTGACAAAAAGTTGTCTGATATAATTTTTCCCTGGACAATGGGATCTTTTATGGTTAAGAGCGGAGCAGCCCTCCCAAGCATTCAATAGATAGTGTAGGACATGGGATTCCCCTACAAGGCAGCAGTAAATTATGACACCCATCACACACTTTCAAAAAGGAGGAAAGCAACAAATAGAAAAGGGTATGAATACTTTGAGATGAAGGGTGTGGTTGAACAAGCAAACTGGTCGGAGTATGTTGATCTGGGACAGAAGGACACGGACCCCCCAAAAACCTTAGAATCATTGGAATTCCTATTTTAGGAGGGCAGATCGTCAGCACCTAGTTCATCTAGTACACTCCCAACAATGCAAATGGTTTTGCCCCTGGTCGCCATCCCAGAAAAAGTACAGTCAGCAAGGAATCAACAGTGCTATGGATGTGGATAGTGGCCCTGAAAGAACTTCAAAGAGGCAGAAAGTAGAAGAAACTGATTAGCAGGTGGCAAATATTCAGAAAGAGAAACCAAAGAAGAAACAGGTAAAATTCCTAATGCCCCATTTTGAAGTCAAAGAACATGTATTTGGCAAACCACCCAAGGGACCTACTGCACTGAGCACAAGCAGAGCAGAGCTGCTAGAAGGGTATGAGGAAAATCCAGACAACATTGTAGCAGAGACAAGATTATATGAACAAGTAAGGAAATTGTCTAAGAAGAGTGTAGCCTTGGTGGCCAACAGCAATTTGGCCTAGAATACTCTAAACCTGGCTTTGGCCACTAAAAACAAAGCTACAGAGTTAAAGGTCAATCTGGAAGATATCCCAGATCCTGACCCAATAAATCTGTATAAAAAGACAGGGGAAGTCGTATACAATAAGGTATTGAAATATGCCTTGGAGCTATCTACAACACACTCAAATAAATCCAAAGTGCGAAATCAATTGAGGCTAGAAAGGACAGAGAACAAGTCCCTAAAGGGGCAGGTGAAGAAGCTCCAATCACAATTGTTAGCCTCTCAACCTGAAGAAGCCAAGAGAAAAAGCATACAAGGGATGTTGGATGGGAAATATCAGGAGATCTTGACCCTAAATTTTTTTTTAAAGATGCTTGCTTCCCAATTGGTAAATGCCCCTGAGATGGCAGAACTAGAAGGGGAGAAAGAAAATTTGAAGGAAGAATTGGTTGACTGTAAGGCCCAGCTGGTGGAGCTTGGAGAAAAAGAGAAGCAATTGCAGCTTAACATAACACTTGTAGCAGCCAGTGAAAAGGTATGGAAAACCCAATTCAAAGAACTGGAGAAGAAGGTAAAGGAAAGAGAAAAAGAGCAGGAGATGGAGATCACAACCTCAATTGAGACTGGGGACTTCAACATAGTAGGACAGATAGCCAATGCCATCCTGTAATATGTTGAGGTGATCAGATTGAGAAAACAAGTTGCTAACCTGAAAACTCTAAAGGACACTATAAAAAAAGAAAAGGAGGCTTGGGAAGCCAAGTACCAAGGAATGCAGGTGGATCTTGACAAGTTAAAGGAATAAGTGATAGGACAGGAGGTACTGCAGGAAACCAAGAAAATCATATGGGATGATGTCATCACCCAAGCTGAAGACCTGAGGCCTTATCTAGACTTCATAGTGAATAAGGAAACTATGGTAGAGCTGGCTAAACAGGCCGTGAAAGTAGCAAATGAAAAGATAAATAAGAAGCCCTCAGATTATGTAGAGAATGCAGTGCAATTCCTAAGTGGTTTGTCATAAGAACATGATGATATAGCAGGCATCAAGGACACGGTGGCCACAATTATATGGGCTAAGAGAATAGTTAACAAGCATTAGAAAGTGAGGGTCATCGAGTCAATGATAGACATTTTGTCCAAACAGCTGAAGCTATTCAAAGAAGCATTCGATCCCTTATTCAAGAAAGGCATTCCCATGTTCTGCGAGGAGGATGGAACCATGCTATCAAAGGAAGAAAATGAGGTTAAACTATGGGATTGCAGAATGAACCAGGAGCATTTCATAGGTATGGAGCAGCCTCTGACAGGCAGGATAGTGGCTGAGAAACTAA
This sequence comes from Larix kaempferi, assembly GCA_027924585.1. NCBI lineage: Eukaryota > Viridiplantae > Streptophyta > Pinopsida > Pinales > Pinaceae > Larix > Larix kaempferi. The sequence goes on from BSBM01000304.1 coordinate 1,893,258, forward strand.
CAGAATATTTTGACATAGCTGGGGCCTCCAAAGAAGCCAGAACACTCCACACTAGTTATTCATACAGGGAACACACTGAGCTGAGGGTGTTACTTAAATATCTCGCCACCTTGGACCTACCCTCAACTGACCAATGGAAGTACTCAAGAAGTATGGCAAGGAGAGAATAAAGACAGGTGCATGAGGAGTCCAAGGTTATTGCAAAGTTTTATGCTCGTAGAAATGTCTGATTATTGGGAGTGGCCAGCTGGAAGAGCATCTCCAAGATCATTTTTGTCTTTTTGTTAAGTATCGGTGGTCATGTTGTAAAAAGTGACCTGTAAATGTAAAAGGCAGTTGAGCCATTTTTTCCATCTATCTCTCATAGTTGTAATGGCGAATATGCCTTGATTAGGTGTCAATAGGTTGTAACTTTTTTATGTTCAAGAGAAGGCCGATCCTATTTCTCAAAGACATCTATAAATTCAATGTAATCAAAGGCAGAAGGGTTGAAAATTTTGAAGCTTAAGGGTCTTTCTGTGTTGAATAATTTTGAAATTGTTTTAAATAATATTGGCGAAGCCTTGCAGGCATTTTTGTTTAGAGGTTCATGTGTCTTCATATTTATAGTCTGTTTACTTCTCTTCCCATGTGATTGAATCTCTTTCTTTGTTAATTCATTTTGTTATGTTGTTTGTGCTTAGTTCAGTGTATTATTTGAGCGGGATTGATATTGATTGTGCCCTATTCATTTATTTCTAAGCATTCCACAATTAACTTTTGCTAAAATCAAGATGTAATTTGTATGTTTATGCTCCATACCGGTGGACTATCTATCTTTATTCTAAATCACCACATTAAAAAGAATCTCGACTATAAACTTGTGGCTATATTGCCTTTGAACGTATGCATTTGCAAAGCATTGTTATAATTTTTATCTGATATATGTTTGACTCTAATGCCCAATGGGAATGCATGTTGTGTTCAACCACACCACAATTAAAAACAATTTGTCTTACCAGGAATTTGACCTTCTGAATGTGCTTGATTGAACATCTTGAGTAATGAAGGATGGTGTGTTTTTTCATTATTGACAACCTTGATTATTTCCAATTTATCATAAGTTTAAGAGAGATCCCTCTCAGATTGTGCTGGGTCAGTAGCACAGGTCTAAAGTGGTTTTTTTGTCACCCTGAACAGTCCCTCTTCCACAACGTCGGGGGTCAATTTGGGTGCTACCAGGCATAATTTCTTACTTAAATATTATAAATTAAAGATTGATTGCTTAAGGAAAATCACAGCTCCATTTGACATTATTTTCTGAGTTGAATTATTTGCGAAAAAAAAAATCAATAACAGGCAAGTTGTAGCCCTTTGGGCATTTATCTATTCATTGAAATATTCATACACTAATCCATTTTGTTTATTGAACCCTCTATGTTTCTCATGGAAATGATATCGGAGATATAATTGATATGGAAAATTGACTGTTTAATGGAAATTACCGATACTTTGGGTACCAATTCTTGAGTCGGGATTTTAAGCAAACTTGTTGCTTGACTTTGGAAAAGTATGGAATAGATCCATGCTAAGAATCCTTAGCATTTTTCCATAGACTCCCATACTTATTATATATGGAAATTTTGTTACAGAGCTTACATAATCCAATGTAAGTTGTGATATAGGTTACATCATCGGCGGTGCTCGAAAAAATTTGACGGATGTTCTTCTCTAGGAAAGGGAGAAGGGTTGGAAAAATTTGTAGGTCTAAGTCTTCTTGCATGACTGTTGCTTGGTTAGACGCTTGACTATCGAGTATGCCTAGGAAGATACTGTCTCGTACAGGTTTTAGAGTTTTCATTTCATCTTTCGCATCTTATTGTTATTTAAAAGTCAACTAGGTGGGTTCACAGAGAGATTAGGGTTTACTGTACATGTGCTCAAAGGAAAAGGGGGCAACCTGCACAGTCAAAACAAATTTACCTACATGGTAGATAAATATCTTTCTTTTCTTTGCTTTAGGACCAATGCTCCACTTAGAAAATACTTTTCTCTAAATTATTTTTCCGAATAATTTTCTTCATAAATCACCTGTGCGGAAATTACCTGCGCAATTTCACTTTTACTATGCATAGGTTAACAATTCAATTCTACCTTTTACTGTGAGGTGATTACCTGTTCATTTTGACTTTCTACTGCGTAGGTGAACTTATTTTTGCAACTCTCTAACCTTCACAGAATACAATACTTTACTTGGCATAAGCTTTGCACTTCATGCAAATTACTTTTGAAACCTTGTTTTAACTTTATGAAGGTTAACTACACACAAGTTACCTTCGCATACCTATATAGCTGCACACAACCCAAACTTAAACAAACTTTGAATAAATGTATTTCCTGCTAAAACATAAGAACCGAAACATAGGTTGAAGTTACTGCGCAATTAAACTAGGGATTTTACCACCGTGAAATACTTGGTAATCTTGATTTGATTTACAGACCGTAAATGTAAACAACATTTACATAGGTCAATATGAAGAAGATATGCGGAATGCATAAACCAACATTCTTGAGAATGAATACATAAAACTAAAGACTTATATATTACCTCTGTAAAATTGAGTAAATTTGTCGCACTTACAGAGAAATGAGTTTTACTTCAATCTTTCACAATTTTACACAGAGCTTGGGATCTTCATACACTTCACGGGTTTTCACTTCTTCTCTTCTTCTCTTGACTCCTACATCTCTATCTCTCATCTCTTTTAATCTTCTGTGATGGATTTTCATTTATAGAGTTTCATTATAACCGACTGAAGACTGCTTCTCTTGGAAGCTACAGGGTTACATTAAAGACTGTAATAAATTTCTACCTAAGAATTCTTGATATACAGAATACTAAAGCGGTCACATAAATACTAATTTGACGTGCACCGGATTGGCTGTAAACTGAATGACTGAATTCTGACATTGCAAGCTGACTGAGTGTCTGACAAAGTAGACGCATATCAAATACACTATCAGCTCATTAATTAAAATATTTCCAACACTCCCCCTTAATTATGAGCGGATGGGGATCTTTAAACAAAACTATAATATTACAAAATATTTCAGAGCTGAAACATGCTCTGTTCATGACATAGTTCACTGCGCAGAACTTGTCATTCCCAAACAACTTCGCAGGTATTGGAATGTGTCCCTTGCCAATGGTTTTGTAAATATATCTGCTACCTGATCTTCAGACCTGCAAAATTCTAAACATATTTCTTTGTTTTTTATCAATTCTATGATAAAATGATACCTTGTGTCGATGTGCTTGGTTCTCTTGTGGAACATGTGATTATTTGACAGTGCGATAGCTGAATTGTTGTCGCAGTAAATGACTATAGGTTCTTGTTGAACTTGCGACAGATCACTTAACATCCTATGCATCCAAACTGCTTGACATGCCGCGCTTGTAGCTGCGACATACTCTATTTCTGCTAAAGAAAGAGTTACAATGGGCTGTTTCTTTGAAGCCCATGATACAACACCTGTTCCTACATGAATTTTATTTCTAGATGTGCTTTCTCTATCATCCATGCTGCCTCCATTGTCACTATCAGTGTATCTAATGAGTTTGAAATTTTCTGAGGTTGAATACAAAATACCAAGGTCTTTTGTTCCACTTACATACCTCAGAATGCTTTTACCTGTTTTCCAATGAGATTCTTTTGGTGACTCCATGAATCTTGAGATTAAACTGACTCCATACATGATGTTTGGCCTTGTTTCTATAAGATACACAAGGATGGCAATGATCCTTTTAAACACCGCAGGATCTACATTGGATCCATCATCATCCTTACTCAATTTCAAACCTATTATCACTAGTGTTGGAGCTGTCTTATAGTTTAACATCTTAAATCTGTTTAAGACACCACTTGCATACTTTTACTGAGATATAAATATGCCTTTTTTAGACTGTTGGACTTCAATGCCCAGAAAATACTTTATAAGCCCCAAATTAGTAATTTCGAGTTCACTTTCCATGACTGATCTAAATTCTTCTATGCCAAAATCACCAGTAAATATTAAATCATCTACATACAGGCAGACAATTATCTTATTACCTTGCTGGTTGATTTTTGTGTACAGCGTTGGATCACATTCACTTCTGTGAAATCCATTCTGAATGAGGTATGAGTGAATGTAGTTGTACCAAGCTTTAGGAGATTGCTTCAAACCATAGAGTGCATTTTTCAACTTATAAACTCGGTGTCCTTGTCCTGGAACTTCATAGCCTTGTGGCTGCTCTGCATATACTTCTTCCTCCAAATGACCATTTAAAAATGCAGACTTAACATCCATTTGATAAACAAGTCATTTCGTTTGTGCTAAGATGGCCAAAACTGTTCTGATAGTGTCCATTCGAGCTACAAGTGCAAAATTTTCATTGAAGTCTATGCCAGGCTACTGTGTGAACCCTCTTGCTACCAATCTAGAACATGAGCGTGTGCTACACAACCAAAAACTTTTAAATGTGAAACACTATGTTTCATACCTGTCCAAGCTTCCTGCGGAACTTTGTTCTTCAGGCTCTTTGTCGGACATCGATTCATGATGTATACAACAGTTGCCATTTCCTTCTCCCAGTATTCATTTGACAGATGCATGGTTGCCAACATACTACATGCCATCTCCATAATGGTTCTGTTCTTCCTCTCTGCGATACCATTTCGCTACGGCGTATACCATGCAGTGAACTGTTTCTGTATGCCATGATTTTTGCAGAAGTTCAAGAAATCATTTGAAACATACTCACCACCTCTATCTATTCTTAATATCTTGATGCTGTAACCAATCTGCTTCTCCACAAGTGCCTTGAACTACTGAACACAACTAAATGCATCAGATTTATGTTTTAGAAAATAAAACCAAGTTTTTCTTGTGAAATCATCAATAAATGTGAGAAGATAAGTGCATCCTCCCATGGATGGTGTTTGCATCAGTCCACAAATATCAGAGCACACAATTTCAAGTGGTGTGCGAGCTCTGTATGACATCCTGACAAGAAAAGTCTCTCTGTGTTGTTTTGCAAATATACAACCTTCACAAATTCTCTCTGGTTTTTCAATTAATGTCAATCCTTTCACCATGTCCTTCATATGCAGTAGCTTCAACCCGCCAAAATTCAGATGTCCAAATTTGAAGTGCCATAACTAGGATTCATCCTTTATTTATGTATGAAATGCAGCTTGCATTGTGTTGTCTTTTTCTTCCTTGTCCCAGTGATTGTTTGCTTCTTTGCTTTCTGCTTTGAACGTAGCTTCAGAATTTTCATTCTGACTTCCATGAACAACTTGAGTTGTTTTTTCTTTTATGTTTGGCCTTATCCTCAAAGGAAACAAGCAATTGCTTGTCATCGACACTTTGGCAATTAATTGATTGCTTGGATATATGTCTTTGATCACACAATTTGCTTTCCTATCATGTGAACTCGGTAACCCTTTTCCATCAATTGTCCTATGCTCATCAAATTATGCTTCAAACCTTGAACAAAATAAACATCAGGCATAAATTTTTGCTCCCCTTGTTTGGTTAGAATATCAACAATACCCTTTCTCAAAATAATAACTTGAATATCATTTCCAAGTGTGACATCAGTTTGAACTAGTTTATCTAGACTAGAAAATAGTTTTAAACTACCAATCATATGATTACTACATCCTGAGTCTAAATACCATATGTCATTTGTACTTTCTTGCATAGCATTGCATTCAAGTGGAGATGCACATGCTTAGAATAGTGAGTTGTTCAGAGTGTTGTTTCTTGACTGTGATTCACCTTGCTTTCCTTGATCATACTTCTTCTTCCTATATTCATATGCAAAGTGTCCAAACCTCTTACAGTAATGACATTGAATTTTTTATTTATCATACCTCTGTCCATTTGGCTAGTTGGGGGTCTCATTCTGGACTCTACCAGTGACATGTGAAGGGCTGCTACCGCAACCTCCTCTGTAAGAACTTCATCCTCTGCATCTATATTTTGATATTCCTATGCCTCTTCCATGGCTTATGGATGACTGTGTTGTGAAAGCACCTTCTAGTGATGTTTCTGAACCACTGATTCTATGTTCATGATTGAGTAATGAGGCTTGCAACTCATCAATAGTAAATGTGGATAGGTCTTTGTTTTCCTCCAGGGTCACAACTAATGATTCAAATTTGTTTGGAAGATCTCTAAGAATTTTTTCAACAACTCTTTGGTCACCTAGAGTTTCTCCATGAGACTTTATTTGATTAACCAGACCAATATCATGAGTATAGGATGAGTCTATTGACTCTGTATTATTCATTGATAGAGATTCAAAATATCTTCTAAGAATTTAAAGTTTTGTAGTCTTTACCTTGTTCAAGCCTTGATAAGAGTTTTCACGTGTGTCCCAGGCTTCCTTAGCTTACTGCGTTGCTGCTACTCTTGGGAGTATGGATTCATGAGTTGCTTGATGTATGTGGAACAATTCCTTTCCATCTGTCTTCCTTAGTTCCTTCAAAACATCCTTCTCATCTTGTGTGAGATTGTTGTATGCTACTAGATCTGCTAGTTCTGCATAACCATTTAGACTATTTCCCATACATCTTGACCTATAATCAAAGCTTTCATAGTTAGAGACCAATATTCATAATTTTTACCAGAAAATATTGGAGTTTGCAAATTACCCGAAGTGGAAGCCATTCTTAATCACTTTTCCCTTTTTGTAAATAGAATTCTTACTTTCCATAAACCTATGCTTTGATACTAGATCAAAGGAAAAGGGCGCAACCTACGCAGTCAAAACAAATTGACATGCATGGTAAATAAATATCTTTCTTTTCTTTGCTTTAGGACTAGCGCTCCAGTTAGAAAATACTTTGCTCTAAATTATTTTTCTGAATAATTTTCTTCATAAATCACCTGCACGGAAATTACTTGCGCAATTTCACTTTTACTGTGCGCAGGTTAACGGTTCAATTATACCTTTTACTGTGCAGTGATTAGCTGCGAATTTCGACTTTCTACTGCACAGGTGCACTCAGTTGTGCAACTCTCTAACCTTTGTGGAATACGATACTTTACTTGGCATAAGCTTCGCACTTCATGCAAATTACTTTTGCAACCTTTTTTTAACTTTACGAAGGTTAACTGTGCACAAGTTACCTTCGCATACCTATTTAGTTGTGCACAACCCAAACTTAAACAAACTTTGAATAAATGTATTTCATGCTAAAACATAAGAACTGAAAGATAGGTTGAAGTTATTGCACAGTTAAACTAGGGCTTTTACCACCATGAAATACTTGGTAATCTTGATTTGATTTACAGACCGTAAATGTAAACAACATTTACATAGGTCAATATGAAGAAGATATGTGGCATGCATAAACCAACATTGCTGAGAATGAATACATAAAACTAAAGACTTATATATTACCTCTTTAAAACAGAGTAACTTTGCCACACTTACTGAGAGATGAGTTTTACTTCAATCTTTCACAAATTTACATAGAGCTTGGGCTCTTCATACACTTTACGGGTTTTCACTTCTTCTCTTCTTCTCTTCACTCCTACATCTCTATCTCTTATATCTTTTAATCTTCTGTGAGTGATTCTCATTTATAGAGTTTTATTATAACCGACTCAAGGTTGCTTCTCTTGGAAGGTTACATTAAAGACTCTAATAAATTTCTACCTAAGAATTCTTGATATGCAAAATACTAAATCGGTCACATAAATACTAATTTGACATGCGCCGGATTGGTTGCAAACTAACTGATTGACTTCTGACATTGCAGGCTGGCTGAGTGTCTGATAGATCCAATGCATATTAGATACGCTATCATCTCATTAATTACAATATTTCCAACATGTGCAACCTTTGTAATTTGTGTTAATTGACCTATTCAGCTATCCATACCATTTTTTGGGGGTATATCCAAAAAAACATATTGAGAATTCAGTGAGATCATTTGGTGAGATTAGCCCCAAACAATTTGGATTGTGTTACAATTATATGTAACTGAATTAAGAAGAAGCATATCTCGTCCTGATAACATATCTGCCGCTTCTTCATGTTTATTGGTTTGCAGAATAAGATCCACTTCTATTCTTTTATTTTCATTTAGGGTGAAGTTGAAGAACGGATGTTACAAGCATGCAAGGATAATGTACCATTGGCTATATCCCTAGGAAGTACTATTTGAGTCATGCAATCTCTTCATTGCCTGTTATGTGGGGTATTTGTCATTTAATGGAAGGGAGTATAACAGGGTACCCAATATGTTAAAACTGATGAATACTAGTCCCTAACTGATGAATACTAGTCCCTAACTAAGAAATCTTTGTTCAGATGTCAAGATGTATGGGAAATAGTTCATAATGGCTATGCAGAACCAGTAGATCTAACAGCATACAAAAATCTCACACAAGCTGAGAAGGATGTCTTAAGGGAACAAAGGAAGAAATATGGAAAGGCGTTGTTCCACATACATCGAGCGACACATGAATCAATACTCCCAAGAGTAGCAGCAGCGACGTCAGCTAAGGAAGCGTAGGACACACTGGAAACTTACTATCAAGGTTTGAACAAGGTAAAGACTGCCAAACTTCAAATTGTTAGAAGAGATTTCGAATCTCTGTTAATGAAAGAAACAGAATCAGTAGACTCATTCTATACTCGTGTTATTGGTCTGGTTAATCAAATAAAGTCTCATGAAGAAAATATAGGTGACCATAGAGTTGTTGAAAAAGTTCTTAGAGTTCTTCCAAAGAAATTCGAAGATTTACTTGTGCCCTAGAGGAAAACAAAGATCTGTCCACATTTACCATTGATGAATTACAAGCCTCATTACGCAATCATGAACATAGAATCAACAGTTCAGATACATCACTGGAAGGTGCATTCGTAGCACAGTCATCCATAAGTCGTGGAAGAGGCGGAGGAAGGTCAAACTCTAGAGGCAGAGGAAGAATTTCTTTCAGAGGAGGTCACAGTAGCAACCCTGCACATGTTGCTGGAAGAGGTCAGAATCAGATGCCCATTAAGCCAAGTGGGAAAAGGTATGATAAATAAAAAATTCAATTTCATTACTGTAATAAGTATGGACACTTCGCATGTGAATGTAGGAAGAATCAATATGATCAAGGAAATCAAGGCCAAACAAATTCAAGCAACAACAACACTTTGAACAACTCACTGTTTTTAGCATGTGCATCTCGGCTGGAATGCAATGCTGTCCAAGAAAGTCCAAATGACATATGGTATTTAGACTCAGGCTGTAGCAATCATATGACTGGTAATTTAAATCTATTTTCTAGTCTAGATAAATCAGTTCAAACTGATGTCACACTTGGAAACGATATTCAAGTTACTGTTTTGGGAAAAGGTACTATTGATATTCTAACCAAACATGGGGAGCATAAATTTATGCCTGATGTTTATTATGTTCGAGGTTTGAAGCATAATTTGATGAGCATAGGACAACTGATGGAAAAAGGTTATAGAGTTCACATGATAGGAAAATATTGTGTGATCAAAGACATATATCCAAGCAATCAATTAATTTCAAAAGTGTCGATGACAAGCAATCTCTTGTTTCCTTTGAGGATAAGACCAAACATAAAAGGAAAAACAACTCAAGTTGTTCATGGAAGTCAGAATGGAAATTATGGAGTTGCATTCAAAGCAGAAAGCAAAGAAGCTGGAGTTCACTATGACAAGGAAGAAAAAGATAGTGAAATGCAAGCATTCAATCAGAAATAAAGGATGAATCCTGGTTATGGCACTTCAGATTTGGACATCTGAATTTTGGTGGGTTGAAGCTATTACATATGAAGGACAACGTGAAAGGATTTTCGTTGATTGAAAAGCCATAAAGAATTTGTGAAGTTTGCATATTTGGAAAACAACACAAGGATACTTTTCCTGTCGGAAAGTCATATAGAGGTCGCACATTACTTGAAATTGTGCACTCTGATCTTTGTGAACCGATGCAAACATCCTCCATGGGAGGATGCACTTATCTTCTCACATTTATTGATGATTTCACAAGAAAAACATGGACATATTTTCTAAAACATAAATCTTATGCGTTTGGATGTTTTCAGTAGTTCAAGGCACTTGTGGAGAAGCAGAGTGGTTACATCATCAAGATCTTAAGAACAGACAAAGGTGGTGAGTATGTTTCAAATGATTTCTTAATTTTTTTCAAAAATCATGGCATACAAAAGCAATTCACTGCGCGGTATACACCGCAGTAGAATGCTATCATGGAGAGGAAGAACAAAACCATTATGGAGATGGCATATAGTATGTTGGCAGCCATGCATCTGTCAAATGAGTACTGGGCTAAAGCAGTGGCAACCACTGTATACATCATAAATCGATGTCCAATGAAGAGTGTGAAGAACAAAGTTCCGCAGGAAGGATGGATAGGTATGAAACATAGTGTTTCGCATTTGAAAGTTTTTGGTTGTGTATCATATGCACATGTTCCAGATCAAGTAAGAAGGAAATTAGATAATAAAGGACAGAAATGCATTTTTATTGGGTATTCTGAAGACACCAAAGAATACAAGTTGTATGATCCCATAGCAAGAAAATTTCTTATCAGTCAAGATGTTTAGTTTGTAGAAAATAAAGCATGGGATGGAACTATAGAAGGGAATGTTAAAATTGTGCCACATGTTGAACATGATGACATCGCAGAAGATGTGGTTGAGACTCTGCATGTAAACTAGAACTTCGCAGCTCCATCTACTCCCAAGACTATACAACATGTTCCAACACAAATAACTTTGACATAAGTCGTAGCTCAAGCAACTCCAACAAGCACACCAAGAGTGCAACAAACTCCATGAAACAGTTCGCAGAGTTCGACACCAATAACTCCGACAAAGACAAGAAGTCTGCATGAGATATATGAGATTGCTACACCAAATTCATTTTCTGTTTTTGCATTATTTTCTCAAATTAATGATCTGCTAACATTTGAAGCAGTTGTAGGAGATAATGTTTGGGCACAAGCCATGGATGAAGAAATTGAATGCATTGAGAAAAATAAAATATGGGAATTAGTTGATGTTCTTATCGACAAGGATGTGATAAGCGTCAAATGGATTTATAAGACCAAACATGATGCTGATGGAAATGTGAAAAAGCACAAGGAAATATTGGTAGCAAGAGGATTCTCATAGCAGCCTGGCATAGAATTCAATGAAACCTTTGCACCCGTAGCATGAATGGACACTGTCAGAAATGTTCTAGACATCGCAGCACATAAGAAGTCGCATGTTTACCAAATGGATGTTATGTCTGCATTCTTACACAGTTATTTGGAAGAGGAAGTATATGTGGAAGAGCCACAAGGCTATGAAATTCCACGACAAGGACACATAGTATACAAGATGAAAAAGGCACTCTATGGTTTGAAGCAAGCTCCTAGAGCTTGGTACAGTCTCATTGACTCTTACCTCATTCAGAATGGATTTCACAGAAGTGAATGTGAGCCAATGCTCTACAAAAAAATCAACAAGCAAGGTAATAAGCTAATTGTCTTCTTGTATGTAGATGATTTGATATTTACTGGTGATTTTGGCATAGAAGAGTTTAGATCATTCATGGAGAGTGAATTTGAAATGACTAATTTGGGGCTTATGAAGTATTTTCTGGGCATTGAAGTCCAACAGACTGAAAAGGGGATATTTATATCTCAGAAGAAGTATGCAAGTGATGTCTTGAACATATTTAAGATGTTAAACTGTAAGACAGCTCCAACACCAGTGATAACAGGTTTGAAATCGAGCAAGGATGATGATTAATCCAATGTAGATCCTACGCTGTTCAAAAGGCTCATTGGAATCCTTACGTATCTTACTGCAACAAGACTAGACATCATGTATGGAGTCAATTTAATCTCAAGATTCATGGAGTCACCAAAAGAATCTCATTGGCAAGCATGTAAAAGAATTCTGAGGTATGTAAGTGGAACAAAAGACTTTGGTATTTTATACTCATCCTCAGAAAATTTTAAACTCATTGGATACACTAACAGTGAGACAATGGAGGCAGCATAGATGATAGAAAAAGCACGTCTGGGAGTATATTTCATGTAGGAACAGGTTTTGTATCATGGGCTTGAAAGAAACATCCCATAGTAACTCTTTCTTCAGCAGAAACAAAGTATGTCGCAGCTACAAGCGCTGCATGTCAAGCCGTTTGGATGCGGAGGATATTAAGTGATTTGTCGCAAAACCAACAAGAACCCACAGTCATTTCCTGTGACAATAATTCAGCTATCGCATTGTCAAAGAATCATGTGTATCACAAGAGAACCAATCACATCGATACAAGGTATCACTTCATCAGAGAATTGATAAATAACAAGGAAATCTGTTTAGAATTTTGCAGGTTTGAAGATCAAGTAGTAGACATATTTACAAAACCATTGGCAAGGGACACATTCTAGTATCTACAAAATTGTTTGGGAGTGACAAGTTCTGCACAGTAAATTTCATCACGCATAGAGCATGTTTAAGCTCTGAAATGTTTTTGTAAAATTTGATTTTTATTGTATGATCCCCATCTGCTCATAATTAAGGGGGAGTGTTGGAAATATGTAATTATGAGTTGATCGTGTATGTAGTTTGTGCCGTCTCTGTCAGTCCTTTTTTCAATCCACATAAGTCACATATATGTCATACAAATTGTCAGTCTGTCAATAGGCTTCGTGCACTCTTCCTAGTATTTATTCAGCTGCATTTCTATTCCGCAAGTCAAATTATTATGTAGAAATTTATTACAGTCTTTAATGGAGTTCAATAGCTTCTAGGCAAAGCATTCTCAAGTTTTTGTATAAATGAAAAACTCTCTCATAGGATTAGGTAGAGATGTAGGAGTGAAAGGAGAAGAAAAAATTGGCCATGAAATGTATTGTGAGCCCAAGCGTTGTAAAATGGTGAAAGATCGAAGTAAAACTCATCTCTCTGTACGTGTGACAATGTTGTTTGTTTTACTGCGGTAATAAATAAGTCTATAGTAATTTGTGTACAATTATCAAGTATGTCGGTTAATGTATGCCGCACATCTTCTTCATATTCACCTGTGTAAATGTTGTTTACATTTACTATCAGTAAAAGAAATCAAGATTTCCATATATATTTCACGGTGATAAAAGTTCTAGTTTAATGCCGAATAACTTCAACATAACTTTCACTTAAATGTTTTGGTTCTTATGTTTTAGCAAGAATTATATTTATATAAAGTTTGCTTAAGAGTGAGTTTGTCGAAGGTCAAAGTATTCCGTTTGATAAGCTACGTGGAGTAAAAATATCTTCAAGTAAAGAAGTCCGCAATGTTAGGTATTTCGCACAAATTAAGAGTTCCACATAAGTGCAAGCTTCACATAAGTGCAAAGTCAATTTAGTGTGAAGTAAATTTATTGCGAAGGCAAGTTGTGTGAATCCAAGTTCCACGAAGTTAATCTCTGTGAAATTAAAAGTTGGGGTTTCTGCCAAGTTTGATAATAACAAGAAATATCTACTCTGCAGTTAATTTTTAATTGACTGTGCGGTGTGCTCTTCCCTTGAGGTACTTCTTTTGTGTTCAAAACAAAAAAGAGTAATTATGTTACAGTATGGTTAATAAGCTAGTTGCAGTTCATTAGATTGATCAGATCAACTTGGATTCAATTGTCTAGTGCATCATGACAGGTGAGTTTTTGTATATGCAGACCTTCATATAGACACATCTAGAGTTGTTTCTTCCATTATGGATACTATCTACCTTTGTTGTAGTGATCAAATATGAAGTATTTGAAAGTGGCTACAATATCCTCTAGATGGTGCCTCTCCTAGTTGCATTGATCCTCTGACCCTCACACTATGATCCAGATGCCAATACTTGTAGTAATGCAATTGCTAGAGTTAAGTTATAGCATGCTTTTAGATGAAGGTGCATAAAGGCTGGCTAGGACTTGGAATGTAGACAACCTATATCACATAACAACAGAATCATAGTTCTATGACAATGCCTGAAATTATCTATGTCATGTCTACCATGGTCTTTTAGAAGTTAGACTCCCCCATGCTAATCCTCAACTCTGAGCAGTTCCCTTGAATCAAACCAAGCGGACTGTGGTGTCAACCGAAGTCTCAACAACACTGATTGTATAAGAAAGACAAGACTTTAACTCGACTTGATCTGGTAGGTAATCCAACATGCATATGATATATCATATCTCGATCATGTAAAATCTAAAAATAATATATATAGATAAATATACTTCACTTGATGTTAGATTATAATACATTGTATAATTGGGAGAGAGAAAATTACAAAACCCTATTATATGATCCACATCTCAATCTAATTACAAACAAAATCTCAGAGGAAATTCGTGGATTATGCGCTCATCCCTTTGGGTTGCAATCATTATGGTTGTTAATTTTGTTGAGACTCACTTAAATCAATGAAGTGTCTCATATATATATATATATATATATATATATATATATAGGATATACATAAAGTATGCTTAAAGTAATTCTAACATTAAATCGATTTATACTTAAATAAATTAATAAATTAATAATGTTAAACTTTAAATAATGTAGCACGCACAGTTAAAAATAAATTATTACATAGCAATAGTTATGTTAATGAATGTTATATTGCTTTCCATGAAAAACCTAAAATTTCTTTTAAGTACTCCTGACTTGTAATTGTCAATCCTCTTTTATGACATCATTGAATTTAAATAACTATTAAATTAGAAGTGTCGACGGTATGGCCATGATTTGTGAATTCCATGAATAGAATAACGGAAAATCACTATAGAAATTTGGTATGATACACATAGTTATTCAATTATTAACGATAGCTAAGAAAGGTACTCAATTTAAATTGAAGCACCATGGGAATGACAGGGTTAGAATAGTGAAGTAAAAGTCATAATGGGAAAGGTATTAAGAGTATATTGGTTAGTTGAAATTAACTTCCATGAGAAGTTGGTGATAGTATGATATAAATGGGATAAAAATGGCATGGTTAAGCACGTACAACATTAGTAGTGCTAAGAAATTGACATTGGATAGTTGTATCAGCATGATAAGGCTTTGGTGAAGTAGAACATGCATGAAGAAGTCTTTGTATTAATGCTTCACTAAGAGTTCCAATAGGTACCCTCACGCTTAAGGGTTCCAATAATGACATATTGTCGGTCCAGGTAGAGTTGTCATTGTATACTTTGGACAATAGTTAGAATCATGAAAACTATGTTGAATTAAAGTAACATCACAACTAGAGATGATGATAGATGCCAATATTGTCGTAGCCTAGATAATGGTATTACTTATTTTAACATAGCACTTAGGTAATGAAAATATATATACACTAGCACCTAATAGCCAAGTTAACTGTACCTACTCCATAAAATACTCGTTTTCTTATAAGATGAGGAATTACAACCATAATACATGATTAATAGTTGGACAATATCACTTGATGAGAAACAAGAATAAAATTAAAGAAATGAATCTAATCTGAACTTAATCTATATACTCGTTGAGCGTGTGAATGCTTATTGTATAGCAGGATATGTGATATTTAAGTACTCATTCTTATATATGATCAAGAAATACTAAGGTATCTATATCTATATATGCCATGTAATGAGTTGGTTAATCATGATAGGAGTGTTCTTGATATTTATATTTTGTTCTATATATATGATATGTTTTAAGATGATGATCATGAGATGAATGCTCATAATATCATGCATCCTTGTGTTACTTAAGAAGACATGTAGTTATTAGCACATGGCTCCATTTCACCTAAGACATGTGGTTATTAGCGTATGATACTTCTTGATGTTATTTCATGATGTTATGGTTTTTTATAAGATAGATGACATGTGGAACTTAAAATTGTATTATTTCGTGAATATATTAATTTAGCATTTTAATAGCTTTATCATGGAATCTAGAGATAAATCACATCTGTCACATAAATGGTATGAAATCATTTCATGGTTTATTATGGTATTTTACAGCTTTGTCATGCATTAGTGAGGAATAAGAGATTATATCAGATATTTGGTATATGACATGTTACCATTTAATGATAATCATTATTGTTCCTCATAGAATGCATATTTTGATATGATGATGGATTATGTTGATATTACTAATGTTGAATTATGGTAGCTTATCATGGCATATTGATGAGATGCTTAGTGAAATTATGAAAGTATCATGACCAATTATGTTATAACGGTATCACCAAGCACCTAAATGCAATAGATGTTAAACTTGGCATGACTTATCGTGATAAGGGATTATGATGTAATGAAATGCAATATGAACTGGTGGCTAGACATACTTGTTAGGACATGATTCAAGGTTGATCCATCATATATTATTGAGAAATGGTAGGTGATCCACTCAAATAGACCGGTGAGGCTAATTATTCTATGATTCTGTAGGAGCCCATAACCACGAATGAGAATGGATACTATAAATAAATTATGGGATGGGGGAGAAACCCAACAATTAGCTCTATGCCAGCGGCACTTGACTTTAGTACCAGAATTTCGGAAGGTGGCAATGCCACAGATACTTCCCAAAGAACTTATGATGAGACCAGAGTCCACAGTTGGAGATATAGTCAGCGGGAGGGAGGTTTATGTAGAAGGAATTCTGATGCCTGGGGCTAGTGCCTTGAGCGTGTTGTGGAGGATGTTTAGGATATCCTTTCAAGATTCTTGGGGTATAATGATCTTGATATCAGGATCAGGGTACCGGAAACCAGATGTCGGTTAATATCGATGAGGCTGTACTATTACGAGAAGTTGGGAAGTTGGAAAATGCTGCGTTAACTTCTCGGAGAACTTATGATTTCTACTATATGAATATTATGGTTAGAATCCAATGAGGCCATATTATTACTAGAAGTTGGGAGGGTGGCAATTCTACGGTAACCTCCTGGGAAACTTCCGATGCCTACTGTATGATCCGCAGAAAGGTTACAATAGAGGGCCCATGCCATGGCGAGTAGGACCATCCGGAGTTGGAGGGGAAGTTTATGGAGGTGCAAGATGGTATGATTCTCAGGGAGAGGGTGAGTAAGGAAAGAGGAAGTAAACAAATACACAATTATTAGTTATTAATTAATTGTCTAATGCTTATGTACGTATGATGCATAATTGTTTTTATGGTTCCATACTAGACTCATAGGGAATTACTTAAGAGCATGTTGTAACTTAGGGCATTTGATTTTATTAGTGTGGTTTGGAGATTTCGATGTGGTGGCCACACATATAAATCTATCGACTTTGTGCAATAATACTAGATACCTATGTATTCTAGTATTTACTGATTGATTAAATAAGTATTGTATTTATTGCTTGAAGATTATAACTTCGGGACGAAGTTTCTTGAAGGGGTGAGTATGTAACAACCCTCATATATGATAATAGGGAATATTTAATAAAATATAATATAATGTTAAATAATAAAAAGAAACATGAAAAAGAAGTAACGGAAATCAAATTTTGAATAAAGATAGAAATTAAATAAGAAATTAAGAAAATGGGAGAAGGGGGGGATAAAAAGGAGGAGAAGAAGAAGAGAGGGGGATCCTTTGGTATTTTGGGAATTTTGGAAGGAGAGTTGTGGAGGATCCAAGAAAGAGGAAAGCAGGCAAGCTCTGCCATAGGGTTAAATGTTGGGGGCTCGGGGGCCTCAGCCATTGGCTGGGGGTTGGTTGGGTGGAGAGTCGTCCCCCCACCTTCGCTTGCGGCATTGGAGTTGACAAGGTAATGGTAGCTGCTAGGTCTTCTAATCAAGTATGGCTCCTTAAATTTCCATAGAATATTTTATGTTATATTTGATTGGATCCACTCTTTTGTATTCAGATCTTCTATGCATGTTGGTTCTTTGCTCTTTAGTGGTTTTTATGAGTTGAAGATTATTACAGAACCTGTCTCCAGTGATGCACACGAGTTTGCTCTATGTGTTGTACATATGAGAAAGACTTCACTTCTATTTATATATTCTTTCTCATGACCTCAGTTCCACATGCCCACATGTCCACATGTCCACATTATATCATCCAGCTTGACTAGGATACAATATAATATTGTTTTACACATTTATTCTAGATTCTTCCAATCCGTCTTACAATGATATTTCACATTGACTCTTTTACATGACCAAATACATTATGACTCATCCCCGAAGGGAGTACAATGTCCTGACAACATGACACTAACCAATACATTAGCATATTACATCAAATGACCATGTGATCACAACAATATATCTAATGACCACTTGACCCATACATCAAATGGGTGATGACCAATACATCTGTTAGGAACCCATGTGAACCCTTCTCTTTATTCTGTTAGTATATTGTTGTTGGACGCATATGATTTGTAAGTCGTCCCATAGTATTTGTTGATCCATAGTTTGAATTATTGTTGTTGGACGCATATGCTTCATAAGTCGTCCCGTAGTATTTATTGATCCATAGTTTGTACTGTCCCATGATTTTGACCCATAGTATTGATGTCTAGAATTAGTATATAACATGCATATAAGTTCGTGTTGAGGCCAATGAAGGCACTGTGAAGTTATTTTGTATTGATCTTGCTCAAAAGAGGTTGCTCCCTTGAAGTGGCCTGCAATCAATAAAAGTATTCTGTGATCCAATATATTGTGGATTAATCAATTAATTGTTGCAGTTTCTTCACATCTGGTATCAGAGCACTTTCTTGGGCTCGTTGGGTGAAATTTATTCCATTTTTTTTTTTCGCATCTATTGCATGTTTGAATCTGGGAATAATCCCTATCCGCTTAACTGTGGGAAGTACTTGGGAATAATCCCTCAAAATCATTGTGAGGAGTACCACAGGAACCCCAAAGTAGCTGGCCCATTGAGAGGACCTGCCAGCGAAAATGGCAACGACCCCTACCTGATTGACTAGTTCCCACCATTGAGGTAAACCAAGAGTTTTCATTTGTGGCAAAGCGGTTACTAGTTTTACTTGAGACATGGAGTGAGGGGTATTGCCCCAATACGCAAGCCGTCAGACAACATTGGTGGCCAAGTGAATCCCCTAAACCGTTAGAAAGCTGAGCATACTTGGGGTCCATATCTATTTTCAGCTACAAAATCGCAGATTTCCTTTGTCCAAAACTATTGCTGATCACTTCCACACCATTGCAGATCCATATGTTGCCGATCACTTCCGTCCCATTGCATATCCCTATGTTTCCGATCACTTCTGCGCCTTTGTAGATCTATCTATTTCCGATCCCTTCTGCGTCATTGCAAATCCATTCTTGAACATAATAATAATACTAAGAAAAACTGTTTTTCTCCATTTGTCCCTTGTTTTCACTCTATTTCCCTTGAAACTTCCCTGACACCCATGTAATCTCATTCTTCATATTTCATTCCTGAGGACCCTATACCAAATTCCACTTCCCAAACCCAGAAATCCCACATTTGTTTATTTTTAGGGTTTTCCATAACTTCTTTGACTTTCACCCAATTGCCTTCTAATTTTACCACCAAGTTCCTTTCATAATTCTGCTTCTTTGTCCCTCGCTGCCAAATTTTCACATTCTTTCACCCCACTTCTGAAATCCTCCTTTTCTTCTTCCCTGTCCATTCGACAGTGTCCAAAACCTAGTCAAACCGAAATTACCCATCAGATTTTTCCCCAATCCATATTTTCTTTTACTGAAACAGTTTATGTTTTTGTTTTTTCTACCCATTCAAAAAAAAAAAAAAAACCTCCTGGTTATAGTTGTCACCCACGCAGGAGCAAAAACCGAGGAAGCACTTGTATCCATCCAAACCAAACTCCAGGATTTGGATGAAAAATTTCTCGGCCTCCATCTTGAGCATTCATCCATGAAAAATAAACGATAGTCCAACTCTTCATCAGACAATGGGTTTCTTCTTCCAATAATTTCCTTGGTCCTAAGCTTGATTTTCCTCGCTTCAATGGTGCTGGTCCAACTAGATGGATCTATCATGCAGAACAATAATTCAGTTTGCATAATACTTTTGATGTCAACAAAGTTCCACTTGCATCCTTTCATTTGGAACAGGAAGCTCTTCAATGATATCATTGGTACATCAAGGATCATGAAGAGCCAAACTGGCCATATTTTTGCCAGCTCCTTTTGCAACGATTTGGTCCTAGTGCTTTTGATGACTTCACAGAAGCCCTCACTAAACTTCGTCAAGTTGGCACTGTGAGAGAGTATCAAACTGAATTTGAGAAACTAGCCAACCACATCGAAGGATTGTTTGATGACTTCTACCGGAGTTTTTTTATCAGTGGTCTAAAGGATGCAATCCGCTTTGAGGTCAAAATGTTCTGTCACAACACAATGATTGAATCCATGCGGTTGGCTAAGATTGCAAAAGAAAAGACTGTAGCCCAACAATGCTCCAAACCCACTTTTATTCCCTTCCTAAATATGGGCTCTCAACGACCTCCCATCTCGCGAGCTCCTCAACCAACTCCTATCAAGCATTTGTCTGAAATAGAGATGTAGGCATGCAGAGAAAAATGGCTTTGTTATAATTGTGATGAGAAATTCACTCAGGGACATATATGTGTTCAACAAAAGCTCTACCTCTTGGATGTTGATTCTCCGCTTGCCTCTGAAATTGGTGAAGAAGCTCCAGATACAATGGATGCTCATGTCGACATTCAGGAGCCGCCTATTGACCCTCCATCTCCGGAAAACCAACCAAAGATATCTCTCCATGATTTAGCTGGAATCACCACCCCCCAAGCAATGCGGGTCAGGGGTTACTTCAAGAAGCTTCCTCTTACAATACTCAATTATTCTGGTAGCACTCATAATTTCATTGACCCTCAGATCGCCAAACAGGTTGATTGTTTTATCCATCCATGCTCCAACTTTGATGTCAAGGTTTCCAATGGGGGCACCTTACCTTGCAAAGGGAAGTGTCGTAATGTGCGTCTCTCTATGGGAGATTATAACCTACTCTCTGACATGTTTTCCTTGACCTTAGGTGGATGTGATGTGGTTTTGGGCGCTCAATGGCTACGCACACTTGGCCCCATCTTATGGGTTTTTGCAAAACTTTGGATGCAGTTTCCCCCCAATGGACAAAAACACACATTGACGGGATTACAACCAGGGTCTCTCAGCATCATAAGTTCACATCGTATGAAAAAAATCCTTAAGAAGAATTCACATGGTGTCATCACTCAAATGCAACCATCAGCGGTCTCCACTACTCCTTTGGATCTACAACAAATTTTGGATCGATATACAGGTGTCTTTGCTGAACCAGTGGGATTGCCACCTTCAAGGCTAGAGGACCATTGTATTCAGGTCCTTCCTAGAAGCGTTCCTCCCAACATCTGGCCCTATCACTACCCATTTCACCAAAAAATAGAGATTGAAATGCTTGTTTGGGACTTATTGAACCAAGGTATTATTCTCCCAAGCATTAGTTCCTTTTCTTACCTAGTTCTTCTTGTCCGCAAAAAATATGGGTCATGGCGCATCTACATTGAATTCTGAGTACTTAATCACCTCACCATCAAGGATAAGTTTCCAATTCATGTTGTTGATGAGCTTCATGGTGCTCAATTTTTCTCCAAGTTGGATCTTTGTTCTGGGTATCATCAAATTCGGGTTCATGAGGAAGATATCCCTTAAACATCTTTCCACACACATGATGGCCACTATGATTTTGTGATCACCCTTTGGCCTCATTAATGCTCCTTCCACATTCCAGGCCTTGTTGAATCAGATATTCCATCCCTACTTGCGGAAATTCATTATGGTATTCTTTGATGATGTATTCATCTACAGTAAAACATGGGTTGAACATCTCCAGCACCTGGATCTTGTAATGCAACTTTTCTCTGACCATCATCTCCACGCCAAACAGTCTAAATGTGTTTTTGGACAGAAGGAATTCGAGTATCTTGGGAAAATTATCTCAGCACAACAGGTTCACGTGGATCCTACCAAAATCACTGCCATGAACAATTGGCCACATCCTGAGACACTCAAGAGCCTTCGTGGTTTTTTGGGGTTGACTGGCTACTACCACAAGTTTTTCAAGGATTATGGGAATATTGCAGCTACATTTACCACTCTATTGAAAAAGGATGCTTTTACATGGACAGATGCTACTGAGTGTGCATTTGACAAACTGAAACAAGCTATGTGTACTACACTTGTTTTTGCTATGCCTGATTTTTCCAAGCCCTTCACTATTGAGAGTGATGCTTGCAGCAATGGACTTGGTGTTGTTCTCCTTCAAGATGAACACCCCATTGCGTTCACCAGCAAATCCCTTTCAGGTAAGAATTTAGCTACCTCTACATATGAGAAGGAAATGATGGCTATTTTTCATGCAGTACAAAAGTTACGACCATACCTATTACGGAATCATTTCTACATCAAGACTAATCATCAAAGTCTAAAATATTTCCTGGAACAATGTGTATCCTCCCCAGCACAACAAAAATGGTTTAGAAAACTCATGGGTTATGACTATGAGATCACTTACAAGAAGGGTAAGGACAATATTGTGGCAAAATCTCTTTCTCGCACATTTGATGACCAAGGTTCTCTTTCAGCTATTTCTATGCCTGTTCCAAATTGGTTGCAATCTGTTCAACAAGGCTATGTCAATGACTCTTCATTATCTCAAATCATCCAACACTTGGCCAACAACCCTTTTTATGTACCACATTACTCTTGGGATGGTGCTTCCTGTTGCCAACGAAGGTGTACTTGGTTGGATTATCAAGCGAGCGGGAAGAGTTGAACATGTCAATGTTCATTCTCGATGATATGATGACCATCAAGCCTTTTTGAGGGCCCTTTTTTATTTTTTACCACATGTCCATGGCCCTGCAGGGTTTGTAATAAAATGTAATAGCATGGTGTTTTATGTAAAGGGCTTGGTTCCCTGGGAATTTTTGACCAATTTGGATATTCCAAGGAGTTTTCTCAATTATTAATTATGTCTTGCAACTTTGCATAACATAATTTTCGAGTTTTTCTCCTGCTCCTCCAAAGCTGGAATGCCTGGTGAGGTTAACGAGCCTTAGTGGGTTATTAAATTCTATACGTCAGTGTATATAAACATTGTAGATATTAATTTTGAGTCATATGGACATGTGCTAAGTCCCCCTAGGTGGTTTTTTAATTTCCAACGAAAAATATTTTTTCCGTAATTGAGCCATTTTTTAATGGTTTAATTAAAAAACTTGTAATTGGCATAAAAGTGTGGTCTAGGGGGATTTTTTTTCCTTGGGGGTGCTCATTTTCTAACTCATAGCACCCACCTTACCCAAAAACCCACTTTCAATAGTGTTTGAGGCATTTATTTTTCACTATTCTGAAAAATCCCGAAAAAGTGAAAAATATGGAGAAAAAATAAAAATAAAAATCATTTAAAAAATAAATGCCATTTTTGGGGGGATTGAGGTCAAAATTGGGTCAGCAAAGTTTTAGGAGAATTATGGGCTGATATACTTGTCATATGGGAATCCCATAAGGTGGGCATGACTCCCCCAAAGGAGGGAGGCGCATTCCCCAAGAGGGGGGCACATTTCCCATTTGGGAGTGCCCACATTATGTGATGATTTGCAGCTAGTTTATTGCTCTTGTGGGTCACATTTGGGACTGCAAATTGACACCCCAATTCATGGAGTTGCAGCCACTATCTCTCCCCATATCCTCCACGCATTACTCCACCATCTCCTCAAGCTTGGGCGCCCTCTCTTGCTCTTTTCTCTATAAATTCAAGGCTGCCCACTCTCATTTGGTTAGATGGAGTTGGAGCAAACTTGAGCTTTAATCTTGTTTATCTTTTGTCAATGAATAAAGAAGACTTTAGAGGTCAGCTTGTGTTGTTCTTTTGATAAGTGGATTTACCATCTTGTGTTTTTGCTACTTGGTAACTTGTGCATAAGCTTTTTTTTCATAGGTATGGTGTACTCACTAGAAAGATTGGTATCAATTTATGAGATAGGTTATTTCAATTTGTTTATTGAGATAGCTTATTGATGTATGCTTATTGAGAGATTGTGATTGTGTGTTTCATTTGTTTATGGATATGCAATAGTGATTTATTTTGAGTATATGTCTACACTTGATCCTTCTTGGTGAAGTCTGTGATGTGCAGGTGATCTTGAGTTGAAAAGAGGGATGATCTTCTATGATTCTTCCCATTTCTAATCTTTGTTTTGCAGATGCAGTCCCTTGGTACCTCACAAAGTCAAGCTCCAAAGCTTTTGGTTTCAAACAAAATATTCTCCATCTCTTTCTCTTTTAATCTTTTATAATCTCTGGTTACTGGTTACTTGTGAAAAGAGTAATTCTGATTTATATTCTTATATTTATACTCTTAAGTAGATCATAAATTACTTTTAAGAAATCTAGTCTATTTTATTTACAAAGTATTCATCTTTCATAGATTAGATCTCTTTGTTTATCAAGCATTTTATTTTTCTTAACTTGTTAAAAAAATTGTCAGATTTCAAAAGATTGAAAAGTAGTGCTTAGATCTGAACTTTAATAATTACTTGGCTGATTTAAGAGCTTAGAATTTGCAGCTCTCTGAGTGTGCAAAGATCCTAATGAGACAAGCTTTACAGTTTGTCTCACTTAGTTCATTTTTGCTTGTTTACTTAGTTTTTTTACTAGAATTTTTTTGGGTTTTTGGTAGGTGACCTAAAACACTCTTAAAGTGTTTTGGGCCATATTTACTAATTTTTGCTTGATTTTTTGCAGCAAATGATGAACAAATAAAGGGAGATGCTAGCAAAAAATTGAAGATCCAGGCCATCCGAAGCACCTAGAATTAAAAATTTTCAAACCAGGTACTATTTTTCTCTCTGTTTTTTGTAAGTCACTATGTCATAATAAAATACTGGGGCACTTCTATTGCCTTGTAAAGACATATTAAATGAGAGAAAGTGGGCTAACCAGCGCCCACACCCCATCCCCCCAAGGGGGAAAACTGTGTCGACTCATTTTCGTGGCGTGCATTGTTTTTTGCTTAGATTTGTTTTTCAATACTTTAACAAAATCAGCTAGGACTAAAATAAACCTCGTTGGTCCATTCCATTGGTGGGCCATGAGTTCACTCAGGACCTAGCTTTTTCCATTTGTTTACAATTTTTATTTTATTTTACAAATCCAAAACACTCCCTTGCTTTCTCGAAGTAAGGTTTTAGGACAAGGGCTTTCCCAAGTACTGACCCGAAAAGAGACTCGTGGGGCTTAAAGAAGTAAAATACTAGTTCTAAAAAACTTAAAATTTCCAAGGCTTTCACCCATATGCTCTATGGCCACTGCAGCATAGTCTGAACATGGTGGCACACATCATAAAGGGATAAGTGACTAGTAATAGGTTCTAACACATCCCAAATAAACCATCTACTTGTGAAAATACGGCACAAACAATTATTCTTCTGTTGAGGGAAAATTTCTCAACGGGCGTGGGAACCCCTGGTTAGCGACCTCCTAGAAACTGTTAGACTATACCCTCATTTGGTATAGTGTTGAACATCTCTTTGGGACTCCGATCCAGCCCACATGTCATGAGTGAGAAACCACATAATTGAATTCCAAACATATTCCTTGTACCTTTTGGTATATCGGGAATCCCCAAGCCTTAATTAAAAATATCATTACCACATTAATAATAAAATAAACCAAGAACAAATTGCACAACATTTCTTTTTCAGTTCAAGCACTTTTTGACTCCATTTATCGGCACTGGTCTACTTTTTATATTTCAAATGATGATGGATGTTTTAAAATGACAATGATGATGAATTATATTTGCTTTATATATATGTTGCATTGATCCTGGTTTACAAAAATATTCTAACTCCTATATTAGATGTTTTGTTTTTCATAGATTAGACACCTTAGTTTATTTTCAATTTTTCGGGTCCAACCCCCTTGGCTTTGCTAGGAGTAAGCCTAGACAGAGGATTCGAGTTTCAGCTGACAACACTTGACTCTGGCTTGCCCCTAAGGCCACACCAGTAGCTTGAATACTTATGCCGTGTTTTCCCAGGTGTCGAACCAGGCGGCAACATTTTGGCGCCATTGTCGGGATAAGTCTTTTTATTTTTGAAATACGACATTTGAGTTTTCCTTTTTGTTTTTTCTTTGTTTGATGGATGTAGTGAATTTTTTAAATTGACTAAGAACATTTGGCGACTCCACTGTCAACAAATTTACCAAGGCGTTGTATAAGAAGGAATCCTCAAAGATTGCTTCAGTTCTTTCCTAAGCCTGAAAAGGTTTACTATAGAAGTAAAATCAAGCTATCTTCTCAAAAAACCCTTGAGGATCTTGGTTCTCATTCAACTTCTGATATACACCTTTTATTTTCGGAAAATAATTTGAATAATCTCCTTGTTAAAATTGCTGATATTTTTTATCATTATTATTTTACTGCTATAGTTGGTTATCCTCATAATGTTCCAGAGAAAGCTATTGATAAACTACCTTCCTTTCAAGAAAACAATGCCATTAGTGCTAGTTCTCATATAACTCGTTTTTGCCACTATTATCACAAGTGGTGTTTGAATGCGAGGCATAAAGATGTGAAAATGAAGTTATTTGCTTTATCTTTGGAAGATGATTCTTATGAATGGTTCAACAAGTTCAAGGATGACAAGTAAAAAAATTATAACGAAATTCAAACAACTTTCCTTGCAAAATGGGGGGACATCAAAGAAGATTGCTACCTTCTAGCTGCCTTGACCAACACTAAAAAGAAAGAAAATGAGACAATGGAAGAATGTAACAAAAAATTCAACGAAATTGTGTCAAGACTTCATCCTGATATCAAGCCACCTAATAATTCCATTCTCATTTACTACGTGGAGGATTTTGATGGAGAATTGAAATATCAATTGAATGATAAAGAGCACACTAATCTAAAAAAGTCCATGGAAACTGCTGAGAAAATTGATAGGAATATGCTAAATTGTGGCAAGTCTCATCTTCCTAGTTTCAGTAAGGAAAATGTTCCAATGAAGTAAATTGAAAATAAAGAAAAGACCATTAATGCTGAGATTAAGGATACTTCAAAGGAACCTTTGAAAAAAATTGCCCAAATCTTAAAAGAAGTTGTTTCAGCTCAAGCTTCCAACATGAATGCCATACTGAATAGGTTGATCTCCATTGAAAGATCTCAAACCAACCAAGTCTCAAGCCAGTATGTGCCCAAGCCTCAGTATGCTCCCAGACCTCAATATCAAAAAAGGGCACCCATTCAAGATCGAAGGACCGCAAATCCTTTGGAACTGCAAATGCAGTTTCAGAAGAAGTTCCCCCTTTGTGTAGAGCATGTCACAATTTCCATGAAGAATCTACATGTGTTGTATTTAAATGGTCAGTTGAACAAAATACGTTAGAAGCCAGCAGTAGTGTCAAATTAGTAAGAGAGCCCGAGAACCAACCTGAATATATCAACATTGTAGGCCAATCTCATCCTATCTCCAAAGAAACTTGGGAGAACATGCAAGACATTACAGTCAATAGAAGGATAAAGAAACCCATAGATTTGGTGAGATGCTTCCTCCAGAGAAGATTCTAGAAATGTCAAGGTTAAAAGGTTTAACATATCAAATAAAGGACAATGTTGCAACTTCAAAGTCAAATCAGAATATTTCTAAGGTAACACCTCCTCCCAACTCAGAAAATTTTCATGTTGATTTGGCTCATTGGTTGTCTTCTATAAAGATTCTTGTTCTTGTTACTGACCTTATAAAAATTCCAAGCTTAAGAGAATATTTTATGAAGATAATTGATCATCTTGAACAAGAAACAGCTAAGGTTCCAATTAACTCAATGAAAGTAACTCCTAGCAAGACTAGAGAAGAGCCTAAGCTTCAAAAGTTAGTCAACCATGAAGATGATCCTATTATTTTGCATAGATTAGATCTTAAAAAGGAATAACACCCTCCTTTCTACATCTCCTTGCTTGTCAATGGTATGCTTTTGGACAACTGCATGTTGGATTCTGGGGCCTCTTCTAATGTTATGACCAAAAAGGTTATGGATCAATTGGGCTTAAGGACAACTAGACCCTATCACAATGTGTGTGCCATGGATTCAAGGGAGGTTGATACCATTGGTATCACCCTAAATCTACCTATTAGGTTGGCCAAATACCCCAATGTTCATTTGACTATGGATGTCTTAGTGATTGATTTGCTAGATAATTGAGGTATGCTTTTATCAAGAAAATGGGCTGCATTTTTAAGAGGTGGGATAAGGAGGGATTGGTCGTATGCTACTATTCCTGCATCAAAACATTCAATGGTTAAGTTATATAATGAACGGGATAGAAAAATCCATGTTGAAAACCCACAGAATCTGGAAAATGAGTTTGTGCAAGAAACAGACAACTTTGGGAACTATGCTATCTTATCAATTTTCATAGCACCCTTTAAGGAAGCATCTAAGGATGAAAAAAAGGATGAAGTATGGAGGATGAGTTTTGATGGGGCGTGTTCTAGATATGGAAAAGGAGCTAGAATTGTTATAACTTCTCCCTCTAAGAAAACCTTTAAATTTGTTTTCATACTTGAGTTTGATGCATCAAATAATGTGGCTGAGTATGAGGCACTTTTGCAAGGGTCATAAATTGCCAAGGACATGGGGATTAAAATTTTATCTATCAAAGGAGATTCTGACTTAGTTGATTCCCAAGTTAAAAACATATTTGATTGCAAAAGTGAAAGGTTGAAAAAGTATAGGAATGTTGTTTGGGACACCATGGAGTTGTTTGATGCTTTAGATATTATGGCAGTTCCAAGAGAAGAAAACACTGAGGCAGATCAATTAGTTGTAGCAGCTTCCACACTTCAACCAATAGAGGAATTATTGAAAGGGAATGGGAAATTTGAAATTAACTTCAGAACTTTAAATTCGGACAACATAGATCATTGGTAAGTGTTTGATAATGACAAGCAAATTCTGAACTCCATTCATAATCTTCAAGAGTTTTCAGATTGTAAAATCACTTATCAAGAAGAAGGAAAAGAATATCAGGAGGAAGAGGATCAACCAAGGAACAAAATTCCCAAAATCATGACCCGGCTAGAACAACTTTTTGATAGACAAGATGGCCATAAATAAAAAAAGAATTCAATAAAACCATGGGAGTTTATTCAAATAAACATAAGAACTGAAACATAACAAAAAATGATAAAAAAATGGAAAAGGAACATCTGAAAAAGAGATAAAAGACTTGATTGATTTGGTTGATGAATATAGGGATGTATTTTCTTTCAACAATGATGAACTTAAAGCATATCGAGAGGATTTTTTTTAACATAAAATCCCTTTCAAACCAGATGTTAAGCCTTTTTGCCAAAAATTGAGGCGAATAAATCCCAAGTTGGACCCCATGGTTTACAAAGAACTTCAAAGAATGTTGGAAACTGACATCATTGCTCCAACAAGACATTCCACATGGTGTTCAAACTTGGTAGTTGTCAGAAAAAAGAATGAAGATATCAGGTTGTGTATTGATTTTAGAAAATTAAACTTGGCATGCATGAAAGATAACTATCCCTTGCCCAACCTGGACACTTTACTTCAAAAGGTAACTTGACCAGGGATATTTTTCTTGCTTGATGATTTCTATGGATATAACCAGGTGTTAGTAAGCAAAGAGGATCAGCATAAAAATATTTTTACTGCACCTTGGTGTACCTTAGAATGCCTTCTTGTCTTGCAAATGTTGGTGCTACCTTTCAACGTGCTATGGATGTTGCATTTAATGGGTTGATTGGTAAAATTATCGAAATATATCAGGATGATCTTACAGTATATTCTAAGGAAAGATCAGATCATGTTGGTCATCTTAGAAAGATCTTTGAGAGATGCAGAAAATATGGCATATCATTAAATCCAACTAAGTTTGTGTTAGGTGTTGATGACGGCAAATTATTGGGGCATATTATCACTAAGGATGGTGTGAAATTTGATCCTGAAAGGGTTGAGGCTATTAAAAAAGTTCCTATTCCTACCATTGTCAAATCTCTCCAATCCTTTAATGGCCAAATTAACTTCATCAGAAGATTCATTCCAAATCTAGCAGAGCTAATGAAGCCTTTACAACTTTTACTTAAGAAAGATGCCAAATTTGAATGGATTGAACAAGGGAAATAAGATTTATCAGGTATTAAGGATGCTATATCTAGATCTCCTATGTTAATAAGACCTAATTAATCAAAATATTTCCAAATCTTTTCCTTTTCTTCTGAACATACTATAGCTGGAGTTTTACTTCAGAAAAATGACCAAGGCCAAGAACAACCCGTAGCTTTCTTCAGTAGAGCTTTACGGAATTCAGAACATAAGTATACTATAATGGAGAAGCAAGCTTATGCCCTTGTTAAATATTGGAAACATTTCAAAATAGATATTGGGTATTCCAAGGTTGTTGGGTATGTTCCTCACACAGCTGTTAAAGACATATTATCTCAACAAGATTTCCTTGGTATAAGGGGTAAATGGGTGTCCAAAATCCAAGATTATGACTTGGAAATTAAACCTGCCAAAGTAATCAAAGGTCAAGGTCTTTCTTGCATGATGACATAAAGCAATGAAAAGGATGTAGGAATGATATGTCAAAATGAGGAGTCAACACCAGTTATGACAGAAGAGCTTCAAAGATTAAGTCAAACGCAATGATATTCTGACATCATTTACCTTCTTAACAATTTTGCTTGTCCTGAACATCTAGTTGGTCACAAACGAAGTTCTCTAAGACATAAAGCCACCAAGTATTGCATAACTCATAATGGAGTAGGTTGGAGAAATCCAGATGGCTTAAGTCTTAGATGTGTTGATGAACCAGATTCCAAAAAGCTTCTGGTTGAGTTTCAAACAAGATTTTGTGGTGGGCATTATGCAGCAGATACAATAGCCCACAAGATTCTTAGATCAAGTTACTATTGGCCCACTTTGTTTGTTGATGTGCATAAGTTTGTCAGATCTTTTCCCCAATGTCAGTTGTTCACTGGGAAACAAAAGTTGTCAACTTTACCTCTTGAGCCAGTAGTTGTTCAAGCCCCTTTCCAGCAATGGGGTCTTAATTTTATCGGTCAGTTTAATGAAAATTCAAGCAATGGTCATACCTGGATCCTTACTGCCACCGATTACTTCACTAAATGGGTGGAATCAATCCACACTAAGTATGCAACATATAAAGTAGTTATAGAATTCCTTGAAAATCACATCATAACTAGATTTGGGGTATCGTCCAAGATAATAACTGATAATGGTCCAATCTTTTGTTACATGGATTTCTAATCATTCTGCTTCAAGTATGGTATAATACGTTCCCACTCATCCAACTATTATCCCCAAGGAAATGAATTGGTTGAGTCAACCAATAGGACCTTAATGAACCTATTAAAAAGAATTGTTGGGTATAATAAGAAGTCTTGGGATTCTAAGATAAAATTTGCTATATGGGCTGACAGAATAACATAGAAACGTGCCACTAGGAAAACCCCTTTTCTGTTGGTTTATGGTTTAGAAGCTTCTATTCCCATTCATATTTAGTTTCCGATGTATCAGATGTTGCATGATTATGATCCGAATGATGATGGTATGCAGAATAGAATTGAAAAGATTATGAAATTAGATGAGACCAGAAGAAAGGCCTTAGACCAGAGTATCACAAAACATGACAGGGTTAAAAGGACTTTTGACAGATCTGCCAAGCCTAGAGACTTCGAGCCAGGGGATTGGGTTCTTTTATGGGATAAGTGTAATATCCCGAATTTTGTGTTGTTATATTGGGCCACAGCCCCAACACCTATGTTTTATTTTGAGTATTGGGCATAAGCCCTAGCACCTATGATTTACTCTTTTATATATTGGCATATCGGGCATGGAACTTGACTGGCTTCTCTATTTGAGTGTATACTGGGAGAGAAGGCCCCAATGTTTTAATGATGTTCTTCAGTTTTGATATGGGTACAAAACCTAATATATTGAGATGATATTTTGTTACTTACTATGCAGAGCTATGATTTTTACATGATTTGACTTATGAGTGTGTTGAGCATGGACTCAGAAACACACATATAACCGATGTAATGGGCATAAGCCCCGACGTACCTAGAAGAATGTTTATGTATTGGGAGTGAGCCCTGAGGTACATTTAGTGTTGGGCCTAAGCCTTGGAGAACTCCAAGCTTGATAAACAAATACCAGATCCGAGGCAACTTAAATATTCTAGGTGTGCCTCACAACCACATTCTAGCACTAGTGTTGAGCAGAGGCTCTGGAATTGCACTAGCGTAATTCCCATTTGAGAGTGTTGAGTTAAAAGGCTCTAAAGAGCACTCGAGGTTACTGGATTTCAAAGTGTTGAGTTGAAAAAGACTCTAAATAGAACTTTTACTTTCATCACATTTATTTAATTTGATTAAATGATTCATATTTTATCTATCATCAAATACTGCAGGAACTACCATGTTAAACGAGGGAATTCGACATGCAAAGAGAGAGACTAGAGGTGCCTATCCTAGCTTACCAAAAGACCATCCAAAGAAGTGGACCTTACCCTTAAGTGTTAAATTTTGAGCATTAATTCACAATACTCTAGGATCTTCACTGAGAGAATAACATATACAGTATATCAATGCATAACAATCACAATAAGCATGACAAGCATCACAAGAATCAAAAGCATGAGAGACAAGAGACACAGAGTTTCCGTGGGGAAAACCCTAAGGTAAAAAACCCCACAACTGTTGAGATATTGTAACTTCAAAGAATATTATATTTTTACTTTATTATTCCGGAGATGATTCATTCCTCCGTAAAGATCTTATTGTATATCCGAAGATGTTTATTCCTCCGTCGGAATGTGGTAACTCGGGTTATTAGACTTCCCTAGTGGGGGTCGGCCCTAAATGTGTTATGTGGGTCAAAGGGTTATTAGACCACCCTAGACGGGTCGGCCCAGTCAGTTATAATGGGGTATTTAACCTAATGGTTAAATACGAGCCTACATGTACTTGTGTAAAATACATATCAGCGAAGTGTATAAATAGAGGAGGTGTGTTCCTCATTATACATACATTCACTCACTTGAGGATAGCGCACTTGTGGAGGAGAGGTCTGCAATTGTGGAGAAGGAGATCATGTCTCAGGGTTTCATCTTTGTACATTTCTGGTCATCTATATTGAGGAAGCTTTGCTGGGTTTTCTACCCCATGAGGGTTTCCCAGGATAAATCTCTGTCTCTTGTGTTTATGCTGTGCTTGTTGTTTCTTCAGTGATCCTGTATATGCTATTATTGTGAAATGGAATGTAATGCTGCTATTTTCTGTATTATCATATTGAATTTTAACATGGTATCAGAGCTAACCTGAAGGAAGACAAGGTATGGCACTAACGACACTTGCTTTACTTACGACAATTTGAAGGTTAGGGTTTTACATAGCAAAAACCAGTCATCGTAGCACTTTCGCTATAAATCCGTTTTGGCGAAGTTTTCGGATCTGAAATTGTTACAAGACGAAGATTAAATCTCCAGGTACCTTGTTTCCAAAGGAAAACCTCTAATTCGTTGTACTTTGTGATTTATGATCTGTACAATATAGGGTTTCTGCCTCTTCTAGATCTGAGTCAAAATCAGGTGACCTTGGAAAAAAGGTCATATCTTGGGATAAGAAGCTCCAAATGAAATTTCGTAAAAAGTGACAGGTAGTACACAGACTGTACTATCGCAAGAAACTTTTTCAGAGGCCGAAATTCAACTAGTGACACGTGGAAGGCCGTACAAGTTCGCTCTCCTGTTTTATCCCATAAACAGGTCACGTTGCGACACTTGGCATAAATCTCTCTCAGAGAGTCCAATTGAGGTCAGACCTGTTAGGATGGAAAGACAACAGGTCGAGCTATCTCAGGAAACTTGTTCAGAGGCCGAAGGTGAATCAGTGACACGTGGCAGGCCGTACAAGTTTGCTCTCCTGTTTTATCCAATAAACAGGTCACGTTGCGACACTTGGCATAACTCTCTCTCAGAAAATCCAATTGAGGTCAGACCTGTCAGGATGGAAAGATGACAGGTCAGGCTACTGCAGGAAAAAGGTTTTAGACCCTGTGGATCAAAAATTTAAGAGTTATAGCAGAAACAATCAGGTGCATATTTCTGTCAAAACAGATTTTTTTTTGGAGCACCTTTATTCATGGCTTCCGGAATTTAGGGTTTCAGAGAAAGTTAGAATTTTTGGAATCGGAGTCCA
Source organism: Larix kaempferi (assembly GCA_027924585.1). Lineage (NCBI taxonomy): Eukaryota > Viridiplantae > Streptophyta > Pinopsida > Pinales > Pinaceae > Larix > Larix kaempferi. The sequence continues at coordinate 1,927,586 of BSBM01000304.1, forward strand.
TGGCTGAATGCTACTCAGAAAAAATCAAAATTTAGAGACCAAGATAGAATTTTTTGGTTGGGTGGAAGACCGGGCTTGATCAAACCCCAGTTCGGGATTTTGATCGGAAAGATGGAAAATTAGGGCTTCAACAAAAGTTGGAATTTTTGAAGTCTGTAACCACGGCTGGAAACTCCTAAGAAAAATAAGAGTTTAGAGCCTTGGATCGAACCTTTTGGTTAGAAGGGTGGGCTTCATCAAACCCTAGTTCGGGTTCCTGTCCAGAAGATCCAGAAGTTTCAAAGGCAATTTTGAGGGGTCAAATTTTGGAAATTCCAAAATTGAAGTATGCTAGTTTGATCAGCTCAGCAAGACATATTCTTTCATCCATTGAGAAGTGTGAAAGTCAAAGATTGAATCTTTAGGGTTTCTCTAGAAAACCCTAATTAAGCTCCAAATCAAGTTTCAGGGGGAGTTGAGGCTAAGGCCTTACATAAGAAGACTACAAGAAGTCTCGACAGGTATGACTTAAGGAGGCTCAGGTATGTCTTGAAATCTAATTCTTGATTAAGTTCATGATGTGTTTGTCTTCATATTATTTATTAGTACAATCTTGATTAATGTTAGAATTGTCTTATCACCCGAGTAACAGTATGAATGCATGTGAATGATCAAAGACATTCATTGATTAGGGCTATATGATTGTACTAATGCATTATGATGTTGTGTGAGGTTGATGTTGGCTGCTAACAAGATACAGGTACATCACAAAAGACAAATCAGGTTCCATGACCATGAAAACATGAAGACAAAGACTCATCCATAATATTTGTTCTACTTACGAGGTATGTATGACTTTGTTATATTATGCTTAACCTATGAGACATGCAGGTTCTAGCTCAGGATCTCTAAATCATTGAAGAGATTGTTTAGGTATGTTGTACATAACTAAGTAGGTATACTAATCCAGGTATGTTTCCCATGAATCTTACCTTGTGTTAAGATCCCTTATATAAGTATACTTGGTATGATTGGTTATGCTTATTCATAAAGTTAGTAATCAAGGGATTATGCATATTATGTCTTTTATCTTGATTGATGATATGCATGAGTAAAACAAGACTTCCCTGAAATCTTGAATACTAATGTTTATTAACTATAATCATGACTATACATTCTCAAGATTATTTAGAACTATAATGTTTTGATAACATTTAGAACATACTAATGGGTGTATGTTTGTGTATGAGATCATGAGGATGACACTTGAACATGCACAGTGGTACATAATGAATAGAAGTTCAAAAGACATACAGAAGATCAAGCGGGAGGCAACCACACAAACATAAAAGATAAGTATTTGAGTTGTTATTTGAAATAGTAAATGACATTGCCTGTAATAGGTTGTATGCATATTTGTATTCCTCTAATATATCATGCTAAGAGTAAATATTCATAGAACATTGAATAGTATACTACTAATATGCATATGATTGGTAAGTTGGACAAACATTCCATTGTTGCTTGTCTAGAATGAAACCTCTTTGCTGACATGCTGAGAGTTGTGCACACTCTCGATAGTATGTTCTGATAGAGATGGAAGGCATCTAGATAGCCACTGTATGTATACAGGATATGGGAAAGTGTTGTGCCAAAGTATTGGTCAAGATAGTTGCATAACTATGTAAATGATATCCGTATGCATAATAGGTTATCATGTCAATATGATTTGATGATTATGAAGTATTACTAATCCTATACTTAATTTTGATTTGTAGGAAAGATCATGATGAATGATGAACACTGAACAAGCAATGGATGTTCAGCAAGAAGATTTACAAATCAAACAAAATATAGAAGGCTCATGGCTAGAAGATTCTCTTAGAAAGAGGAAGAGAATCATGATGAAATGTTTGCTCCAAGTGGCTAGATAAGACCATTCTCTTAATGGTGTAATTAAAGAAGAAATGTGAATCAGGTTTTGATAAGCTTAATGATCACCATGGGTGATGTGGATCTCAACCTTTGCTACAAGGTTGAATATGATTTCTATACACAGATAACATGGATGCAAGAAGGAACTCACCACAGAGTTCGAATGATATTGAGGTTCATATCAGTAGACTCATCTAACGAGAGATGGCACAAATAGATATGCAGAAGATCATTCAATGCAGAAATGAAAATGAAAGATCTCAAATTGATGCTTTACTTCCTAGGTCTGGAAGTATGGCAAGGCTCAGAAGGAATATTTCTCAACCAAGGAAAGTATGCTGAGAAATATTAAAAGAACTTGAGGTGTTGGAATGGCCACTCTTATGGATTCCAACTTGAAGCTGTTAGGGGATGACTCATCAGAGTTAGTGGATATAACTCTGTACAGTCAAATTATTGGGTCATTGATGTATCTAACATATACTAGGTTAGATATATGCTTTGTTGTGAACACCTTGAGTCAGTATCTAGTGGAAACTAGATGTGTTCACCTGATAGTTGCAAAGCATGTGATGAGGCACATAAAGGACATGATAGAATTCGATCTATGCTATCTTGAAGATCATGACTTCAGATGGTTATTCAGATTCTAATTGGGCAGGAAGTGTATCAGACAGGAAGAACACATCGAGAGGTTGTTATTGTCTGGGATTAGCCATGATCTCGTGGTTTAGCTGGAAGCAGTCTAGTGTGGCTCTCAGCACAAGCGGAATATATGGCTGCTTGATCTGATAGTTGTGAAGAAGTTTGGCTTCAGGATTGTTTGACTTAGAGATAGAACCAACTGAGATCCTATGTGATAATTAGAGTTGTATCAAGATGACATAGAATCTAGTGTTCCATGATAAGTCAAAGAACATAGGGAACAAACAAGATATGATGTGGAAAGGAACTATAAAGTTTGAATTTGTAACAGGTTACCATTGTACTAACCAAACCTCTGTCTCGAGTGAAATTTGAATACTTCCGAGACAAGCTTGGTGTAGTTCAAAAGGACCCTCCTCGAAAGGGGGAGTAGTATAGTCACTGATGATAAGTTGGTCTCATCGAAAAACAAGGTCGATGATGAGGTAACCTGTTCTCTACACCTAGATACTTAGAAATATTTAGATTTAGGACTCTTATACTTAGAATACTTAGTTTTACTTATACATGCTTTTGATGCTAGATGTATTAGTAAGAATACATGCTAGATGTATACATGTTTTGGTGTGATGTATACACGTTTTGATATTATATGTATCAGTGACAATACATGCTATATGTATACATGTTTTGGTGTGATGTATACATGTTTTGATGATTAGATGTATTAGTGAGAATACATGGTAAATGTGATACATGCTCTTGGATATTTGTAACTGTATAGATGAGAATAAAGAAGGGGATTGGATCATCCCTGGACTTTCAGTCCTAAAGAGAGTCGTAGACGTGAGGTCTCCGAGAATGAAGTCCTTAGTGGACAGTTGAGGGGATTGGATCATCCCTGGACTTTCAGTCCTAAAGAGAGCCGTAGACGTGAGGTCTCCGAGAATGAAGTCCTTAGTGGACAGTTGAGGGGATTGGATCATCCCTGGACTTTCAGTCCTAAAGAGAGCCATAGACGTGAGGTATCCGAGAATGAAGTCCTTAGTGGACAGTTGAGGGGATTGGATCATCCCTGGACTTTCAGTCCTAAAGAGAGCCGTAGACGTGAGGTCTCCGAGAATGAAGTCCTTAGTGGACAGTTGAGGGGATTGGATCATCCCTAGAATTTCAGTCCTAAAGAGAGCCGTAGACGTGAGGTCTCCGAGAATGAAGTCCTTAGAGGACAGTTGTGGGGATTGCATCATCCCGGAACTGCTAAGTTCAAAATGTACGTGATGGGGATTGCATCATCCCGGAACTGCTAGTTCAAAATGTACGTGATGGGGATTGCATCATCCCGGAACTGCTAGTTCAAAATGTACGTGATGGGGATTGCATCATCCCGGAACTGCTAGTTCAAAATGTACGTGATGGGGATTGCATCATCCCAGAACTGCTAGTTCAAAATGTACGTGATGGGGATTGCATCATCCCGGAACTGCTAGTTCAAAATGTACGTGATGGGGATTGCATCATCCCGGAACTGCTAGTTCAAAATGTACGTGATGGGGATTGCATCATCCCAGAACTGCTAGTTCAAAATGTACGTGATGGGGATTGCATCATCCCGGAACTGCTAGTTCAAAATGTACGTGATGGGGATTGCATCATCCCGGAACTGCTAGTTCAAAATGTACGTGATGGGGATTGCATCATCCCGGAACTGCTACTTCAAAATGTACGTGATGGGGATTGTATCATCCCCGGACTTCGGTCCCTGAATTGATCCGTAGATGAATGGTCTCCGAGAAAGTGATTTTATTGATGATGTGGTTACTTGTATCGGTAGGATACTTGTATTGATGATGTGGTTACTTGTATCGGTAGGATACTTGTATTGATGATGTGGTTACTTGTATCGGTAGGATACTTGTATTGATGATGTGGTTACTTGTATCCGTAGGATACTTGTATTGATGATGTGGTTACTTGTATCGGTAGGATACTTGTATTGATGATGTGGTTACTTGTATCGGTAGGATACTTGTATTGATGATGTGGTTACTTGTATCGGTATGGATACTTGTATTGATGATGTGGTTACTTGTATCGGTATGGATACTTGTATTGATGATGTGGTTACTTGTATTGGCATGAATACTTGTACTGATGATCGTGTGATGACGATGTTGATGATCGTGAGATGACGATGCTGATAATCGTGAGATGACGATGCTGATGATCGTGTGGTGACGATGTTGATGATCGTGAGATGACGATGCTGATGATCGTGTGATGACGATGCTGATGATCGTGAGATGACGATGCTGATGATCGTGTGATGACGATGCTGATGATCGTGTGATGACGATGCTGATGATCGTGAGATGATGATGCTGATGATCGTGTATCGTGAGGATCCAGATGATGATATTGTTGTAGCTGTTCAAGTGCTACAGAAGATAAAGACTCAATACTGAAGATGTCGATGTTCCAGTAACTGCTTGAGTTACTAATGATGTTGAGAAAGCTTCCAATGATTTATAGATGTATCATGTATGATGTTGATGACTCCTTGCTCGGGCAGATGCTATTATAATATCCTTCTCGTTAAGGGGGAGTGTTGAGATATTGTAACTTCAAAGAATATTATATTTGTACTTTATTATTCCGGAGATGATTCATTCCTCCGTAAAGATCTTATTGTATATCCGGAGATGTTTATTCCTCCGTCGGAATGTGGTAACTCGGGTTATTAGACTTCCCTAGTGGGGGTCGGCCCTAAATGTGTTATGTGGGTCAAAGGGTTATTAGACCACCCTAGAGGGGTCGGCCCAGTCAGTTATAATGGGGTATTTAACCTAATGGTTAAATACGAGCCTACATGTACTTGTGTAAAATACATATCAGAGAAGTGTATAAATAGAGGAGGTGTGTTCCTCAGTATACATACATTCACTCACTTGAGGATAGCGCACTTGTGGAGGAGAGGTCTGCAATTGTGGAGAAGGAGATCATGTCTCAGGGTTTCATCTTTGTATATTTCTGGTCATCTATATTGAGGAAGCTTTGCTGGGTTTTCTACCCCATGAGGGTTTCCCAGGATAAATCTCTGTCTCTTGTGTTTATGCTGTGCTTGTTGTTTCTTCAGTCATCCTGTATATGCTATTATTGTGAAATGGAATGTAATGCTGCTATTTTCTGTATTAGCATATTGAATTTTAACAACAACTTCCTCAAAGATAGAGAGAGCAATGGCTCAACCAAAGTACAACCAAAATACACTTGAGATAGTCTCCTAGAAGTAGATGATCCTCATCCTCACTAGTGTGCCACTTTCTGAGTGAGAGAGAGATGAATTTCCGAATGATCTAAATAGAGATCTCCTGATCTCTATTTATACTAACCTGTTTTCCCAGTGACCTTATGGGGATGACTTGTCTATCTAGGTACATCCACAATATAATATATATTTCAGGGTCGAACCCACAGATGGTGGTCTAATAACCCATCGGCAAGTACACACACTTGCGACACTTGTCAATCCACACGACGACACTTCCTTATAGAGGAATAACACATCTCTAATAAGAGTACAATAAATATATATGAAATACATTCCGAAGTTACATATACATCAACACTCCCTCTTAACTAGGAAGGTATTTCTCGACACAAATCTGCTAGACAAGTCTTCTTCTCGGGATCATCGTCATCGATGCATCGTCATCATCATCGTCACTGCTGCTATTATCTCAACCAATCTATGACTCTAGTCATCATAGGAAGTTCTACAGAGCCAGTCCTTTTTTCATACTGGATGTAGGCCCACCACCTGCAGGTATTCATCATCACTGGCCATAATGTGGAAATCTCAGGACTTATTACGTGCGTCACAAAACCTTAAAAGAGTCTTTTGACTAGCAAGAACTCTAAAGAGCATCTGAGGCCTTTTTCATCCTGTCCAGATCTCCAGGACTTATTACATGTGACCCCACCACAAAACCTCGAAAGAGAATCCCAGGACTGATTACGAGCACAAGGAAAAACCTATCGGATCTCCCAGGGCGCAAATTACATGTGGTCACCACAAAACCTCGAAAGAGCATCGCAGGATTGATTACGAGCACAAGGCTCAACCTATCGGATCTCCCAGGGCACAAATTACATGTGGTCATGGCAAAACCTCGAAAGAGCATCCCAAGACTGATTACGAGCACACGGCTCAACCTATCGGATCTCCCAGGGCACAAATTACATGCCATAGGACAAAACCTCGAAAGAGAATCTTCCAGATATCCCAGGGCACAAATTACATGCCATAGGAAAAACCTCAAAAGACTATCTGCAGATCTCCCAGGGCACAAATTATATGTCCTCCCAAGCAAAACCTCAAAAGAGCATTTGCCAGATATCCTAGGGTACAAATTATATGCCATAGGAAAAACCTCAAAAGACCATCTGCAAATCTCCCAGGGCACAAATTACATGCTTATCTGCACAACCTGTTCCATGGCCATAGAGTATCAACCTGATACTCACCATACATCATCCTGATGTACACATGATCATCCTGATCATCATCACTGCAACATCCTGTTGCATGTCATCTGGAGCAACATCCTGAAGCTCATCATCCATGATCTTACAATGCATCTACCTGATGCATACCAAGTATCTACCTGATACATATCATCATACATGATCCACTTGATCATACAGTGTATCCACCTGATACAAATACAAATACATGATACATATCAGCATACATGATCTACTTGATCATACAATGTATCCACCTGATACATATACAGATACATGGTCCAAGCATCCAACATGATGCATATACAAAATACATACACATGATCCAACCGATCATATCCAGCATCCAACATGATGCGTACATACATATAAATGATCCAACTGAATATATCCAGCATCCAACATGATGCATACATACAGATACATATAAATGATCCAACTGATCATATCCAACATCCAACATGATGCATACATACATATATAAATGATCCAAATGATCATACAAAGTAGAAACCAGAACATCAACCTGATGCTCATCATCCAACGCTTACATCCACAGCCATGTGAAGGATCCTCCTTCCAACATGTTTGGAATGGCTTCAACAAATGTGTCCATCTCTCCTTCCTCGAAGTGTCATCAATCTGAAGAACACCAAGCCTCTCCCTGAAGTACTCGAACTTCACCCTGGCTAGTGGCTTCATCAGCACATCTGCAACCTACTCGTCCGTCGCAACATACAGGAGCTTCACAGCTCCTCTCTGCACCATATCCATGATATAGTGATATTTGATCTCTATGTGTTTTGACCTGTCATGAAACACTGGGTTCTCGGACAGCTTCACACAACTCTGGTTATCACAGAAGATACCAGTAGAATCCAACGGGAGATCAAATAATTTAGACAGTAGCTTCCGTAGCCATACTGCCTCACAACTAGCTGAACAGGCTGCAACATACTCTGCCTCAGCTGTACTCAGTGCTACACAAGACTGCTTACTGCTAAACCAAGATATCACACCTGATCCCATACTGAAGCAGCACCCAGATATGCTCTTCCTATCCGCAGCACTGCCAACCCAATCTGAATCAACATAACCCTGCAGGTTAAACTTTTGATTTGCCTCATACTTGAGCCCATAATCCACTGTAGCCTTCAGGTACCTCAAAACATGCTTTATAGCAACCAGATGAACACTCCTCGGATCTGTCAGGAACTGACTCAATGTGTTCACCGCAAAGCAAATATCTGGTCTCGTGTTCATTAGGTACATCAAGGACCCAATCATCTGACGATACATAGAGACATCAACCAGCTCAGATGAAGCATCACATAGAAGCTTCAGATTTGATGCCATAGGTTTGGCCATGGCCTTGCAATCCATCATCCTAAATCTCTTCAGGATATCTACTGTGTACTTCCCTTGACCAAGGAAGATCCCACCTATACTCTGACACACCTCCATACCTAGAAAATAATGCATCATTCCCAAATCTTTCATATCGAGCAAGCTTCCTCTTTGTATCACACCAAGTTCTGGTAGCTTGCTACAAGCCATACAAGGCTTTCTTCAATCTGCACACATGTGACTCCCTATCAGGTCTTGGGACTGCATCCCAAACATCTTCTTCATGATCAACGGATCATGGCATTCCATTTCTTCATCCTAGATCCTGGGAACTTCAATATCTTCAACAGATATCTTTGTTGCTAGAACAAATGTTGTAGTCCTTCTTTTGTAGGTGAAGATATACGGTCTTTCCTACAAAACAAGTTAAATTGCATGATTAGAAACATCTTATAATTTTCAGAACAAATTCTTTACACATAAAGAAATATGTCATGCAGTTATCTTAGCCAAAGCTTCAATACAACATTTATCCATGTTCCACAACTTTCTAGATGCCTTCCAGTCTCTACCAGAACATTGTTAAGAGTTTGCACTACTCCCAACATGTCAGCAAAGAGGTTTCATTCTAGATAAGTAGCACTGGAATGTTGTACAGTGCCATAGGCCACTTACCCATCACATGCATATTAGTAGTATACCGTTCATTAATGCAATCATTCTAATGTGAAAAATACATCTCCTAAGTCTAGGAACATAAGCATAATATTATTTAAACAAAAGTAGGAAAGAAATGATAATTGAAATACTTATCTTTGTTTGTTTGTTGGGTGGACCCCCTCTGAGTCTTTGCTTCCTGGCAGGAGCTATTGAAGTAGCTTCTTCTACAACTTTCTATTGTGGAATGTAGGAAGATGGTCAACTCCCTCTGAAAATATGCATCCTTGCAGGAGCTGCTAGAGTGTGCTCCCTCTTGATTCATCCTTGTTGACATCAATATTCTTGAACCCTAGAAAGTAAAATATGTAAGCCTTCGATCTTTCACTATAACCCACAAAGATACCCTTCTTTCCTGAAGAATCTAGTTTGGTCCTCTTTTCCTTTGGGACATGTGAGTATACTAGACAACCGAATATTTTGATATGGCTGACTTCAGGTTTCTTACCAGAAAAGACCTCTTCTGGAGTTTTGTTGTCCAATATTTTGTCGGGTGTTCTGTTCTGCACATATAGAGCTATTCTTGCTGATTCTTCCCATAGATGCATAGGTAGATCTTGCTCATGCAGCATTTCCCTTGCTGCTCCCATGATTGTTCTGTTCTTCCTTTCTACAAATCCATTCTGTTGAGGATTATAAGGAGCAGTCAACTCCCTCTTAATCCTTGAATCACTACAAATCTTCTTTAAGTCACCTGAGGTGAATTCTCCATCATTGTCAGATCTGAATGTTTTGATCTTCTTGTCAGTTTGATTCTCCATCAAGGTTTTGAATTCCTTGAATTTATCAAACACCTCATCTTTGTTCTTCAATAAGTATACCCAAGTCTTCTTGGAGAATTCATCAATAAATGAGACATAGTAAACATACCCACTCAGAGAAATGGATAACATAGGACCACATAGATTTCAGTGGATGATTTCCAGGATGTCTTTGGCCTTGCTTTCACTGCTTGGGAAAGCCTTCTTAATGTTCTTACCTTTTGCACATCCTTTGCAGACACCTTCATGTTTGGTCTTGATTTCAGGAAGACCCTCTACAGCCTTGCTTGCAATTGGAAGTGCCCTATAGTGCATATGAGCAAGTCTTCTATGCCAAAGTTCACTTGGCTCCATGGGTTCATGTACCATGGCATGTTCAGGTTGTCCCTTCAATTTATACAAACCTCCCTCTTGCTCTCCAATCACTACTGCATCATCTATGTTCTTTCCTTTTGGCCACATTAGGACTTGGCCATCCACAAATGCAACTCTCATACCTTTTGCATCCAATGTAGATATGGAGAGTAAGTTCTTCTTGAGCCCAGGTACATAAAGGACTTCTTTCATCTTCAAAGATTTTCTAGAATCTAGGTTGCGGGAGGCTTCACCACTTCCTTTGATTGGGCATTGATAATCATCCCCAAGTTTCACCTTATGGGGTGATTCATGTTCAGATAGATTCACAAAAGATTCCTTAAACCAAGTCATGTGTTTGGAAGCCGCACTATCAATCAGCCAATCATTACAACCATGGGAGATAGTACCCATGAGAGCAGAAATTAGAACATATTCTTCTTCACTTGATGATTCATCATCACTATCACTTTCTTCCCTAGCCTTCTTATTTGGGTGTTCATCATCTTCAGCAGCATGAGCATGATATCCTCTTTTGTTATTCTTGTTCTTCTTATTGAGTTGTTGTTGTTGTCTTTCTTTTTCTTGGGACAATCTGAAGCAAAGTGTCCCTTCTCATTGCAATTGAAGAATTTGAGATCTTTCTTATATTTATGATAATGGTGGTGTGAGAATCTTCTGTTATGAGATGATTCCTTCTTGGACTTGCCTTTCCTGGCATGTGTTTTGAGAGCTTGATCTTCATTTCCCATATTTTCTTCTCGGGCAACAAGCCTATCTTCTTATTGAGAGCATTCTTCCCGCAATCTGTTGAAGGAGATCAACTTCTTCCTTGCACAAATTCCTTGAATAAAGGAATCCCATGACCTGGGTAGGCCATTTGGAGTGGTCATCACCACTTCACCATTCTCCACCATTTCATCCACTGCTTCTAGTTGTTCCTTGATCTGGGAGACCCTTGAAAAACAAGATTGAATGGTTTCTCCATTCTGAAACTTTACACCTTTCAATTGGTTCCGCAGGGTCATCTTCCGATTTATGTTCTTCCCTTCAAATAGCTTGGTCAAAGAGTCAAACATTTCCTTGGGTGTCTTTAGAGAAGACACATGGGGTATGATATGGTCTTTGATAGAATCAACAATGATTCTCTTTGCCTTGACCAAGTTTTTCTTATGCAATACCTTAGCCTCTTCATCCTCTCGGATAGGGATGTCTTCTTTTACATATGAGTCCAACTCATTCTCTTCCAGGATTAACCCAATCCTATACTTCCAAGCTCAGAAGTTATCAGCTCCTTCAAGCTTATCCTCAAGCTTGGTGTGGTGAGACATCATAAAGAATACTTCAAATGGTAATAGAAAAGATTTAGATCTTACTACTTGAAATGCTGAAAACTAGATTTGGTCCCGGATTAGGGTTTGTCGAAAAAACCCTAAAAATTCTAAATGTGAATTTCAATTTTTTGAAAGGATAGAAAGATGCGCCTTGATGAGCTGATCATCCTGGTGTATTCAGAATTTGAGATCAGAAAAGCTTTACCCTTTATATTTTCCTTTTTGTCCTCTCGGGTTCACTAGGGAGAGCCCTAAATTAGGGTTTGAGTTTCCCGGAGATCTAACCAGCCACAAATCTCGATCCAAAGCTCTAAACTTCGATTTTTGCAAGGAGCTTCCAGCTATGTCTTCAGATTTCATAAATTCCTATTTTTGTGGAAACCCTAGGTTTTAGGGTCAAATCTAAAAATGCTCAGAATTGAATTCTGATTGGACAGATAGATTCTCCTTGATGATTAGAGTCATTCTACTATATTGCTTTTCCAAAATATGTGGAGAGAAACCCAATAAACAAGAAACTCAAGTTTCTGTCACTGCAAAATGTCTTCTTCTCAGGTTAGCTCTGATACCATGTTAAATTTTGAGCATTAATTCACAATACTCTATGATCTTCACTGAGAGAATAACATATACAGTATATCAATGCAAACAATCACAATAATCATGACAAGCATCACAAGAATCAAAAGCATGAGAGACAAGAGACACAAAGTTTCCGTGGGGAAAACCCTAAGGTGAAAAACCCCACAACTTCCTCAGAGATAGAGAGAGCAATGGCTCAACCAAAGTACAACCAAAATACACTTGAGATAGTCTCCTAGAAGTAGATGATCCTCCTCAATAGTGCGCCACTTTCTGAGTGAGAGAGAGATGACTTCCTGAATGATCTAAATAGAGATCTCCTGATCTCTATTTATACTAACCTGTTTGCCCAGTGACCTTATGGGGCTGACTCATCTAGATAGGTACATCCACAATGTAATATATATTTCAGGGCCAACCCCACACATGGTGGTTTAATAACCCATCAACACGTACACACACTTGCGGCACTTGTCAATCCACATGACGACACTTCCTTATAGAGGAATAACACATCTCTAATAAGGGTACAATAAATATATATGAAATACATAGATGAAATACATTCCGAAGTTACATATACATCAACACTAAGTTGTTAAAACTAAGTATCAGGTAAAGATAGAAGATTTAATATTATTATTAAAAATATTTAATAAATAATGATGTGATTAATTATTTATAAAAGACATTATTGCATATAGTTTATGCATAGTGGGATGGCACATTATCTAATAGTATTAATAGAGTATTAATATTTAGTGAGCAGCCACATTTATAAATAGTATTACTAATGTATTAATACTTAAGTTAGAAATATTATTAATATAATTATTGTTATCATAATTATTGTGAGGAGCCTAAATCAGAAATCACTAATAGATTAAACCATTGAAAAAGTCTTAGTGCAAAAGACTAGATATTTATGAAATAATATCTTTTAAAATATTATGTATCTAATTTAAAGAAACTAATTATTATAACAATCATAATTCAAGACTCCCCTACTTAAAGAGGGCAGATCCCAAGTTTTGGGGATCATCTATCTTTTTTATTATCATTCTCTTATGGTAATTAGAGAGAAGTCTTCTCCTCCAAGAAACTGAAGCAGCGCTATATAATAACTCTAGATCTGAACCAGCAGAGAATCTAGGGTCTCTATCTCTCATTGCATGTTGGAACCAACTCGGGGGGATCCAGTTAGAGCCAGGAATGGTCTAAGGATCATGGTTGGGAGGAACATGGTAGCCCCAAAGTTATCCAGCTAAGGAAATCGGCCTAACAGGTTAGCTAAATACAACAAGTTTTGCATTAATTATTGTTGAGTGTGCAGATTTCTACAGGAAGGGATCAAGTGCCAAGCATCCTTGCTTCTACAGGAAAGGATCAAGTGACCAAGTAGCCAGGTATGCAGTAGTAATTGTTTCCATTTTTCAGTTATAATAAACCTAGGCTTTTACCTTAGAATTGATACGTCAGCATTGTTCTCAACACAAACATTTTCAACTTAGAGGTTTTGCCCAGAAATCAGTGGAGGGTCTAGCAGGTCTAGCCAAGCTAGCCTGTGCTAGAAAACACCCCATAAGAAAACTTAGGAACCCTACTCTGAATTTTGGGAGACTTCCCTTTATTTTCCCATATTAAATAACAGGTTAGGGTTATTATATTATTTTAAATACTTATGTCTTTTGTCTGACTCGTCTTACCATTTAATAATGCAGGGATTACTTATGTTCTCTTTTTAAATTGTTCATTGTCATTCTTTTTATGCTTGAGAATCATTAAATAGAAATGATAATAGTAGCAAGACAAACATCAGATATCCTAGTCACCCTACACATCGAATGGTGGAAGAGACCACGTCAGCATTTATTATTTCTTTCTGTTCTTTAAAAACTAAGTACACTTCCACATTATTAACATCTACACGATTTCCACCAAAAACCAACTCATTACAAAGAGACAACGCATCAGGCATTTCAAGGAAATACAATTTGCAAACATAGACTTGGGCATTTTATTTTACAACCTACTTTATAAACTTTTGAACCCCAATGATTATCATTTCAAGGATCAACAGCCCACAGTATACATAACTTTTCACCCATCGTTTTCTTTAAATGTATCAACCTACTAGTCAAGAGATCAAACCCCACCCACGACTGTACCATTTGACTCTGCTATCATAATAAACACCACAGATCATTATAAATGCCACAGTATAGCATTAACACATCAACCCATGCTCTCTCAAAGGCTAAACGAAACAGTAGCTAGGGTTACGAATCCTACTAAAATGCATGAGGTTTTACATGGTACTTTTCAACCAAACAATATGCATTAACATACACACAAGCATTATATATACCCGCAGGATTCAAGATCGAATCCCTATACCATTCATTCATTTGAAACCCTTATTGTTTCTATCTATTGCAAACATCAGTAAAACAGTAGTAAGAATCAAATCTCAGAACATTTTAGACTTATAAACTTAGCTGCAAGGTTACGATTCATTCCATCAAACATTCATGATTAGCAAACCAAAGCTTTGTGAAGATTCTAGGTATAGACCTCATTTCTTCTTCAAATAGATAGAGTACCTCATCCTTTCTCTTTCTTCTTTTAAAAAAAGACGGTGATATCAAATCGAGAAAACTACAGGATAGTGCAGCCATGGAATAATGATGTAGAAACTATACAGTCTTTACATGATGCTAATACGAGTTCAAAAACCCAATAGAAAATGCAGACTGTGAAATGAAAGTTCAAAACCCCAGGTCTTTACAATAGAAGTTTATCATTCCCTTAGAATAAGTTTAGAGCTTCGATAAAGCCCTATGGCCCAAGCCATGACATCATGTCCCCATTTAAATAGTTAATACATTTAAATTCACAGTCCATCCAAATGGCAACCTTCAAACTTCAAACAACTAGTGAGCCAAGGGACTCCATGAAGTCTCCCAAAAACAAAAATACAGTACCCCTGTCATAACTATGAGAGGAAAGAGCTACGATGGAAAGAATCTAGACTTACCCATGAATTCAAATAAACCTTACTACCAACATAAAACCATGCAGATGTACTCGCCACTCTTCACCTAGCAATCAAAATCGTGCTCTGGTTAATCCCTGAAGAATATAGACAACCAGTAGCTAAACATTGAGGCAGAGAAAGAGAAATGGAATTTGTGAGAGAGACATCACCTGAGCTTTGACAACAAGTTACTCTTCTTCATCGTTTCAGTAGCCACAAGGTGCCTTGACCATGAGCGTAGCTCAAGTCAGGCATGAAACCCTGACCCAAGAAAACACAACGCAGGAAGGAACCAGGAAAAATAAAAATGCAGAATAACATTGCCAGTACTAAACCCTAACACCTCAAAATTTTCCATGCCATCTAGTCTCACCATATGCATGTCATAGGGGACAATTAATGTCCACCAACTCGTCATTTATGAGTCTTGAAATACCACCCAAGCGCCATAGTACAAAGTCATAGGAATATATATCAACGAATTTATAGTTTGCAAGCCACTTCCATAGTATTACACCATCGAATCATATAACATTACATCCTAGTCTTTTTACCATAGCCTTGAATACTTAGGTCCTCCACATAGTTTGTGCTCCACACTTCAAAACATCACTTGATTTTCCATGGTAGTGGAGTGATAAAGGAATAGTTCCCCATAGTAGTACCTGCACATAAACTAGGAATATATATATTAGCAAAACTCTAAGTAAGACCATAACTCTCCAAGGTTACCCTTACCTCTCAACAGTGCTGCCGGGGTTACTCCTTCCCCTTGTTATAAACCATCAGTGCCCCACCATGGGCCTTAACTTTCATCAACAAGGATTGCACATCACTTGAGGTAACAAGAGACTTTTATAATATGCACATGGATCTTTAAAACAGTAAACATGAAGTTTCTTTTATTAGCACTTTAGTATTGGCAAACTATCAATAGATTTACCTTACCCACTGCATATCACTTCTGCCAAACCAAAGGGACTTACAACCAAGTAAGATTATGTTATTCAGGAAAACTCATACCTTTTAAGATATCGCAAACAAGTACCAAGTATATCTTAAACAGTGTTGAAGTTAATTTATGAACCATAAACCCTTAAAATAGCTTTTATTACATTAGTAGAAAATTTTAAATTTTTACTAATGTTAGGGATATTACAATAAGCGAAGAGATAAGCCAGGAAAGCATGGAAATTTTGATAGCTTATGGTTGGGACCATATGTTAGATTTGAACCAGCAAGGGTTAATTCTTTCTTCCTTTGCACTATGGATGGAGAAAGATTGACTCTACCAGTCAATGGACAACATCTCAAGCTATTTTCAAAGAATTTCTTCTAATGCCCATAGGGGCATATTGATAGTAGGGCCATTTCTAAACCTTGCGTTGAATTTTGTGTACATTGTGCTTTTGTATATTATTGATGTATATTAGTTTCATTTACTTGTTTTAGTTTATTTGTGAATAATGTTGCAACTTATGTTTCATTTGGAAAAAATATGTGGGATTGATGCATTCTAGTTTTCATGTAGGAACCAAAGATTCTTGGATTCTCGCATACTCTCTTTGATTGAGAGAATCAGATCGAGTACAAGTTTCACAGTTGGAGCCAGATGTTTCCAACTAAGTTGTAATTGGTTGGATTATCTAGCGAGAGGGAAGAGTTGAACATGTCAATGTTCATTTTCGATGATATGATGACCATCAGGCCTTTTCGAGGGCCCTTTTTATTTTTTACCACATGTCCACGGCCCTATGGGGTTTGTAATAAAATGTACTAGCATTGTGTTTTATGTAAAGGGCTTGGTTCCCTAGGGATTTTTGACCAATTCGGGTATTCCAAGGAGTTTTTCCCTTATTAATTATGTCTTAAAACTTTGCATAACATAATTTCTGAGTTTTTCTTTTGCTCCTCCAAAACTAGAATGCCTGGTGAGGTTAACGGGCCTTAGGGGGTTATTAAATTCCATAGGTTAGTGTATATGAACATGCTAGACATTAATTTTGAGTCGTATGGACATGTGCTAAGTCCCCCTAGGTTGTTTTTTAATTTCCGGCGAAAAAATATTTTTTCCGTAACTGAGCCATTTTTTAATGGTTTAATTAAAAAAGTTGTAATTGGCATAAACGTGTGATCTAGGGGACTTTTTTTCCTTGGGGGTGCTCGTTTTCTAACTAAGAGAAACCAACTTACCCAAAAACCCACTTTCCATAGTGTTTGAGGCATTTATTTTTCACTTTTCTCAAAAAATCCAAAAAACGTGAAAAATATGGAGAAAAAACCAAAAAAGTCAAAAAGTCATTTAAAAATTAAACCCCATTTTTTGGGGGTTTGAGGTTAGAGTTAGGTCAGCAAAGTATTAGGAGAATTATGGGATGATCTACTTGTCATATGGGAATCCCATATGGTGGGCATGAATCCCCAAAAGGAGGGAGGCGCATTCCCCAAGAGTGGGGCGCATTTCCCATTTGGGAGTGCCCACGTTATGTGCTGATTTGTCACTAGTTTATTGCTGCTATGTGAGCACATTTGGGGCTGAAAATTGACAGACCAATTCATGGAGTGGCAGCCCCTATCTCTCCCCATCTCCTCCATGCATTACTCCACCATCTCCTCAAGCTTGGGCACCCTCTCTTGCTCTTTTCTCTATAAATTCAAGGCTTCCCAATCTCATTTGGTTAGTTGGAGTTAGAGAAGACCTGAGTTGTAATCTTGCTTATCTTTTGTCAATGAATAAAGAAGACTTTGGAGGTCATCTTGTGTTGTGCTTTTGATAAGTTGATTTACCGTCTTGTGTTTTTGCTAAGGTAACTTGTGCATAAGCTTTTTTTTCATAGGTATGGTGTACTCATTGGAAAGATTGGTATCAATTTATGATATAGGTTATTTCAATTTGTTTATTGCAATAGCTTATTGATATATGATTATTGAGAGATTGTGATTATGTGTTTCATTTGTTTATGGATATGCAATAGTGATTTCTTTTGAGTATATGTCTACGCTTGATCTTTGTTGGTGAAGTCTGTGGTGTGCAGGTGATCTTGAGTTGGAGAGAGGGATGATCTTGTTTGCTTCTTCCCATTTCTAATCTTTGTTTTGGAGATGCAGTACCTTGGTACCTCACAAAGTCAAGCTCCAAAGCTTCTGATTTCAAACAAAATCTTCTCCATCTCTTTCTCTTTTAATATTTTTATAATCTCTGGTTACTGGTTACTTGTGAAAAGAGTATTTCTGATTTATATTCTGATATTTATACTCTTAAGTAGATCAAAAATTAGTTTTAAGAAATCTAGTCTATTTTATTTACAAAGTATTCATCTTTCATAAATTAGATCTCTTTGTTTATCAAGCATTTTATTTTTCTTAACTTGTTAAAAAATTGTCAAATTTCAAAAGTTTGAAAAGTAGTGCTTAGATATGAACTTTAATGTTTACTTGGCTGATTTAAGAGTTTAGAATTTGTAGTTCTCTGAGTGTGCAAATATCCTAAGGAGACAAGCCTTACAGCTTGTCTCACTTAGTTCATTTTTGTTTCTTTACTTAGTTTTCTGACTTAGATTTTTTTGGGGTTTTTTGTAGGTGACCCAGACACACTCTTAAAGTGTTTTGGGCCATATTCTACTGATTTTTGTTTGCTGGTTTACAGCAAACGATGAATAGATAAAGGGAGATGCTAGCCAAAAATTGAATATCCAGGCCATCCAGAGCACGCAGAACTAAAATTTTTCAAACCGGATACATTTTTCTCTTCGTTTTTTGTAAGCCACTAAGTCATAATAAAAGACTGGGGCACTTCTATTTCATTCTAAAGACATATTAAACAAGAGCAAGTGGGATAAATAGTGCCCACACCCCATTCACCCAGGGGGGGGAAATGTGTCGACTCATTTTCGTGGCGTGCATTTTTTTTAGCTTAGATTTGCTTTTCAGTACTTTAATAAAATCAAATAGGACTAAAATTAACCTCGTTGGTCTGTTCCATTGGTGGTTCACAAGTTCACTCAGGACCTAGCTTTTTCTATTTTTTTTGCAAAGCCAAAACACCCCCTTGCTTTCCCAAGGTAAGGTTTCAGCACAAGGGCTTGCCCAAGTACTGGCCTGAAAAGAGACTCTTGGGGCTTAAAAAAGTAAAACACTGGTTCTAAAAAACTTATTTTTTCCAACGCTTTTCCCCATATGCTCTATGGCCACTGCAACATAGTCGGAACATGTTGGCATACATCAGAAAGGGATAAGTGACTAGTAATAGGTTCTAACACATACCAAATAAACCACCTACTTGTGAAAATCCGGCACAATGATTATTCTTCTGTCGTGGGTGAATTTCTCAAAGGGCGCGGGAACCCCTGGATAGCATCCGCCTAGAAACCGTTAGACTATACCCTCGTTTGGTATAGTGTTGAACTTCTCCTTAGGAATCCGATCTAGCCCACATGTCATGAGTGAGAAAACACACAGTTGAACTCCTAACATATTCTATATACCTTTTTCTATATCAGGAATCCCCCAGCCTTAATAAAAAAGATCATTACCACATTAATAATAAAATAAACCAAGAATGAATTGCACAACATTGTCTTTTCAGTTCAAGCACTTTTTGACTCCATTTATCGGCACTGGTATACCTTTTATATTTCAAATGATGATGGATGTTTTAAAATGACAACGATGATGAATGATATTTGCTTTATATATATGTTGCATTCATCTTGGTTTACAAAAATATTCTAACTCCTAGAGTAGATGTTTTGTCTTTCATAGATTAGACACCTTATTTTATTTTCACTTTTTAGGGTCCACCCCCCTTGGATTCTCTAAGAGTAAGACTAGACCGAGCAGTCAAGTTTCAGGTGACAACACTTGACTCTGGCTTGCCCCCAAGACCACACCAACGGCTTGAAGAGTTCTGCCGCATTTTCCCAAGTCTACAACGAAGCGACAACATTTTGGCGCCATTGCTGGCGATAAGTCTTTTTATTCCCGGAATATGACTTTTGAGTTTTCATTTTTGTTTTTTCTTTGTTTGATGTATGTAGTGAATTTTTTAAATTGACTAAGAACATCTGGGGACTCCATTGTCAACAAATTTACCAAGGCGTTTTACAAGAACGAATCCTCAAAGCTTGCTTCAGTTCTTTCCCGAGCCTGAAAAGGTTTACCATAGAAGGAAAATCAAGCTATTTTCTCAAAAAACCCTTGAGGTTCTTCGTTCTCAGTCAATTTATGATATTCACCCTTTATTTTCGGAAAATAATTTGAATAATCTCCCTGTTAAAATGGTTGATATTTTTTATCCTTATTATTTTACTGCTATAGTTGGTTATCATCATGATGTTCCAGATAAATTTATTTATAAGATGCCTTCCTTTCAAGGAAACAATGCTATTAGTGCTAGTTCTCATATAACTCGTTTTTGCCACTGTTATCACAAGTGGTGTTTGAATGCTAGGCATGAAGATGTGAAAATGAATTTATTTTCTTTATTTTTGGAAGATGACGTTTATGAATGGTTCAACAAATTAGAGGCTGACAAATACAAAAATTATAAAGAAATTGAAACAACTTTCCTTGCAAATTGGGGGGACATCAAAGAAGACCGCTACCTTCTAGCTACCTTGACCAACACTAAAAAGAAAGAAAATTAGACAATGGAAGAATTTAACAGAAAATTCAATGAAATTGTGTCAAGAATTCATGCTGATATCAAGCCACCTAATAATTCCATTCTCATTTACTACATGGAGGCTTTTGATGGAGAATTGAAATATCAATTGAATGATAAAGAGCCCACCAATCTAAAAAAGGCTCAGAAAATTGATAGGAATATGCTAAATTGTGGCAAGTCTCATCTTCTTGGTTTCGCCAGGGAAAATTTTCCTATGAAGCAAAATGAAAATAAATAAAAGACCATTAATGCTGAGATTAAGGATCGTTCAAATGAAACTTTGAAAAAAATTGCCCAAATCTTAAAAGAAGTTGTTTCAGCTCAAGCTTCCAACATGAATGCCATACGGAATAGGTTGAACTCCATTAAAAGATCTCAAACCAACCAAGTCTCAAGCCAGTATGTGTCCAAGCCTCAGTATGCTCCCAGACCTCAATATCAAAGAAGGGCACCCATTCAAGATCAAAGGGTCCCAAATCCTTTGGAAACTTCAAATGCAGTTTCAGAGGAAGTTCCCCCTTTCTATAGAGCATGTGACAATTTCCATGAAGAGTCTACATGTGATGTATTTAAATGGTCAATTGAACAAAATCCATCAGAAGCCAGTAGCAGTGTCATATTAGCAAGCGATCCTGAGAACCAACCTGGATATATCAACATTGTAGGACAAACTCAACCTGTCTCCAAAGAAACTTGGGAACAAGCAAGATATTACAGTCAAAAGAAGGATAAAACAACCCATTGATTTGGTGAGATGCATCCTCCAGAGAAAATTCTAGAAAATTCAAGGTTCAAAGGTTTAACATATCAAATAAAGGACAATGTTGGAACTTCAAAGTCAAATTAGAATATTCCTAAGGTAACAACTCCTCCCAACTCAGAAAAGTTTCATGTTGATTTGGCTCACTGGTTATCTTCTGCAAAGATTCCAGTTCCTTTTACTGACCTTATCAAAATGCCAAGATTAAGGGAAGATTTTATGAAGATAATTGATCATCCCGAACAAGAAATAGCTAAGGTTGCAATTGACTCAATGAAAGTAACTCCTAGCAAGACTAGAGAAGATCCTAAGCTTCAAAAGTTAGTCAACCATGAAGATGATCCTATTATTTTGCATAGCTTGGATCCTAAAAAAGAAGATCACCCTCCTTTCTACATCCCCTTGCTTGTCAATTGTATGCTTTTGCACAACTGCATGTTGGATTTTGGGTCCTCTTCTAATGTTATGACCAAAAAGGTTATGGATCAATTGGGACAACTAGACCCTGTCACAAAGTGTGTGCCATGGATTCAAGGGAGGTTGATACCATGTTTATCATCCTAAATCTACCTGTTAGGTTGGCCAAATACCCCAATGTTCATTTGACTATGGATGTCTTAGTAATTGATGTGCCAGATAATTAAGGTATGCTTTTATCAAGAAAATGGGTTGCATCTTTAGAAGGTGACATAAGGATGGATTGGTCATATGGTATTATTCCTCAATAAGAACATTCAATGGTTAAGTTATATAATGAATAGGCTAGAAAACTCCATGTTGAAAACCCACGGAATTTGGCTAATGAGTTCGTGCATGAAACAATCAACTTTGGAAACTATGCTATCTTATCCAATTTCATAGCACCCTTTAAGGAAGCATCTAAGGATGAAAAACAGGATGAAGTATGGAGGATGAGTTTTGATGGGGCATGTTCTAGATATGGAAAAGGAGCTGGAATTGTTATAGCTTCTCCCTCTAAGGAAACCTTTAAATTTGCTTTCAGACTTGAGTTTAATGCATAAAATAATGTGGCTGAGTATGAGGCACTTTTGCAAGGGTTAGAAATTTCCAGGGACATGGGGATTAAAATTTTATCTATCAAAGGAGATTCTGACTTAGTTGCTTCCCAAGTTAAAAAGATATTTGCTTGCAAAAGTGAAAGGTTGAAAAAATATAGGAATGCTCTTTGGGACACCATGGAGTTGTTTGATGCTTTAGATATTATGGCAGTTCCAGGAGAAGAAAACATTGAGGCAGATCAATTAGCTGTAACAACTTCCACACTTCAACCAACATAGGAATTATGTAAAGGGAATGGGAAATTTGAAATTAACTTCAGACCTTTAATTCCAGACAACATAGATCATTGGAAAGTGTTTGATAACGGCAAGCAAATTCTGAACTTCATTCATAATCTTCAAGAGTTTTCAGATTGTAAAATCACTTATCAAGAAGAAGGAAAAGAGTATCAGGAGAAAGAGGATCAACCAAGGAACAAAATTCCCAAAAGCATCACCCAACTAGAACAACTTTTTGATAGACAAGATGGCCATAAAAGAAAAAAGAATTCAATAAAGCCAGGGGAGTTTATTGAAATAAACATAGGAACTGAAACAAAACAAAAAATGATAAAAATTGGAAAAGGAACATCTTAAAAAGGGAGAAAAGACTTTATTGATTTGGTTCATGAATACAGGGACGTATTTTCTTTCAACTTTGATGAACTTAAACCATATCGATAGGATGTTTTTCAACATACAATCCCTTTCAAACCAGATGTTAAGCCTTTTCGCCAAAAATTGAGGCGAATAAATCCCAAGTTGGCCCCCATGGTTTACAAAGAACTTCAAAGAATGTTGGCAGCCGACATCATTGCTCCAACAAGATATTCCACATGGTGTTCAAACATGGTAGTTGTCAGAAAAAAGCATGGGGATATCAGTTTGTGTATTGATTTTAGAAACTTAAACTTGTCATGCATGAAAGATAACTATCCCTTGCCAAACATGAACACTTTACTACAAAAGGTAACTGGATCAGGAATAATGTCCTTGCTTGATGTTTTCTCTGGATATAACCAGGTTTTATTAAGCAAAGAGGATCAACATAAAACTACTTTTACTACACCTTGGGGTACCTTCATGTACCTTGGAATTCCTTTTTGTCTTACAAATGTTGGTGCTACCTTTCAACGTGCTATGGATGTTGCATTTAATTGGTTGATTGGTAAAATTATTGAAATATGTCAGGATGACCTTACGGTATATTATAAGGAAAGATCAGATCATGTTGGTCATCTTAGAAAGATCTTTGAGAGATGCAGAAAATATGGCATATCATTAAATCCAACTAAGTCTGTGTTAGGTGTTGATGAGGGCAAATTATTGAGGCATATTATCACTAAGGATGGTGTGAAAGTTGATCTTGAAAGGGTTGAGGCTATTAAAAAAGTTCCTATTCCTACCAATGTCAAAGCTCTCCAATACTTTAACAACCAAATTAACTTCATCAGAAGATTCATTCCAAATCTAGTAAAGCTAATGAAGCCTTTACAACTTTTACTTAAGAAAGATGCTAAATTTGAATGGACCAAACAAGCGAAAGAAGCTTTCTCGAGTATTAAGGTTGTTATATCTAGATCTCCTGTGTTGATAAGCCCTGATTATTCAAACGATTTCCAAATATTTTCCTTTGCTTCTAAACATACTATAGCTGGAGTTTTACTTCAGAAAAATGGCCAAGGCCAAGAACAACCCATAGATTTCTTTAGTAGAGCTTTACAGAATTTAGAACTTAAGTATACTACAATGGAGAAGCAAGCTTATGCCCTTGATAAATATTTAAAACATTTCATAATGTATATTGGGTATTCAAAGGTTATTGGGTATGTTCCTCACACAACTGTTAAAGACATATTATCTCAACAATATTGCATTGCTATAAGGGGTAAATGGGTGTCCAAAATCCAAGAGTATGACTTGGAAATTAAACCTACCAAGTTAATCAAATTTAAAGGTCCTTCTCGCATGATGACAAAAAGCAATGAAAAGGTTGTAGGAATGATATGTTAGAAGAGCTTCAAAGATTAAGTCATGACAGAAGAGCTTCAAAGATTAAGTCATGACAGAAGAGCTTCAAAGATTAAGTCAAATGCAATGGTATTCCGACAACATTTACCTTCTTGACAATTTTGCTTGTCCTGAACATCTAGGTGGTCACAAAAGAAGGTCTCTAAGACTTAAAGCCACCAAGTATTGCATAACTCAGAATGGATTAGGTTGGAGAAATCTAGATGGCCTAGTTCTTAGATGTGTTGATGAACTAGATTCCAAAAAGCTTCTGGTTGAGTTTCATATAGGATTTTCTGGTGGGCATTATGTAGTAGATACAACAACCCAGAAGATTCTTAGATCAGGTTACTATTGGCCCACTTCATTTGTGGTTGTGCATAATTTTGTCAGATCTTGTCCCCAATGTCAGTTGTTCACTGGGAAACAGAAGTTAACAACTTTACCTCTTCAGCCAGTAGTTGTGAAAGCCCCTTTCCAGCAATGGGGTCTTGATTTTATCGGTC
This sequence comes from Larix kaempferi, assembly GCA_027924585.1. Taxonomy (NCBI): domain Eukaryota; kingdom Viridiplantae; phylum Streptophyta; class Pinopsida; order Pinales; family Pinaceae; genus Larix; species Larix kaempferi. The sequence goes on from BSBM01000304.1 coordinate 1,952,800, forward strand.
AATTTAAGGAAAATTCAAGCAATGGTCATACCTGGATCCTTACTGCCACCGATTAATTCACTAATTGGGTGGAAGCAATCCCCACTAAGTATACAGCAGATAAAGTAGTTATGGACTACCTTGAAAATATCATCATAACTAGATTTGGGGTACCATCTAGTAACATACCCAAATCTCCACCTTGTCATTGTAAGCAACGAGGTGTAAATTTTTTTTCCTCGACATCAACAATCAAGTTATTAGCCACATTATATACAAGGTTACATATGTACTACCATCGAAATTAACATTTCATAAGAACACTTGCTCAATCATCACTTATTTTCATGCCACTTATATATTAGACATGATTAGCCATCCAACCCATGGCTCATTCCATTCGAACAACTGTATATTTGTGCTCATCCAACATAAGGTGTAATCCATGAATGATCACATCAACAAACATCCACAAGCTTCATTTCACATTTAACTTATGAAATAGACATGTGTCATAATTTTAATAAAGCAACTTAACATTTCAGATCACATTTCTCTAATAAATTAAAACACATCAAGTACACATAAGAAAGAGACATGTACACGTGGTTCACCCAACTCTTTGGGCTACGTCCACCAAGGAGTTGTCGCAGCTTTATTCATCAAAAGGAGGAGTACAATCTGCGACATAGTGTGCACAATATTTCTACTTTCTCAAGCCTCTCACCGAGAGCACTTTTATAAGAAAAACATTTAATCAATCAGTCTTATAGGCATCACCCAGAATCTCTTCCAAGCTGAACACAGCCTGATCAGTATAATTTATACATTGAGACACTACCCCCTTCCCAAAATATTATATGACACTAACATATACGAGACCTACTCGGACCAGCATAAATTCAATTACACAAATAATTAGCTTTTCATGTGCAAAGGGTTTAGCATGCCTGAGCTTCAACTTACATCCTCCAAGTTATGCTTTTCTGAAGCATCCCTGAACATTATCATGCAACATTGAATACACAATATGTATGTGTATAAGATATCAAACTCCCAATCCTCTTCTCTATGCAAACCTTAACATTATCATGCCATATTAAATACACAACAAGTATATGCATATGGGATCAAGCTTATTGGTCCCTTCTCCAAATCATGGCCAAGATAATAAAGATTGGGTCCAATAAGACTATTATATCAATACTACGGTCTTCCGACAATATTTATACTTATTAAATTTTCTTTCAGCGGAATGCCTCTTTAGTCATATGGATACTTGTATCATAACTTAAATGTAACTAGGCAGGAATTAGTTTCTGCGATTCTTACTTCCACAGACACAGTTTTTAAAATGTAAAGGACGGGACTAACTTTATAATTAAAAACAATAGTACAAGCATCTAACTCATATGATCACATCGATCCTTGCCCTGTTCTAGAATCTTATAAACACAGAGTTCACGCGAATAACCAATCCCTAATAAGATTAAAACACATACATCCAGAAGGTTTGGATCATTGTTTTGAACAACATGAACCCACAGAGATACTCGCCCGGAACTATCCTTGGTCAGAAAACAAGAAGACCCACAAGAAGGTTTAGATCTCTGGAATGCAATTCACACAATCAATTATGCAGCACAGAAAATATAACATGCAAAAAATCAAAGGACTGAGATCCACATCTAGATTCATGCCTTCCCTGAGAAACACAATTGGGCTTTCCATAGAGCATACACAAAGAAATATAAACATGCAAACAATCAAAGGACTGAGATCCACATCTAGATTCACGCCTTCCCTAGGCAATACGATTTGGCTTTCCATAGAGCATGCACACAGAAATATAAAGATGCAAACAATCAAAGGACTGAGATCCCCATCTAGATTCACGCCTTCCCTAAGCAACACGATTTGGCTTTCCATAGAGCATGCACACAGAAATATAAATATGCAAATAATCAAAGGACTGAGATCCATATATAGATTCACGCCCTCCCTGAGCTACACGATTTGGATTTCCATAGAGCATGCACACAGAAATATAAACATGCAAAAAATCAAAGCACTAAGATCCACATCTAGATTCACGCCTTCCCTAAGCAACACGATCTGGATTTCCATAGAGCATGCACACAGAAATATAAACATGCAAACAATCAAAGGACTGAGATCCACATTTAGATTCATGCCTTCCCTGAGCAACACGATTTGGCTTTCCATAGAGCATGCACACATAAATATAAACATGCAAACAATCAAAGGACTGAGATCCACATCTAGATTCATGCCTTCCCTGAGCAAAACGATTGGATTTCCTTGAGAATGCACACAAAAATATAAACATGCAGACAATCAAAGGACTGAGATCCACATCTAGATTCACGCCTTCCATGAGCAACATGATTTGGCCTTACATAGACCATGCACACAGAAATCTAAACATGCAAACAATCAAAGGACTGATCCAAGTCTAGATTCACGCCTTCCCTCAAGCTCTACTCTCATCCTATTGCAATATGAAACACTACTATATAAAATTTAAGAATGGAAGTATACAATGCTCGGTCTCCCCCTCAAGCTTGTGCTCATGCCAATCCAGCATATATTAAATGTAACATATCAAACTAGGTTTGCACAGGGATCGGGCTTCCACCAGCCATCCTTTCCCATAACTCTGCGCACTAAAACAATAACACCTAGCCCACATATATATGCATATAAAACATCTAACTGGGAAATGCAAAGGATAGGCAAGGATCCGGCATAATAAGCCGCTTATCACCTATGTAAAAAAATTATATACACAAGACTTGAACCCGTCCAAGCATAAACCTATGCTCCAAAAGGAATAGGGATTCAGGATCGGCTTCTCCAGCAATCCATTCCCCAATGCTACCACACCAAAGGATATTATTTCCAGAGGAGACCACACAGAAAAATCGTAACACCCCCGCAAGGAGTAACGCAGCATACTATATGTATAGAGTAAATGGAAAAGTACATGGATTATTATCCTCGCCAAACCTACGTTAATATTGCATGCAACGAGCATGGGCTTCTTAAAGAAGGAAGGAGAGACCCCCAGAGGATCTCCACGCATCCATCCCTTAATGGCATCGTCAACCAGAAATTTTAAAAGAAACAAATCCTCCACGCTATGTGCATTCATACCCATAACACTCAGTATGAAAAGAAATAAATGCATGGATCCTCCACGCTATGTGCATTCATACCCATAACACTCAGTATGAAAAGAAATAAATGCATGGATCCTCCCCCATACAGACTCGGCAACCAAGAGGAAAGTAAACCATGGAATTAAAAACGTAGTCCCAACCGAAGATGCTGAGAGGATTTGAAGGAGTAACGTCCTCCCTAAAAGGAGCTTCCAGCACGCCTTTTTCATCCATGCTATAACGCTCAACTCAATGAATATCGAGACATGAGGGTGTTATGCCAATAGTGTTGAATTCCATCCCATTTGGCAGTGCCATCATCAAGTTTAAATGACTGAAAATAAATGACAATTTCCCAATGTAATATATTAATTATAAATTTCTTTAATAGTTGGAAAATAAACCAGATATATAATCCATATTAACGGCTTACGTTCACGCCCGTGTAAATAAATATATTAATACCACAATGAGCTTTTAGTTTTAATAACCCTCCCTGACTATAACGCACTCCTCAGAAAAAAGGACAAATGGCTTCCAAAAGTTGGTGGGTTTAAATCTACGTTAAAAATAAAATCACCACAACTCTTACCATGAGCTGGAACGTTAAAACGTTACTTACCTCTTAAAGTATATATATATTGAATTTAATAATACTTTCTAATGAATTTTCTATAATTATCCTTTGAACATGGAATCATATAAATTATTCATACACCAATGTTATTTAATTAATAATATTAATGATTTATACATACACACCCATTTATTTTTATATATATATTAATAAAACAACTCTCTTTTGCATAAGGACACATACCACCATGCATTATCAATTTAATGCATCTATGGTGTCACAGAAAATATAATATAACTTAATAACATTTCACACTATATATACATATAATGATTTATGCTTATAAAATATTTACACAATGTTCATCATAATGTTTCATAATTTTGTATAAGCATCTATACCTATATTGTTTTCTTTCTTGTAATATCATTATTTGTATATAGAAATAATATTTCACCACTATATATAATGCATACGCTTATAAAATAATTACATGCAATTTATAAGTATATACTCCATTATATGTAATAATATTTTATCTAAGTGATAGCATATATATATATATATATATATTTCTTTTATTTCTAAATGGCACTAAGTACCCATCGCCTAGTCTCTTTGGTGATAAATAGTTTGCTTATGCTAAAAATAGATAAAGGGTTTTGATGGTGAAAACCCTAACGTCCTGTGCCGGGACTAGGATGTCAAGGACATCCATTGGACTTTCTTAGTTTTTCCATGACAGGTTTTAACCAAGGTTAGCCTAGTGCTACGCTTTAGGTCTTAGGAGGCATTTACTTCCTTTCGGCAGTTATGGGTAACCTCGGTAACCCTTCCAAGTACTGCCTGAAACAACCTAACGAACCTTAAGTGAAAGTTAGTTTTCACTAAGTGCTTCTAGAACCATGACAACATGTCATCAAACCATGGCTTCCAAGCCATTTCATCTCTACCACCTCAAAGGATTCATCTCTTTATCGATACGTTGCTAGCATTATTAATTACCAATTTTAGGAAATGAACCACATAACTTACAAGGTTTACTGGTGGGGCCTTGGCCTTGAGCTCCTCACCAGAAACCAGTACAATTTACAATTGCATTTTTCAATAATAATAATAATAATAATAATAATAATAAGGATCAAATTGGAGGGATGTTACATCCTCCTCCCCTTAAGAATAACACCATCTTCAATGTTCAATAGTTTGTCCTTCGCATCCTTTCACTATCTTTTGCTTGCTTTATTTTTATGCTTTGGTTGTCTTCATAGTGTTGCAATTTCCACAAGCTCTTATCACTTATATCCTGCACTTTATACAGATCACAAGATCTTCCAACGTTCTTTAGCATAACATAAGCATACAAGATTAAAAACAGTAAATGTTCATTATCCGTCCTCATCCTTGAGGGGATATTTGCTTACTCTATCATTCATAACATTCACACATAATTACATCTCATAGTCTAGTTACAAGACAAATCATTAACATTTGCTTATATCATAAGACAATTCTTTTCAACAAAACTTTGTTGATCATCAAACACTTTTGTACTTCAACAATCATGGAGACTTGCATACAAAACACGAGCCATCTGCAACTCATCAGGAAAATTTGATAGTCTTACTCTGCAACTCATTACTTAGCTTCCCCTCATCAAATCTTCTCATGGGCTCAGTTCTAACACCACAAGGAAAAAGTTAAGTCTCCTCAGAGAACCTCTTGTGTGCTTCGTTCTAACTTCAATGAGCCACCTGCTCTGTTCTGCTTCCATGGGGAACATGACCACAATTTTAGGGAAGTTGTCCCATAACAATAGCTAGAAGTGAGTGCGAGATGCAGCCCCTTTGCTCGAGTCCAAGAATTTATTCTTTTCCCCTCAAACCTTCTCGTTTGAGTCCAAGAAATTTACTTAGTAACAATCATTTTTTATTTCTTGCACGCCACATGCAACATAATAACAACAAAATATTAACAATATATTCACCTATTTACTTATCATATTCTATGCATTTTGTTGATTACACATCATCAATCATAAGTCATATCACCAATCATGATTTATAAAATCCTATGATAAAATGAAAAGTAAACCATTACTTACTCTTGAACGATTTAGCTCAACCTATCTATATAAGTGGATTTTATAATTCACATTCGTCTTGGATTATGACATTGGTCGTAATCCAAAATCACTTCCTGAAATGTTAGAAAAATTTATTTGCTTCAAATGTTCAACAATTGAACATATTAGTTCCATAGCATTACGTGCATACTCATTCCTCAATCCATCCCGATGTAAACTCTTCAATATCCTTAATTTGAGTCTAAGATCGAATCTGCTGAAAACATGTTAGTATCATAGTTTAAACATTTAGTTACATATAGATTCAATTTGAGACTCATCATCTAAAGATAATCTTTTCGATACTCTTTCAAAATATCCTATGATCAATCGACCATGACAAGATTTGAGGGTCCTTTTAGTCAAACTCATACTTTTAACAAAATCTTGTTCCTTGATACACATCAATCTTTGTTTAGAAGATATCACAACCCTATCTAAGAATCATAATGCAATTCCATACAATAGTACATCTTTAAGCTTATACTTTCCAATTCTAATGCGATAAGAAGTTAAGTAATAAGATCTTAAAATTTAATAACAATTTTTCATAAAAGAAAATAATATTTCATTATGTCAGTCATCTTATCACGTGAATTCGTTTACGCCTTTTAAACATATAATGTAATCTAGTATGTCAAATTCAACCGTGCTATCATTATTCAGGATTAATAATTACTTAGTCTATGGAATCCATACTATTGGATCCACAAAAGAAAATAAAAGATTGTCAACAAGGTTAATCAACATATTACCCAAAATCTAAGCAAAACGTTGTACATTCTAACTTTGATATTTGGGAACCAACCTTTTGTTTTTCGAAAAATGTAACTATACTCTCGTCTAAGAGGCTATATGTTCTGATATAGAATTCCATGAAAACTAGCACAAGAATATTCAACAACCATGCATTCATAATTAAATTATCGCTATGATAGTTGAAGATGTTCATGTGTCTGTACATAACCTAACCAGCTTACTTCTTTGATGTAAAGTGATAACTCTATTCTCTAATCTAATGAAGCTCATTTATAGTGTACATAGTAATTCTTATAACAACAACTACAAAGAATATCCTTTTGAAATTGCTACGAAATTTTGAAATTCCTTATTTAGTTTAAGCTGCCAGTCAAGAACACTATGCATATTTAATGTATTAATATGCTTTGCTAAAGTTTTACATATCTTTATCTATTTGTTACACTTAGGGTTTCACAAAATGCCATCTAATTATGAATCAACGATTAACAAAAGGGTTTATGATGTTTCTTTTTCTCTTTTAACAAGTTTTCAGTCATGATACAAAAATTACACATTTCACATCAATCTCAGAAGACATATAACATCATCTATATTGATACATCCTTCGTATGGAATATTTACATACTAGTATTTCTTTGTGCATACTTCATCTATTGTGATCCTATGGCTATGTCCTAGAATATGTTTTTCATACTAACTTGCTCTTACCATATTGTAACAATTCTAATTACCTCAATAAACAAAGATTCCTTCTTTCGGGAAATAAATTATTTTCTTTCATTGATTAAAGTGTTACATATGCCTTCCCTATTATAGATTTTCAAATAAAGTCACTAAGTATGAGTATTTTATACCTTAAGTAAATCTAATAATCACATTTCACATGTATTGAATTCATTTCAACAATTTATCACACCCCTAGACAATACTTATTCATCCATATGAGTATCTATACATTTTGTCTAGTGAAGAAACATACGACAAGGATAACATACATGACTCACAATTTTATGGGGATAAAATACTTATCCTTACTTCTTTGGAGAAACTTTGGAGTTGAACTCAGACAACATGTTTCCCTTCGTCCCATCAGTCATGCATCCAAAATGAAACAAGAACAGCTTCGTTAGCCTCCAAAATTATTTATCTCATGTTGAGCCTAATAAGCCCTAGTGTTTGTAACCTAAGGCTCTGATACCACTTTGTAACTTACCCAAATCTCCACTTTGTTGTTGTAAGGAACTAGGTGTAAATTTTTTTTCCTCTACATCAACAATCAAGTTATTAGCCACATTATATACAAGGTTACATATGTACTGCCATCTAAATTAACATTTCATAAGAACACTTGCTCAATCATCACTTATTTTCATGCCACTTATATATTACACATGATTAGCCATCCAACCCATGGCTCATTCCATTCGAACAACTGTATATTTGTGCTCATCCAACACAAGGTGTAATCCATGAATGATTATCACATCAACAAACATCCACAAGCATTATTTCATATGTAACTTATGAAATAGATATGTATCATACTTTTAATAAAGAAACTTAACATTTCAGATCACATTTCTCTAGTAAATTAAAACACATCAAGTACACACAAGAAAGAGACGTGTATACGTCGTTCACCCAACTCTCATCAAGAAGAGGAGTACAATCTACGACATAGTGTGTGCAATATTTCTACTTTCTCAAGCCTCTCACCAAGAGCACTTTTACAAGAAAAACATTTAATCAATTAGTCTTATAAGCATCACCTAGAATCTCTTCCAGGTTGAACAAAACCCGATCAGTATAATTTATACTTTGAGACACTAACCCCCTTCCCAAAAGATTATATGACACTAACATATACAAGACCTAGACCTACTCGGACTAGCATAAATTCAATTACACCAATAATTACCTTTTTATGTGCAAAGCGTTTAGCATGCTCGAGCCTCAACCTGCATCCTCCAGGTTATACTTTTCCAAAGCATCCCTGAAGATTATCGTGCAATATTGAATACACAATATGTATATGTATAAGAGATCAAACTCCCAATCCTCTACTCTATGCAAACCGTAACATTATCATGCCATATTAAATACACAATAAGTATATGTATATGGGATCAAGCTTATTGGTCCCTTCTCCAAATCATGGCCGAGGTAATACAGCTTGGGTCCAATAGGTCTATTATATCAATACTACAGTCTTCCGACAATATTTATACTTATTAAATTTTCTTTCAGCGGAATGCGTCTTTAGTCATATGGATACTGGTATCATAACTTAAATGTCACTAGGCAGGAATTAGTTTTTGCAATTCTTACTTCCACAGACATCGTTTTTAAAATGTAAAGGACAAAACTAACTTTATAATTAAAAAAAATAGTACAGGCATCTAAATCATATGATCGCATCAATCCTTGCTCTGTTCTAGAATCTTATAAACATAGAGTTCACACGAATAACCAATCCCTAATAAGAGGAAAACGCATACATCCAGAAGGTTTGCATCACTTCTTTGAACAACATGAACCCACAGAGATACTCGCCCAGAACTATCCTTGCTCAGAAAACAAGAAGATGCACACGAAGGTTTAGATCTCTGGAATGCAATTCACGCAATCAATTATGCAACACAGAAAATATAACGTGCCAACAATTAAATGACTGAGATCCACATCTAGATTCATGCCTTCCCTGAGAAACACGATTTGGCTTTCCATAGAGCATGCACACATAAATATAAACATGCAAACAATGAAAGGACTGAGATCCACATCTAGATTCATGCCTTCCCTGAGCAACATGATTTGGCTTTCCATAGAGCATGCACACATAAATATAAACATGCAAACAATCAAAGGACTGAGATCCACATCTAGATTCATGCCTTCCCTGAGCAACACGATTTGGCGTTCCATAGAGCATGCACACATAAATATAAACATGCAAACAATCAAAGGACTAAGATCCACATCTAGATTCACGCCTTCCGTGAGCAACACGATTTGGATTTCCATAGAGCATGCACACATAAATATAAACATGCAAACAATCAAAGGACTGAGATCCACATCTAGATTCACGCCTTCCCTGAGCAACACGATTTGGCTTTCCATAGAGCATGCACACAGAAATATAAACATGCAAACAATCAAAGGACTGAGATCCACATCTAGATTCATGCCTTCCCTTAGGAACACGATTTGGATTTCCATAGAGCATGCACACAGAAATATAAACATGCAAACAATCAAAGGACTTATCCAACTCTAGATTCATGCATTCCCTCAAGCTCCGCCCTCATGTTGTTGCAATATGCAACACTACTATATAAAATCTAAAAATGGAAGTATGCAGCGTTCAGTCTCCCCCTCAAGCTCTGCGCTCATGCCAATCCATCATATATTATATGTAACATATCAAAATAGGTTGGCACAGGGATCGGGCTTCCACCAACCGTCCTTTCCCATAACTCTATGCAATAAAACAATAACTCCCGGCCCACATATATATGCACATAAAACATCTAACTGGGAAATGCAAAGGATAGGCAAGGATCCGGCATAATAAGCCGCTTATCTATCACCTGTGTAAAAAAATTATATACACAAGACTCGAACCCATCCAAGCATAAATCTATGCTCCAAAAGGAATAGGGATCTAGGATAGGCTTCTCCATCCATCCCTCCCTCAATGCTACCACACCAAAGGATATCATTTCCAGAAGACACCAACAAAAAAATCGTAACTCCCATCCAAGGACTAACGCAACATACTATATGTATAGAATAAATGGAAAAGTACATGGATTATTATCCTCCCCAAGCACTGTGTTAAGAATGCATGCAACAAGAATGGGATTCTTCAAGAAGGAAAGAGAGACCCCCAAAGGATCTCCATGCAGCCACCCCCCAATGGCATCCTCAACCAGAAATTTTAAAAGAAGCAAATCCTCCACACTATGTGCATTCATACCCATAACACTCAGTATCAAAATAAATAAATGCATGGATCCTCCCCCATACAAACTCGGCACCCAAGAGGAAAGTAAACCGTGGAATTAAAAACATAGTCCCAACAGAAGATGCTCAGAGGATTTGAAGGAGTAACGTCCTCCCTAAAAGGAGTTGCCAGCATGCCTTTTTCAGCTATGCTATAACGCTCAACTAAATGAAGATGAGACATGAGGGCATTATGCCAATAGTGTTGAATTCCATCCCATGTGGCAGTGCCATCATCAAGTTTAAATGACCGAAAATAAAAGACAATTTCCCAATGTAATATATTAATTATAAATTTCTTTAATAGTTGGAAAATAAACCATATATATAATCCATATTAACGGTTTACGTTCACGCCTGTGTAAATAGATATATTAATACCGCAATAAGATTTTATTTTTAATAACCCTCCTTGACCATAACGCACTCCTCCGAAAAAAGGAAAAATGGCTTCCAAAAGATGGTGAGTTTAAATCTACGTTAAAAATAAAATCACCACAACTCTTACCATGAGCTAGAACACTAAAACGTTACGTACCTCTTAAAGTAATGAATTTAATAGTACTTTCTAATGAATTTTCTATAATTATCCTTTGAACATTGAATCATATAAATGATTCATACACCAATGTTATTTAATTAATAATATTAATGATTTATATATACACGCCCGTTTATATATATATATATATATATATATATATATTAATAAAACATCTAATATAATAATAATAATAATAATAATAATAATAAGGGTCAAATTGGAGGGATGTTACGCATCCAATATAACAACTGATAATGATCCAAGCTTTAGTTCCATGGCTTTTTCTTCATTCTTCTTTAATTATGGTATAATCCTTTCCCACTCATCCAACTATTATCCCCAAGGAAATGGATTGGCTGAGTCAACCAACAAGACCCTAATGAAACTATTAAAAAAGACTGTTGGGGATAATAAGAAGTCTTGGGATTCTAAGATAAAATTTGCTATATGGGCTAATAAAATAACACAGAAATGTACCACTCGTAAAACCCCTTTTAAGTTGGTTTATGGTTTAGAAGCTTCTGTGACCATTCATTTTTAGTTTCTAGTGTATCAGATGTTGCATAATTTTGATCCGAATGATGATGATATGCAGCATATAATTGAGTAGATTTTGAAATTAGATGAAACCAGAAGAAAGGCCTTAGACCAGAGTATCAGAAATCATGATAGGGTTAAAAGGAATTCTGACAGAGCTACCAAGCCTAGAGACTTCCAGCCAGGGAATTGGGTTCTTTTATGGGATAAACGAAGAGATAAGTTAGGAAAGCATGAAAAGTTTGATAGCTTATGGTTGGGAGGATATGTTATATTTGAACCAGTAGGGGTTAATTCTTTCTTCCTTTGCACTATGGATGGAGAAATATTGACTCTACCAGTCAATGGACAACATCTCAATCTATTTTTCAAAGAAGATCTTCTAATGCCCACAGGGGAAGATTGATAGTAAGGCCATTTCTAAATCTTTCCTTGCATTTTTTGTACATTATGCTTTTGTATATTATTGATGTATATTAGTTTTATTTACTTGTTTTGCCTTATTTTTTAATAATGTTGCAACTTATGTTTCATTTGGAAAAAATATGTGGGACTGATGCATTCTAGTTTTCATGTAGGAACAAGAGATTCTGGGATTCTTGTATACTCTCTTTGATTGAGAGAATTACATCGAGTATGCGTCCTGCAGTTGGAGCCATATGTTTCCAACTAAGTTGTACTTGGTTGTATTATCAAGCGAGCGGGAAGAGTTGAACATGTCAATGTTAATTTTCGATGATATGATGACCATTAGGCATTTTTGAGGGCCCTTTTGTAAAATTAGTCACAGCAGATCTAATGAACAAGTAAATCAATCACAACAGATGAATATAGAAAATATGGTGCAAAACTGTCTCAATGACTAAGCAATTCAAATTGCCTAAGTAGGTCATTTGAATCACTGAATGGAGTAGCTTGACTCCAACTAGGAGTCCTCATCATCAATCGGTGGTGGTCATCAATGCACAAGAACCAATCATCCAAGTGTCAATCTGAGTCTAACTGAGTGTGTCATGTGTAACTGAAGTGTGTAGGACTGATTAAGGGAAGAAGGCTCAGTGGGGGCGCATGGGAGGCTAACTGAAGTCAGAACAGGTCATCTAGTCAATCTGGAGTTCCAACGGAAGTGAAACAGTCAGTTGGGAGTGAAACTAGCCTCAAATCAGGGAGAATCAGAGCTAACTGAGTGTAACTGAAGTGGTAGGTGAACAAGTGCGCCCTTCTCTGGCAGTAGGTGAGAAGTGGGCGCCTTTCATCCTAGGAGGGATAAAACTCTGAAGTAAGTGGCTCCCGGGTGCTAGAATAAGGTGGCTAAGGTGTTGGAGGCATCAAACTGGTGACTGGGATGCATGCAAAGTGCATGCAAGTGCATGCAAACCCTAGAATTTGCATGCAAACCCTAATTGCATGCAAGATCCTGAAAAAGATGATGTGGATATCCGAACACCCCCCCTCAAGCTAGACTATGATGTGCAAAAAATAATGTGGGGCCCTAGTAACTAAGACCAAAGGTCACCCCGATACAATAATCCAAAAAAACGATGAAAATAAACTAAGTGAGGAAAGAGGGAAAACCCAGTGGGAAGAAAGCCCCCCCTCAAGCTAAAGCATAATAATGAATCAGTCTGTCTCCACCATGATGGAACTCACCCCCAACAGTGAACGGAGGTAAGAGAACTTCTTCTCAGTGAAGCTCTTGGTGAAGATGTCTGCAATTTGCTCATCAGTAGGGCAATATTGCAGAATGATGGTGCAGTCATGCACCAACTGTCGAATGTAATGCATATGAATCTCAATGTGTTTGGTCCTCTGCCGCTGAACTGGATCTGTGGAGATCTTGATAGCACTTTGATTGTCACAAAATAGGATAGTCGAAGTAGTGCCACCAAAACCAAACTCAGAAAGAATACCCTGCAACCACACTGCCTGAATGCAGGCATTGACTGCCCCTCGATACTTTGCCTCTGCTGAAGAAAGTGCAATGGCTGCTTGCTTTTTGCTGGACCAGCGAATAGCACCATGACCAATCATGAAAACATAACCGGAAGTGGACTTCCAATCAATGCTATCACCTGCCCAATCTGAATCAGTAAAACCAATGAAATCAAGCTCAGAATCTACAGCATAATGTATGCCAAAATGTCTCGTACCTTGCACATACTGCAAGATCCGCTTGGCTGCTCGCCAATCAAGCTCATGTGGCTGCTGCATATATCTTGACACGACACTCACGGCATATGAGATATCAGGCCTTGAGTGTGTCAAATAAAGTAGTGAACCAATCAACTGTCGATACATACTGCAATCTGCAAGCGGTGTAGAATCTCCCTCCTCAAGACTGATTCCTGAGAGGAATGGGAATGGGGCTACCTTACATTCAGCCATATTAAACTTAAATAACAGGTCGGAACCATATTTTTGCTGAGATATAGTGATCCCATCAAAATTTTGAGCTATCTCCAAGCCCAAAAAGTGACTCGGCAAGCCCAAATCGCTCATGTCAAAAGCTAGATTTAAGGCAGATTTTAGCTTGTTTATTGAAGTAAGTGTGCTACCAGTAATGAGAAGATCATCAACATAAAGTACAATAACAAACAAATTACCTTTAACTCGCTGAAGATACACATTCGGATCAGATTTACATCTTTTGAAATTCTGAGAAAGAAGGAAGGAGTCCATCTTTGCGTACCAAGCTCTTAGGGCCTGTTTTAACCCGTACAGAGATTTCTTCAATCTACAAACCAATGATGGATCTGATGTATAACCCTCTGGTTGCTGCATATATACCTCTCAGCAAGGTCTCCATGTAAAAATGCACTCTTCACATCCATGTGGTGCACCTCCCAGTGCTTGGATGCGGAAATAGCTAAAACAAGGTGGATGGAATCCATCTTTGCAACCGGTGCAAAGGTCTCAGTGTAGTCCACTCCTTGGACTTGGGAGAAACCTTTTGCCACCAACCTTGCTTTATATTTGCTGATAGTGCCATCAGCAGCAACTTTAGTACGGTAGACCCATTTACACTTCACTAATTTTCTTCCAGGTGGAAGAGAAACTAGCTCCCATGTGTTGTTCTTTTGAAGAGAACTGTACTCTTCATCCATGGCACTTTTCCATCTCGGATCTCGATGAGCAGAATAGTATGATGTAGGATCTGAACCAGCCATCAAATAACAAATCTCAGGAAGAAATGGATCAGCAATAGAAAGAGCCATACCTGCTCTTTGAAAGTCTGCTCTTGTTCATATCAGATCAGCAGGATTTCCAAGGTTCGAACCAGCAGATTGTAGAGTGTTTTGGGCCCACTTTGGTAACTGAGGGGGATCATAATGGTCGGTCCGAACCTGATATGTCATGATCATCATATGCTGCTACAATATCAGAAATATCAGAACTCATACCTTCATTATTGTTGCACGGATCTTCTTATTGTGAAGGTGCTGAATCCGCAGTCTTCTCCTCGACTAGTTGCAATTCTTGAAGCGGTTCTTCAAATTGCACACTGCGCTCTATGAATATCTTTTTAGATCTGATATCCATGAGTTTATATGCTTTTGATTCTTTCCCATATCCTATCAATATGCACTCGGTACTTTGTGGATCCAAAGCTCGTCTCTTCTCAGAAGGAATTCTAGTCCATGCAGTAGAGCCAAAAACTCTCAAATTTGACACATCCGGTTTGTGACCAAAGAATGGTTCGAAATGAGTCATACCTTTCACGGATGAATGTGGAACACGGTTCGGTATATATGCAGCAACATTGATTGCTTCAGCCCAAATATTTGCAGCCAAACCTTTTGATTCAATCATGCATGTAGCCATCTCTTTCAGTGACCGATTTTTCCTTTCCGCTACACCGTTCTGCTGGGGTGTGTAGGGAACTGTATGTTGGATCTTAATTCCGCTTTGGGCACAAAGTTGCAGCAACTCGGATTTAATATATTCTCCACCATTATCATATCTAAGAGCTTTGATCTTGCTCTTAGTGGCGGTCTCAACAGAAGCCTTAAAATCCTTGAATTTTTCAAGCACTTCTGACTTGTTTTTGAGAAAGAATACCCATGTAAAGCGGGAAAAATCATCAATAAATGTCAAAACATACCTTGAACCACTTAATGACATATGGGCAAGTGGACCACTGATATCAGAATGGATCAATCCCAAAATAGTAGAAGCTCTGCTAGCTTTGCCGCAGTCAAATCTGTGCTTGGGGTGCTTCCCAATAATGCAACCAGTGCATATTCCCTTCGAGGAACGGAGTTGTGGAAGCCCATCTACCATGGATTTATTTGATATCAGCAGCAAATATTTATAATTAAGATGTCCAAATATTTCATGCCAAACCCTACTAACCTCATTACCATGTGTGCGAATAGCAGTGGGCTTTGCAAGCGGAATAAAGTGTGAAAACTCATAGCATTTTGCAGTGTGATTTGCCTTTCCGACTGCAACTAGTCTTCCACTTCTGATATCAGAAATTTCAACTGTATTAGGGATGAATGTAACTTTCTTTGGTTCACCAATGTGTGTCATTTGATACACAGAAAGGAGATTTGAATCCAAGGAAGGCACATAGAGAACATTCTGAAAGCTTCCATGTTCTACATGAATCATACCTTTTCCCTTTGAAGAAATTTTTGAGTCATCTCCCAAATGGATGGGGATGGAGCTATTTGGATCGAATGAGGAAAAAGAATCAATATTTGCAGCCATATGATTTGATGCACCCGAATCTATCAAGAGAGTAGTGGGCTTCGAAACCGTTTCCATGAGTGCTTGTCCTCTTTCATGATCATCATTCCTATCCTTCTTCCTTGCACCATCGGGAAGAGTTATGTTGTTCTTTTCCAAAAGGAGGGCCATTTGATCTATAGTCTTCTTCATACATGAACTTTCGGGATGAAAGCCACGGTTGCAACAAGTACATTTAGATTTTTGGTTACCTTCTTTGCCCTTTTGCTTGAACTTCGAACTGGATGGTGCATCCGTTTGTTTGCCTTTGTCTTTTTGCTTGTGAGGCTCGAATTTGGGCTTCTCCTTCTTTTGCTTTCCTTTACCATTCAAGATCTTGGGTCCTTGAACATATAGGGCTGAATCTTTGGAGCTTATGGACCCCATTTGAATCAACTTGTCATGCTCTTTTGTGACGAACTCAATGAAGGCATTCAAGGTAGGCATCTTCCAATTCGGGGTAGTTAGCCGACTGGAATTGAAAGTAGAGACAAATACCAAATAATCTTTCCCAAGCTTGCTTAGAATGGAAATGATCAATTGCTTATCCTCTTTGATAACTCCACTGTTCTTCAATTGCAAGTTCAAGTTCTTGAATTTTGTGAAGAATTCATTGATGGTCTCGAAATTCTCATGACTAAGGGCAATCAATTCATTCTCTAATTGAAAAGCCCTAAGCTCATCCTCTTGCCAAATAGTGTTTCAAGTTGCTCCCATATGGCTTTTGGAGTCTTCAATCTGCTGAGATGGAAGTGAAGATCTTTGGAGATGGAGAGACAAAGAAGACCATAAGCTTCATCAAGCTTGTTGTAGTGTTTCGTTCGATCTAACACATTGTTTGGCTCCAATTCAAGACCAAGAGTGACTCGGTAGTAACCGTTTGAACGTAATATGATCTCCATATCATCTTTCCAATCAAAATAATTGAATGGGGTGAGGATAGGCTTTGAAGAAGAGTATTCCATTGCTAGGAGCGAGTCAAACTGATGTAGAAGGAGCTTGCATGCACAGTGTAGCGAATGCAATTGCTATAGAGGAGCTTGCATGCAGAGTGTAGCGAATGCAATTGCTATAGAGGAGCTTGCATGCACAGTGTAGCGAATGCAATTGATGGAGACAATAAACCTGCAAATCACAATAAACCAAGAACCGTAAGGTCGAACAATCCACCCTTTTAGAGTTGCATCACACCTGGGATTGGAGATTAAACAATGTTGAATGGGTCCAATGTACCAGATCCAGGAATTATGTGGAAACTCAAGCTTCTGGAGTGGTATTGGAATTATTTTCAAGCTTTGCATGCACAGGAGTGAATTCCCTTCAAATATCTCATGCCAAAACTTTTTGCAATTTGAGCAATTCAGTCAAATCTTCTTGTACAAACACCTGTAGAAAATAGATCTTGTCCCTGCAATGGCTCTGATACCATGTAAAATTAGTCACAACAGATCTAATGAACAAGTAAATCAATCACAACACATGAATATAGAAAATATGGTGCAAAACTGTGCAAAACATGTAGCAGTGCTCAATATCCCAATAAGGGTGAATGAATTACAATACAAACTGTCTCAATGACTAAGCAATTCGAATTTCCTAAGTAGGTCATTCAAATCACTGAATGGAGTAGCTTGACTCCAACTAGGAGTCCTCATCATCAATCGGTGGTGGTCATCAATGCACAAGAACCAGTCATCCAGGTGTCAATCTGAGTCTAACTGAGTGTGTCATGTGTAGTTGAAGTGTGTAGCACTGATTAAGGGAAGGAGGCTCAGTGGGGGCGCATGGGAGGCTAACTGAAGTCAGAACAGGTCATCTAGTCAATCTGGAGTTCCAACGGAAGTGAAACAGTCAGTCGGGAGTGAAACTAGCCTCAAATCAGGGAGAATCGGAGCTAACTGAGTTTAACTGAAGTGGAACTGCAGTGGTAGGTGAACAAGTGCGCCCTTCTCTGGAAGTAGGTGAGAAGTGGGTGCCTTTCAGCCTAGGAGGGCTAAAACTCTGAAGTAAGTGGCTCCCGGGTGCTAGAATAAGGTGGCTAAGGTGCTGGAGGCATCAAACTGGTGACTGGGATGCATGCAAAGTGCATGCAAGTGCATGCAAACCCTAGAATTTGCATGCAAACCCTAATTGCATGCAAGATCCTGAAAAAGATGATGTGGATATCCGAACACCTTTTTATTTTTTACCACATGTCCATGGCCCTGCGGGGTTTGTAATAAAATGTACTAGCATTGTCTTTTATGTAAAGGGCTTGGTTCCCTAGGAATTTTTTACCAAGTTGGGTATTCCAAGGAGTTTTTTCACTTACTAATTATGTCTTGCAACTTTTCATAACATAATTTATGAGTTTTTTTGTTGCTCCTCCAAAACTGGAATGCCTAGTGAGGTTAACGGGCCTTAAGGGGTTATTAAAGTCCATAGGTCAGTGTATATGAGCATGCTAGACTTTAATTTTGAGTCGTATGGAACTAAGTCCCCATATGTTGTTTTTTAATTTCTTTTGAAAAAATATTTTTTTCCATAATTGAGCCCTTTTTTAATGGTTTAATTAAAAAAGTTATAATTGGCATAAAAGTCTAGTCTAGGGGACTTTTTTTGCCTTGGGGGTGCTCGTTTTCTAACTCAAAGCACCCACCTTACCCCAAAACCCACTTTCCATAGTGTTTGAGGCATTTATTTTTCACTTTTCTCAAAAAAATCCAAAAAAGGTGAAAACATGGAGAAAAAATTAAGAAAAATTAAAAAGTCATTTAAAAATTAAATCCCATTTTTGGGGGAATTGAGGTCAGAGTTGGGTCAGCAAATTTTTAAGAGCATTATGGGATAATCTACTTGTCATATGGGCATCCCATAAGGTGGGCATGACTCCCCCAAAGGAGGGAGGCACAGTCCCCAAGAGGGGGGTGCATTTCCCATTTGGGAGTGCCCACGTTATGTGTTGATTTGAAGCTAGTTTATTGCTGCTGCATGAGCACATTTGGGGCTGCAAATTGACATCCCAATTCGTGGAGTGGCGGCCCCTATCTCTCGCCATCTCCTCCACGCATTACTCCACCATCACCTCAAGCTTGGACTCCCTCTCTTTCTCTTTTTTCTATAAATTCAAGGCTACCCACTCTCATTTGGTTTGTTGGAGTTGGAGCAGACCTGAGTTGTAATCTTGTTTATCTTTTGTCAATGAATAAAGAAGACTTTGGAGGTCAGCTTGTGTTATGCTTTTGATAAGTGGATTTATGATCTTGTATTTTTGCTAAGGTAACCTGTGCATCAGCTTTTTTTTCATAGGTATGGTGTACTCATTGGAAATATTGGTATCATTTAATGAGATAGGTTATTTCAATTTGTTTATTGCAATAGCTGATTGATGTATGCTTATTGAGAGATTGTGATTGTGTGTTTCTTTTGTTTATGGATATGCAATAGCGATTTCTTTTGAGTATATGTCTACACTTGATCATTGTTGGTGAAGTCTGTGATGTGCAGGTGATCTTGAGTTAGAAAAAGGGATGATCTTATTTGCTTCTTCCCATTTCTAATCTTTGTTTTGTAGATGTAGTTGCTTGGTACCTCATAAATTCAAGCTCCAAAGCTTCCGGTTTCAAACAAAATCTTCTCCATCTCTTTCTCTTTTAATCTTTTTAAAATATTTGGTTACTGGTTACTTGTGAAAAGAGTATTTCCAATTTATATTTTGATATTTATACTCTTAAGTAGATCAGAAGCTACTTTTCAGAAATCTAGTCTATTTTATTTACAAAGTATTCATCTTTCATAGATTAGATTTCTTTGTTTATCAAGCATTTTATTTTTCTTAACTTGTTAAAAAAATTGTCAAATTTCAAAAGTTTGAAAAGTAGTGCTTAGATATGAACATAATGTTTAATTAGCTGATTTAAGACCTTAGAATTTAAAGCTCTCTGAGTGTGCAAGGATCCTAAGGAGACAAGCCTTACAGCTTGTCTCACTTAGTTCATTTTTGCTTGTTTACTTAGTTTTTTTACTTATATTTTTTTTGGGTTTTTTGTAGCTAACCCAAACACACGCTTAAAGTGTTTTGGGCCATCTTTTAGTAATGTTTGCTTGCTGGTTTTCGGCAAATGACGAACAGATAAAGGGAGATGCTGGCCAAAAATTGAAGATCCAGGCCATCTGGAGCACCCAGAACTAAAAATTTTCAAACTGGATACTTTTTTTTCTCTGTTTTTTGTAATACACTAAGTCATAATAAAAAAATGGGGAAATTCTATTGCATTGTAAAGACATATTAAATGAGAGCAAATTGGCTAACCAACGCCCACAACCCATCCCCCCGGGGGGGGAAATTGTGTCGACTCATTTTCGTGGCATACATTTTTTTTTAGCTTAGATTCGATTTTCAGTACTTTAATATAATCAACTAGGACTAAAATTAGCCTCGTTGGTCCATTCCATTGGCGGGGCACGAGTTCGCTCAGGACCTAGATTTTTCCATTTTTTTACAATTTTCATTTTTTTTACAAATCCAAAACACTCCCTTGCTTTCTCGAATTAAGGTTTCAGTACAAGGGCTTGCCCAAGTACTGGCCTGAAAAAAGACTCTTGGGGCTTAAAAAAGTAAAATACTAGTTCTAAAAAACATAAAACTTCTAAGGCTTTTCCCCGTATGCTCTGTGGCCACTGCAGCATATTCTGAACATGCTGGCACATATCAAGAAAGGGATAAGTGACTATTAATAGATTCCAACACATCCCAAATAAACCACCTTATTGTGAAAATATAGCACAAAATATTATTCTTCTTTCATGGGAAAATTTCTCAAAGGGTGCGGGAACCGCTGGATAGAGACCTCCTGGAAACCGTTAGACTATACACTCATTTGGTATAGTGTTGAACATCTCCTTGGGACTTTGATCCAACCCACATGTCATGAGTGAGAAACCACAAAGTTGAATTACGGACATATTCCCTGTACCTTTTTGTATATCAGGAGTCCCCCAACCTTAATACAAAAGATCACTACCACATTAATAATAAAATAAACCAAGAACAAATTGCACAACATTGTCTTTTCAGTTCAATCACTTTTTGACTCCATTTATCGGCGCTGGTCTACCTTTTATATTTCATATGATGATGGATGTTTTAAACTGACAATGATGATGAATGATATTTGCTTTATATATATGTTGCATTGATCTTGGTTTACAAAAATATTCTAACTCCTAGATTAGATGTTTTGTCTTTCATATATTAGACACCTTAGTTTATTTTCACTTTTTAGGGTCCACACCCCTTGGCTTCGCTAGGAGTAAGCCTAGACAGAGGAGTCAAGTTTTAGGTGACAACACTTGACATTAGCTTGCCCCCAAGGACACACCACCGACTTGAAGACTTCTTCCACATTTTCTCAGGTGTGGAACTAGGCGATAAAACTTCTTTCAGATACAAGGGCCGTCTGGTGCTTCCCCGGAGCACAGATCTTCAACAGGCTATCTTCTACAAATTCCATGCTTCTCCATCGGTAGGGCACTCTGGGTTCCTCAAAATGTATGAGCGGGCATGGCGTAACTTCTTTTGGCAGAGCATGGAAAGGACAATTTAATAGATGGTGATTGAATGTGATACCTACCAGTGCAATAAGGGTGAAATGACACTCCTTCCGGGATTACTCGAACCCTTGCCCATACCTACATGGATTTGGACAGATATTTCTATGGATTTCATTGAAGGGATCCCTAAATATGGGGGGAAGACAGTGATTTTTGTTGTGGTTGATTACCTCTCCAAATATATTCATTTTTGTGCTCTCAACCATCCTTATACAGCCTCCTCAGTCGCTCAAATTTTCTCGGACAAGATCTTTTGTCTTCATGGAATCCCTTCTTCCATTGTCTTGGATCGTGATGCGACTTTCACCAGTCATTTTTGGACAGAACTATTTCGCCACACTAACACCAAACTGAAGATGAGTCTAGGGCATCACCCATAAATAGATGGTCAAACTGAAATTATCAATAAATGCTTGGAAACTTATCTTCGTTGCTTCACCTCTGAATAACAACATTAGTGGGAAAAGTTGCTCCCTCTTGCTGGATGGTGGTACAATAACTCTTACCACACTGCCTCTAAAATGACTCCATATGAAGCAGTTTATGGTCAGGCACCACCAGTTCTTATTACATACACCCCCAACAGTTCACCAGTTCAGGATGTTGACATGGTCCTTTGAAACCGTGATCAGATTCTTTGCTATTTGCGGGAAAATATTCACATGGAAATAAATCGCATGAAGCAACAAGACGATCAACACCATTCTGAGCACACTTTTGAAGTAGGTGATATGGTTTTTCTTCGTCTCCAACCTTACAAGAAATCATCCCTGAAACTCAAAGGGCATCATAAGCTCGCTCCAAAGTTCTATGGGCCATATAGGATTCTTCAGAAGATTGGGTCCATTTCTTATAAATTGGAACTTCCTCCTTCTTCCCGCATTCATCAAGTATTTCATGTCTCTTGTCTAAAGAAGGTTCTTGGCACTAACATCAAAGGACAAACTATTTTACCAGAACTGGATAATGAAGGATCCATCTTTTTGGAGCCATAGGTTGTCCTCAATAAGCACACTCGTCGGTTTCTCTCTCTCTCTATCACAGAGGTCCTAATTCAGTGGCATGGAATGCAACCAGAGGATGCTACATGGGAACCGCTCCAGATTCAACAACAATTTCCACATCTAAGGCTTTGCGGACAAAGATGTTTCTAAGGGGGAGGGGATATTAGGAGCCAATGTCAACCCTTCTCTTTACTTTGTTAGTATATTGTTGTTGGATGCATATGCTTTGTAAGTCGTCCCGTAGTATTTGTTGATCCATAATTTGTATTATTGTTGTTGGACGCATATGCTTTGTAAGTCGTCCCGTAGTATTTGTTGATCCATAGTTTGTACTGGCCCATGGTTTTGACCCGTAGTATTGGCGCCTAGAATTAGTATACAAGTATATGTTGAGGCCAATGAAGGCAACGTGAAGTTATTTTGTATTGAACTTGCTCAAAGGAGGTTTCCCCCTCGAAGTGGCTTGCGATCAACAAAAGTATTCCGTGATCTAATATGTCATGTATTCATCAATTAATTGTTGCAGGTTCTTCACAACATCAAATATCTAATGACCAATACATCGGATGACTGATGACCAATACATCACATGACTAATGACCAATAAAATCATGATACATCCAAATAGTGCATCAGAGAATATCTTCTGCAGTTACATTCTTCAACAGAGATTGCATAGGAAATTATTCCCATTGCCATAGATAAAAGGTCGAGCCTGGTTTCCTACTAAGTGCTCAGTGCTTTTTGGTCTAAGAAAGAAGAGAAATCATGCACAAGAACTAGAGAACCGATTAAAGAGATCATTCTGGCATGTCTACTTAATAAATATTTTTCACAGAAAACAACCCTGGACCCTATTTTTTTAGTAAGCTTGGTTTAGCTCGAGGGTGATTGTCTGCTAAAGTTGATAGTTTATGAAATGCAACAGTAATCTATGGTACGATGGAACAAAGTAGTTCCACAACAAGTTGGCATAAATCACACATAAATCAAGAATTGAGATAAGTTGTTTAGATTTTTCTTTCATGTTTGATAATTTTTTTTATTTTTAATTAAAAAATTAGTTAAACCTAGGTTTTCAATATAAAGACTTTATCATTCTTTATTGTAGGAATTAATGGTTTGTGTAGAAGTATTCAGGCTTATTATTTTCTTTTTCTTTCAATTAAGCTATTCTAACAAGGTTATCTTTTATAATTATGGAGAGGAATGCTATAAATTCTAAATGTTAACCTAGTCTTAAAATAAATGTTTTTATCCTCTATTTACTCATAGATTTTATTAGATTTTCATATTGATTCTATAAGAGAAAAGTGTAGAGTTTTATTTTTTTGAGAGTTAGTTTATTTTAATTTTTAATAGGGTTATTATGTAAGTTAATTAATAACAGAAGTACTTTTTAAGATTTAAGAAGGGGATAGAGTAACTTTTATATAAAGCATAGAAACTAATTAGTTATAAATCTAGATGATATGATCTATAATATGGAGAAAACGCCTAATTATATCCCAATCACGATAGAGTACTGGAACGAACCCTTTGCAGGATCATTCAAACCCTATGTTTACGATGGGAGAAAACCATTATATATTATTGAAAAAAAAACTATAATCAATAAACATAAGTATTATTAACCAGCATTGACCTCAATGATTGCAGCATTGCTCGACACGAATAACCCTAAACATATACAAGAATAAATATAAAACAAATTACAAATGGATCCCTACAGCAAGACTCAGTTAGGGTCACTGTAAAACCCCACAATGGGTAGTGTCATTAAATATTTAGAAAAAACTCAAAATCGTTATCAAAATTCGAGATAGTAAATAGAAAGAAAAAATGTGCTAATACTACGTACATGTTTTTAAAAACCCTTGGGTTCTATAATGTAAATAAATGAACACATTAAATGACAAAGAAACAAAAGAGTTCAATGGCCCCACCATTTTAACCAAATGCATAAACATTACACAGTAAGAGCACGATGCTTCTGTCCTTCGACCACCAAACACAAAAATAAGATATACATGTAATTTTAATCAAATAAACGAGGGTCATGACATTAACAGAACTTTTATAAGCCCAAATGGGAGATCAAGGTCCCAATATATATTCATTAACTAGAGAAGAAAATGTTTACAAGGCTCGGAGTGCCATAACTCATTCTAAGCTAAGAATACAAATCCAATACGATCCAATGTTAACTATTACCATATTTTGATGGGCTAATATCACCTTTAAATGCATTGCATGGTAATATAAACTTCATACAATCCTAGGATTGCAAAGTAGTTCAACAAGGTCGTCAAGCTTGCCACTTAATAATAACTTATGATCGTATAATAAGATAAAAAATCAAATTAAGATGTTAATTATATGTATGTATGTATGTTTATTTATTATAATTCAGAGTTTATGGAAAATAATTAAGAGTCAAAAAAGACTAATATTCACATATCCAAAGAATGACATAATAATAAAAAAATCAAATCTAATAATGACGGGTCAATATTAAAGACTAGTTAAGCTAACCAAGGCCCAAGTTAGATAAATCGTGATGTAAAAATAAATTTTATTATGTTACCATTAATATATAATACTCATTAATACTCATAAACAAGTTAGGATGATGGGTCATAATATTTACGTAACAATCATAAAAAATTATATCTCTAGAAAGTAATGAAAAGTTTTAGTCATTTTGACAAGCATTGACGATACAAATACACACATCAACTTAGTTATTTGATTAATAATTATTGGTGTTAAACCAAGGATTATATATATATAGATAGATAGATATAATAGGTGTAACTTTTGGTAATTTATTTAGGATGTTAAACTTTTCCAATAAGCAAAGCAAATTTGTCACAACATAATGCTTTGTCGCTTCATTAGGTTTGAAAGGAGGTAGAGATAACGATAAAACTAGGGAATATATATGATAGTCAAGTCACTAAGTGAACAAAAAAATGTTAAACCTAGCAAAACCATAATTAGATGGTGTTATGAAAGTTGTTATTAGAGCATAGTTGACCAGCATAATTTGGTAGATTGCAAACGATAATTTCCATCCACCAATGAGAACATTATACCATGCAAGCCTTAGGAATGATACATAAAATAAAGATGGAAACGCCACTTGTACTTGTAGAAAAGAATTAAGAGTCAAGAAAGACTCATATTCACATGTCCAATTACAAACATAATAATAAAAAAATCAAATCTAATGATGACGGGGTCAACACTAAAGGCTAGTTAAGCTAACCAAGGCCCAAGCTATATGAATTGTGATGTAAAAATAAATTTTATTATGTTACAATTAACATATAAAAGTGATTAATACTTATAAACTAGCCGGGATGATGAGTCATAGTATTTATGTAAGAATCATAAAAAAATTATATCTCTAGAAAATAATGAAAAGTTTTAGTCATTTCGAAAAGCATCGAGCTGGATACAAATACACACGCCAACATAGTTATTCGATAAATGATTATTGGTGTTAAACCAATGATTATATATATATATATTAATTACGTATAGCTTTTGGTAATTTATTTAGGATGTTACACTTTCCCAATAAGCAAAGCAAATTTGTCACAACATAATGCTTTGTCGCTTCATTAGGTTTGAAAGGGGTAGAAAAAGGGATAAAACTAGGGAATATAAATGAGATTCAATTCACTAAATGTTAAACCTAGCGAAACAATATTTAGATGGTGTTATTAAGTTTTTTATTAGAGCAGATTTTACTAGCATAATTTGGTATATTGCAAACGATAATTTCCATCCACCAAATGAGGACATTCTATCATGCAAACCTTAGGGTTAATGATACATAAAATAAAGATGGAAATGCCACTTGTAAAAATATAGAACTAACTATAGCTACATTAACGGGGATGCATCCTCCAAATAGGCACAAGATCAAGTTATAAGGTTGATTTGATTGTGTTTTTTTTTTGGATTTAATTCATTTAATTTCATGAAATATAGTCTTTCAATTAGAAATTTCTTAACAATATAGTAGTGTTCCCATGGAATATTTCCCTTGCATACTAGAGAGCAAGCATCATGTGTCTTCCCATTTCTACAATATACAGTTTTATTTCCTAGGTATTTAGCAAGACTTGAATTTCCTCCTCTTGAATTTTCTGGCCTTGGACCCTTTCCTATATCTTAAGGAGTTGGTGCCAAATAATTCTCCTTGAAACTTGTATTTTTCTCAAATTAAGAAACAAGACTATGTTCCCCACCTATGCGGTCATGGTTTATTCAATTTCAACATGGTCATTCCAAGTACTTCAACATTTAATTAATAATGTAAAAATGTGGCTTTGAATTTCAAACATCTATATGCACTTTGGATTGATAGTTTTCCTCTTAAGACTAAAACAAAACACTAGTGCACATTAGTGTGAGGGGAGGAGTTTGCTTCACTGTGTAGCATCAACATGAAAATTTATTTTATTTTCTTGTTATGTTATTTGAAATCATGACGAATTGACAGATTTATGTTTTTGAAGATGAATATATGGATAGTTACTTCAAATGATCGCAATTTAATATCATATTTCTTTTAAAAATAAAATTATATCTAACGAAAAGTAATATTTTTATGGATGCCAATTAAATCTATAAACATAAGATAGATTAGAAATTTGAAGTTGATTACTTACACCATTTTTTTTATAAAAATTTTTAAAATATGTATATTATAAAAATTTCTTTAGAATTAAAACATATTTAAATAAAAATATAGTTTGAAGAAGCCTATTTAAATAAATTTTATTTTAGAAATTCAAAAAAGATATCAATTTTTTTTTTTTTTCAAAAATATTTAAATAAAAAACTATGGATTTCAATTTTATAAGATGGTTATGAGATCACTTTTCATTTAGCGATTTAAAAACATTATTAAAATATATTTTCAGTTATTTAAGTTTTTTTTCTTTGAAATTTAAAAAGATTATTAAGATGTCCTTCTTATGAGAAACATTCTTAAAATGCACTTTATATAGAAAGTAATTAATTACAATGACAATGAATTAATAAAGTAGTATAAATGTTTTCTTCTTTTGCTAAGATTAATAATGTTGAGTTTGTTAAAAAACAATATGAGAATGTTGACAATCAAGAATGTTATTTTGGTAAAGGATTATAAAGATATATGTATATGAAGAAATATATGTATAAAACTAGTAGATAATGATTAGGAAGATGATTCTGTGGTTTTTAAAATTGTATTTATTATACTAATAGTTGTATATATTTCATATTTTGGGGTTTTGGGGGTGGAAATGGACTCCAATGTTTCGATTATCAAGATTCATGAATGAGAGGCAAATGTAGAGTGAGGATCATTCCAAATGTAGTCTTTCTTTTTTGTTAAGACTAAATGAATAATTAGTTAATAGATATGTACATAATGAATTGTATTATTTGGATAGTAATTTATGCTTATCATGTATTCAAACACATTACTATTATCAATATAGTTGTTACTAGTATATACTATTTATTATTAATATATTACTCTTATGGAAAACACTATCTTGTTCATAGTGAATTTATTTTTAGTTAAACTTTTAAGAAAATGAAAAAATCATACTTAAAAATATATATTTATTCTCACTTATTTCATATAAGGAAATGGAAATAAATATTACAAATAAGAAATAAATAAATTGATTGTAATTTACTTTATTTAAAAATTTATACTATTAATCTTTACAAATAAAATTATTCTATTAATTTATTCATTTTAATCTTTTATCTATAAAATTTATTCTTTTTTATGTTTAACAAAGGAGTCCAATAAAACAAATGTAACACCTTTATTCCAACTTCTTTCTTAGATTTATTCTTATTAATAAGTACTATCTCCTTCCAAGTGAATTTATTCATATAAAGCTTTATACCATCAACCAATTTATTCCTAAAATCTTTGAATATATTTTTGCAAGTATAAATTTATTGGATATGAACACAAATATGAATAGTTAGTGGGATATTATTACAATTTTACAAAAAAAAATTATTTTATATTGAATGAAAAAAACTTTAAAATACCAATCAAAATTTTAAAAAAGAAAACTATTGATATAAATGTGTTGGTGTTAAACCAAGGATTTTATATATATATATATATATATATATATATATATATATATTAGGTCTACTTTTTGGTAATTTATTTAGTATGTTACACTTTTCCAATAAGCAAAGTAAATTTGTAACAACATAATGCTTTGTTGCTTCATTAGGTCTGAAATGAAGTAGAGATAAGGATAAAAATAGGAAATATATATGAGATTCAAGTCACTAACTCAACAAAAAAAGTTTAAATATAGCAAAACAATCATTAGATGGTGTTATTAAGTTTGTTATTTAGATTTGATTAGCATAATTTGGTAGATTGCAAACAATAATTTCCATCACCAAATGAGGAAATTCTACCCTGCAAGCTTTAGGGTTAATCATACATGAAATAAAGATGGAAATTCCACTTGTAAGCATATAGAACTAATTCTAGCTCCATTAGGTGGGATGCATCCTCCAAGTGGGCACAAGAGCAAGTTGCAAGGTTGATTAAATTGTGTTTTTAATTTGCATTTAATTCATTTTATTTCATGAAATATACTCTTTCAATTA